>BNST01002865.1:0-425000 GCA_019650275.1 Xylocarpus granatum
TGAAGGACTTGAGTGTAATTTCATTTTCCAATTGATCCTATTATCACAATTCAAAACTTCCAAAAAAAAGGTGCATTGGGTCCCACAACTCCACTAAATGTCTTCTGTTGACCCACCACATCTCAGTCTCCTATTCTGATTCATTCATGCAAGGTTCTCCGCAAAGGGTAATTTCGTCATTATGGGAAAAGAGCTTGACGTTCTGTGTAAAGGCTCGCTGCTGATGCTCTCAGACTATGCCACTGGCAATGTCAGTACATCTCACGTAGGCAAAAATGACCAGCTTTTTACAGTGTTGATTGGACCATGATAACCCCCGCTGGCTACCACATCCATCCACATTTTATTCCCAATTATTGGGCACAAGATCGATGAATCAAGGAATGTCAAATTACAGCATGCATAACATTAAATACAACTTATGGGGATTGCCCATGAATGATACATTCATTGTCCTGTTTATTTATTTCAATTTTTACGATAAATTTTTTATTTTTTTATTATATATTTAGTATTTTTTATTACAAATTTTACAAAAATAATTAAAGTTTATAATATTATAAAAAAATAAAAATTAGGGGTAAGAATGCATGCATGCATGCATCATAGTACTTAAAAGATTCATATTACTGTAAACCCTAAGTCTAATGATACATATCTTGAGACTCTCATGTTAGAAATCATATTCATTCACCCCCACGTGCGGGTTTAAATTGAATGATGCCATTGCCATTGCCAATTTGTGGGCAGCCAAAACAGCAAAAGTAAGCATCATTCGAGATGCTCATGTGTCCTTGTGCAAATGTGATGGCATGGCATGCTACTCATTTTAATCATTGATCTCTGACCCGGGATTTTCTTTCGGAAGATGTGTGTTGAGAAAATATGCCAAGTATGTATGAAGCTTTGTGGATATGAAAATTAAACATTAAGCCAATATTTGATGTATTGGGTCCAAAGATTTCATTTTTTTTTCTTCTTATTTGTATTTAAGCAATTATTGAGATGAAAATGCACATCACATCAAATCTTATAAATGGACACTTCAATTGTCATTCAAAGGTTTAGATGAACAATTAATGCAATATGCATGTCAATTGACTTGGATTGATCGTATCATACTTGCTTTTACATAAGACCATTGAACATCATGTAGCCAAGCATATTGGCAAGACTTTAAGTCTTGTCTACACCAAGTTAAAACCCTTCTCGGCTGTACCAAAAAGAAAATAAATGAAATGTCCATGACGTATGAGAAAATTTGGTGATTGAAAATTACAAAGGGTCTCTTTTTCTTGAAGAAAACTCCATAAAATTAAAGTGGACAAGTGATTGATGTTCAATCATAGCAACCAAGTTTGTCGATTTCAGTTGAACTTAGCTTGCACACAGAGACATGGATTAGATAGAAAGCTATGCAAAACCAGCCCACGTAAGAGCATTTGCACCATTGAAAATCAATCTACACAAACACAATCTTTGGAGGATCTTAACATTTTCTTTTAAAAAGGTCTGGTGCCTTTTGCTTTCATTAACTTAAAAAAACTACTGCTGTGCATTAGACATATGAGAGGTTTGTGATGAAGCAAAGCATTAATAATGGTTCAAATGGGCATGCATATCTCAATTAGTCAGTCATAATATTCCCTTTTCTGCTTTACAAAGTGGTATTTAAAAAGAGATGGATGATGCCTGCCTTCTTTTCGGCGCCCCTCTCAGTATCGAGCATGAGAATTTCAGTGTGTGTTATCATGATATGATGTAAAACCCACAAATTATTCTTACCACTATCATGATATGGTTGGAATTATTAAGGCCACAGCCACTTTTCCTTTTGAGATTAGAGGTGTTGAAAATGAAGTATGTGTCTCCTCCTCTTTCCCAATTCAGGGAACAAGACATGGCTGAGGTCTTTGTGGGGTTCTTAAGATAAATAATAATAAAGTCATTGATGTGGGGTTCACATTCAAATTTTACTTTCTCTGTGCACAACATTGTCAATCCCACGTTATTACGAACCCAGAAATTGAACCTGCGGACATAAATTCAGGATTAACAACAACAATCTTGTTGGGGAGTTTTGCTTTACAATCTGTTTATGTAATGGACTAAATTGCAACTGAAATGATCTTCTAGTTTAATTCAAGCCTAAAATCCCAGAAAGATTTTAGGTATTGATAATACGGCCAGTCCACCACCAACTCCATATCTTACAGCAAAATCAAACTGTTGTTAATTACTAGCAAACTATGTCTTTAGTGCTTGTCTTTTACAGCTGCTCTTCTCAGAGAATAGAATTTCGCAAGATAACTAAGAAAATAATAAAACGTGGAGTTGGTACGCTATCTATTCAGTGCTTGTATGATATGATATCCGTGGCTTCAAATCCTCAGCCTAATCATCATTGTCTTCTCATAAAATTTAATAAATTTTATTTTATTTATTATAAAAATTTTATTATAATTTTTTTTTACTTAATTTTAAATTACTTTTGTTTAGTTTTACTTTTATCTCAAAACTTATAAATTTTTCGTGAACGCAAATTTACAGACCTTTTTCTATGACTGCATTCATTAAGATTGAATGCTTAATTAAAACGTCAAAATTAGAATGAATTTAATTTTAATATTATCTGTTGTTGTAGTTTCAAATATTATTTTTTTAATATATATATGTATATACTCAAAATTTATCGTTATAAAGTTTAATAATACTCCATTTTTTATTCAAAGTAAGATTCTCTGTTACAAATTGTATGCATGGATGTTCAATGGTACCCATTTTAACCCAATTTAAAATTATGTATGGATGTTACCTCGTAAAGCTAAATGCATAAGCTGTTATCATCAGTACATTACAAATGGCTGATGCGACCGTGGGAATATCATCTATTATACTTGATTTTGGCATTCCTAACTGGCAGGGCATTTCCACAAGCTGTCTCCACGTTCTGCATGAAAAACAATTTTAATTCTTCATACCATAAAAGGGAAATAAAAGATTATTCTGCTCAAAGGAGTTCCCAGTGCTTCTGTAAAGCAACTCAACTCATTTGAACAGACGGCTCACACCATTTGACCAAGTTACTTAAAAACTGGGAACTGAACTGTACCTAGTCTAGCTAGCTGGATACGATTAATTTTTCCAATCAAGGATTGTAATTGAACCGGTCCACGGTATGTCCTAAAATAGTCGGACGCTTTGCCTGTTTTCAACAGTGGAACACATTTAGATGCACGGTGATGAAAATTCATCAAGTTAGTGTACAATCCCAAACAAATAACAGAAAGAAACATAAATTGGGGATGAAAATGGGAGTTTAAATACAGGAAGATAACCATCAACTATCAGCTCCAGTGCCGGCAGCATACTGTATGACTTTTTAAAGGGTAGCAAAACACCAAACTCAACGTTTCTACAACTAAATTGATTAACAAAAAAGGGAGGGGGAGGAAAGACCTTGTTTTCAGTTCTGGTTATAGCAGCTACGGAATTCCAAGGTCACATTCAAGTGTGCTATCATCAAAAAATGATATACAAAAGCCGACTGATTAAAAGACTATCAGCTTTTGTTGCGTGGACTACGGTACAGCAGTCATCAATTGCCTGGACTCTTCACAAAGGGAAACAAATGTTCGTTTGGGAACTAGTGCCATCAACCATCAGTGTTATAAGACAGCATGTCTTCAACCAAGTCAGTATCATTTCTTACATTAATAGCAGGGAAGTCTAATCTATGCGGAATGCATCACTCTGTGGTCTGAATGTCCCGATCATCGAATGAGGGAATATAACCATGCCAGCCGTAAACAAAGTGAACTGCAGTAAAATAAACAGTAATTAGGAAGTCTTCCAATTAAAAAGTTTTGCACCCATAAAATTTGGAAAAACTGGTAAAAAAGCATTTACACATACCAACAGAGGAAGGGTCAAAAAACCCCAAATTGGCCACAGAGCAAAAGAGAGCCTAATGGGAAAAGAAGTTAGAAGAGCAGATAGAGCATTCTTACAAATACCGTATGATACACTTTAAAAGAAGATGAATATTATGATTCCTCTTACAAGCAAAAGGAGAAGAGCCCAAGCAGGGTAACATATGGTAAAGCAGAGATACTGAATAATTCCCACTTCTCATCAAATCTCCTGACACTCCAAACTAATAAACTTGTATAAAAGAAGAAGGCAACATTCAACCCAACACAGAGAATTCCAAGGTATAAAGGCAATCTGCAGCAGCAATGGAAGATGCTCATCAATGAACACAATTTCTCAAACTTAGGCAGTTAAATATATATAGAACAGTTTTATCATTCTTTTCAATGCAGATAGACAAATCCTCTAACACATAGCTACAGCCACCATAAGAATTATCAATGTAGTTGTTGGATGATGAAATTGACAAAAAAAGAATGATTTGGTTAAAATGCAATCCACCACTTTATGCAGTTCAAAAGGCTCTAACTAACGAAATCCACAGCATACATGATACTCAAACTAACAAAAATCACATCATATGCAATATACTTTAGAGTTGGTTAAAGGATCTGCTACTTTATAGGGTTAAAATTGGAAATATTAAGATAATTTCAACTAGACTGAAGCTCAGATGCCTAATTGAAAGAGCTGTCTATCATTTTAAAGATTATGATAATTCCAAGAAATCCCATAGAAGAATGAGGAATAACAATAGTACGAGACTTAGCATTGATGAAACATTCAACTCCATTACAAATCGGCAAAGACTAAAAAATATATCTGATACCTGGGGGCATGGTGTTACCATAAATATTCTGACATATAATCAAAGTGAAATAACATAATAACTATATGATAGGACGAATGGATAAAAGAGACATAACTAACGTTCGAGTCAGTTCCCCAAGAAGCACTTACTAATTGCATACTTCAAGTGCCACAAGACTCAAGCCCTAAGTTGTTTACAGAAAAAAGTTCACCTTTTTTAATATCAGAACATCAAGATGGGACTGGGAAACCCCCATTGATCTAAGATTATTCCTTAATATTCTGATCAGATGCCCCTGGAGTATAATCTTAACTTGGTTAGTGACAGGTTCAAGCAATTTTATTTTGTGCAATTACAATCATAGGTTTTCATAAGAATCTTCAGAAGCTTTTGAAATTTAACACCCAGGTTTTAAGCAAGTAAATCCATGCAAAGTCTGTCACATTTGACAAAAGTGGAAACAAAGTGGTAAGCCATGTTCCTCTGGTGCTAAATATAACATTCATGTAAAGATAAAATCATACAAATTCAATATAATGTAGTCCATACTTGAGGATGCACATTTTGACTACATTCTTTTCAAACTATTAACCAGTCTAACATTTCTGTTTATGCTTTGTAGATCAAGGGTCTAGCTATCAAAAAAGATTATCTTCATAGAATGAAGTAAGCCTCTCTCCCAGGTTTAGCAGGTCATTCACTTGCACACGGATAAATCAACTTCAACTTACTCAACCTTCCTCTTGTCCACTTACCAACAAAGCTCAAATCACTTTGACCAAGTGCTTCACAGTTCTTTGCACATGGATAAATCAACTTCAACTATATTCAATCACTTTCTCAAGAAAGCAAAATTACATGCCACATCTCAAATTGTAAAATACAAACAATGTGTAATGTTTTAGAAATGCACCATGTCAAATGTTAGACATCTTCTTACAGACATTATTCAAAACATATTGTTCAAATAAAGTAGATGATATAATTCAGGTGATTGCAAGTAATTTCACGCCCAACACCATCTCAGTAACAAGTTTTAATATAATGTCAGATATTCCATATCTAATCGAAGCAACCAAAAAGGAAACAGTACAAATGCGCATCCAAGGCCATTGACAATAACCAAGTAACAAAATTGGAATAATCCATCATTGTAAAAAACTCACAGCATGTATACGACTCTAAACAACCAAGGCATATTTTCTCTAGCATTAAATCAACAACACACAATAAAATAACAAGCATACAAACAAATTACCTTCTAATTCGCTCATCATGCCATAGAAGATAGATGAAATTAGAATGCCGGTCACCATAGTAGATGATAAACATTGCTGAAGCAATCCAAAGCACATTCTCTAAAATCTCTTCCCACTTCGTAGCTCTAGAACTTGATGGTGAAAAAGGTTGCACCCTAGAGCACGCATCATCTTCAGGGGCATCACCACTCGAGGCATAGCCCGGGCTATGCCTTTGCCTCATCCATCTACCGCTAACTGGTGTCCCACCAGACATTATTTGCCCACGGACAAAAGAATCACAACTAAAAACAATAATCAATAAACATCTCCGAATTATACACCTACTCGTGAAATTCAACTCTGTAAACAATCTCAGTGAATAATCTCGTATCTTTTCACTTCTTCAAAATCAACACTCCATGTGATGGTTCAACATAACTCGAAAAACTGATATGCCCGACTATTAAAGAGGTGATTCAATCTGTAGAGAAATAGTGCTCTCTTAAAACCCATTGAAAAAATCAAATTCCTCACTAAACCCAGCTCATGGATGTGATCATTAACCAGTGCCCAGAAGACAAAAAGGAAAGGCTCAAGCGTCAATACTAAGGATTTCACGACATACCCCTCCTGAGCCCCGCAAAAACCTCGGAACCCTAAATTGAATTCCAAATCGATATCCACAAAGCAATTCCTTCGGTTTCACCGACTAAAGTGGTTAATTAATGCAAAGTAGAAATGAGAAGGGGCGGCTCAGACTTTTCATTGCCGAGAGAGAGTGTCAAGAGTGTTTTTGTTGTTGGTGACGCTAGGGTATCTGTACGATGAATAACCGAGTATCGAAAGAATAAAAGAGCATCGGTGTGAGGTAACAGAGGGGCCTGAAGGGATGCGTCTCGTGTGCCTTTGAAGAGTGTATGATTAGGAACCGTTCATAATTAAAATTCCCTTTCTGTTTGCCTGAAAATTTAGATAAATTGTTAAAGCTTGTATGAACGTTTGACTTCGCGGTTAATTAACCAGATTCGGTCATTGGTGATGATATTGATAAACGGAGCTTCAGACTGCCTAAATCATGCGAAAGTCGAGTGCCAACTGGTAAAAGAATCTGGTATGAGCGTAGTAGCATCCCGTTTCGTTTCCTTTACCAACGGGTAGGATTCAATTTTGTGATTTGGTGTTTGATGATGAACAGACACGCATTCGCAGGATTGAATTGGATTAGTGTTATAACTGGGGAGATCGTGTTTTCCTTACTAGACCATCCATCACTCCATTACAGATAATTATCTTCCTATTCAAGCTCTCCACGTCGCTTCTCCACGTGAAATGCCATTTTGGACAAGATTGAAGCCTTTTCCAAACGTGCAGAATTAGAGCTCATCGACTGCTCGAGTACCTAACATCCCAACAAATGGTAGTGGCAGAAATTCTTAAAATTGAATAAAACAACTCTTGGCTTTTATGTCCTATTATTATACCTCAACTCAGGTTTGTCAACATCATCGACGACAAGAACATTGAATTTCTTACAACAAGATAGCCGCCCCATTTTCAGCCACATCCACAAATGCTACCAGGAAATCCTAAAATATGGATGAAGGGAACCGAATATCAGAATCACTTGCAAGAAAATTTAAAAAGAAATAGGAGAAACATGACTTAATGATCAGTGGCTTCCGCCTCCATACAAGCTAACCAAGTCCAGTAGTGTTGAGTGTAACACATCCACCGGCAAATGCCCCAAGAATTTCCTACATTCAGAAGCATCATTGGAAATGTCTGTGCGGAGTTTCCTCTCCTCGGCAAAACCATCCTCCATTACCAACCACCATGAAATGCTTCCATGCGTATCTTCTGGGTCAACGTAGGCAGCCAAGCTGAATGTTTCGCCCGGGTTGGTCCAGCATAAAGGACAAACATAGATAATCACGATTTAATTTTATCCCCACTGTAAGAGCTTCCTTGTGGACCCAGATTAGTTGGCTCCATGATGAAGCTATTGTCAAAATTTCAGGACAATCAAAATTATTCAAGAATATCGCAACATCCCTGATAGGATGGCTATGTTTGTCCTCATAAACCAAATTAGTTGGCTCAAAAGACCAACATAGAAAACCACGATTTGCTTTTATCCTCGCCGTAAAAGCACTGCAACAACTTACAAGAGGGAAAGAAAAAAAAATGAAAGTGAACCACAGAAAAAAACCAAAAAAAGGAAAAAAAGGAAGAAGCATATATCAATTCGACTACAAATATGGCCATTAAATTAGCATTTTAAATCTATCTCTAATCTGTGATTAAGAAACATTGATACAACTCTTATAAATAAGATGAAGCAGCAACTTACCTGCCGTAGAATTATCACAAGAAGATCTGCCAAGTTGCAATCATATTTATTCATAGAATATAGGTCCTCAGATCTCCCCTTGAATAGGCCAATAACATTTGGAGTGCCTTCCCCTTTGACATTAATGCAACCATCATTTCCCTCCAACTTCGTCCGAAAATGTGATTTAGAAACATTTTTCAATCCACAGACTTTTGATGCTTGGGCTTGAGCGCCTGCATGAAGAATGGACTGAGGAACATTTAAGAATATTGACCATGAAGACGTTCGAGAAAGCCAAGTCAAAGGGAATATCAAATGGAGATATGGGACTCCAAACCTTGACAGCAAAGAAAAATAAAATAAGGGTAAATTCAACAATATGAAAAGTAGCAGAAAATTATGTAGTACAAGTCCAACAAGAGAAAAGGATATAACTGCATCCTCTAATTCTATGCAAACTTTGTTTGAAAAAATTCTTTGAGCCAGAGACTTACAAAAATTGTTACATTAATAGGAGGTTTAATCTACCACAAGTAGCGGTGCCTACCATATAATCACACCAATAAATATGTTATATTAAATAAGAGATTTAGCATTTTATTTTATTAAGTTGGCTATGTCTATCATATAATAATAATAAATAACGAAGATAAAAACAAACAATACACAAATTTACGTGAAAAACCCCTAAATTGGTTAAAAGCACAAACAACAATATTGAAATTCACTTTGCAAAGTAAAAGTATAACTTCTTTCTAAATATAATTCTTTCAAGTATTTAAAAAAATACACTCAAATAAAAATTTTTGATATTATTCTTAAAAAAACTGAAAAATTGTGGGATTAAAAGAAATTGAAAAGGATTGGGTTGTGATGAAAATAAAGAGAGAAAGTAATCTGTTTATAGGGAAAGAAATTGCATCAATGACCAATTAAAATTACTGCCTACTTTTTAATTTTGACTACCACCTCAATTGATTTTATCCACTTCCTCGTGCTTTCAATTTCAATTTGTCCACTTCATTGCCCAATTGCATCAATCAACATTCTCCTCCTTGACGGCTTGATTGAGACTATATCTCCACATCATTCTTTTTACCTTGCATTCCACGCTACTTATGTTTTTGCTAAGTTATAGGAGGATTGACACTATTCAAACTTATCAATATTAACCAGTACTTCGTTAAGACATTTGCAAGGCTATTTTTGACGTGTATTTTCTATATATCCACACTTCCATCCTCCACCATTTTTCATACAAAACAATACTGAACGATTATGTGTTCTGTCTTAGAATGAAAAACTGAATTTCTTACAATGTGCAAGACACTCTAACTGTTGCAAAACAAAATCATCTTTTCTTGTTTATGCCCAAGTTTCTTCATAAGCTTTCTGATCTAGATTGCTTCCTTGCATGCTTGTGTAGTAATCACATATTCTGTTTTTGTTATACATAAATGTTACCATTGTTTGTAATTCTAAAACCTAACTTACAGCTCCTCTTACAAGTGTAAACACATAACTAGTAATAAATTTCTTTTTATTAAGATCATTTGCATAATTCAAATCCACGTAATTTCTAACGATAAAATCTAATCCTCCATAACATAGTACAACATTGGAGGTCCCATTGACAAATCTCAAGATTTTTTTTAATTGTTGATTAGTGCATAGTACATCATTTGCATGGTGCAATTAGGTAGTGAAATAGATAAATTAAAATTAAAAATGTGAGATAGTGGATAAAATTAATAAAGGCAACAACCAAAATTAAAAAAAAATAGATGACAATTTTAATTGGTCATCAAAGTGGCTTCTTTTTCTATAAATAGATGACTTTCTCTCTTCATTTTTCATCCCAATTTAATTCTTCTCAATTCCTTTCTATCTTACAACTTCTCAATTTCTCTTATAAAGTAATATCAAAAATCCTATTTGAATATATTTTCTATAGTACTTGAGAGAGTTATATTTAAAAAAAAATTACTTTCACTATTCATGGTAAAATCTTTTATTTTTGCTTGTAATTTTCACCCTAATTAATTTGAGAATTTTTCACATAATTGTGTGTTATTTATCTTCATTTTTGTTATTTGTTATCATTATATGATAAACATAGCCACATAAATATAATTGAATGTGAAGCCTTCTATTTAATATAACATCTTTATTATCATAATTATATGGTAAAGATTGCCAACTAAACATCAAAGAAGACTAAGTCTCTTATTAACATAATAATTTTTTTATGTCTCCAGCTTATACAATTTTTTGAAACAAAGTTTGCGTGAAATTGAAAGACACCGATGGAGATGTAGATTAGTAAACCAGCTGACAACTCCAACCTCCATACATTTGGAAATCATGTTTATGTGATGTATTATTTCCAAGAAATAACACAGTTGAATCCAAAATGCAAAAAATTTCATATTCTTGGGACATGCTAATATAGTGAAAGATATTATTTGCGAGACCCCATTGCCCACAAGCTAGTTATCAACTGGAATGTTATATTTGCAGAATATAAGCTATAAAGAAGATTGATAATAACACCAAAGAAGAACTAGAGACTACTACAATTTAAGTGAAAAAAATCAAAACATGAAGATACTTCTAAAATAATACCAGAGTTTGAATAAGGATCAGTTGAATTTATAATTTCAGAAGTTCAACAATCAATTAGTGAGAGAAGCCTCATCTTGCCAATCATAATATATTATGGAGAACAATGTTGCATATTGTCCTTTAATTTTCAAGGAGTAACAAGTAATTCGGATGTATTTCTGTGAATGACAATAATGCAAGAAGAAACTAAAGCTTTTCATCAGAATAAAACTTGAGATCTTGTGCCACTATTATATGGAAAGAAATCCATCATAATATATTATGGAGAATAATGTTGCACATTGTCTTTAAATTTTCAGGGAATAACAAGTAATTCGGATCTATTTCAATGAATAACAATAATGCAAAAGGAAATTAAAGCTTTTCATAAAAACAAAACTTGAGATTTTGTGCCATTACCACATGAAAAGAAGCTCATTAGAAACCAAAGGGTTTATAAGATCAAATGAAATAACGATGATTAAGTGAAGCAGTATCGTAAAAGATTAGTAGTCAAATGATATGCTTATAAAGAAGGCATTAACTTTAAAGAAGTATTTTCATCAGTTGTATGACTTATTATAATTAGAGCAGTCTTGACTGTGTGTGCTACATTTGACCTATATTTAGACCAACTGGATGTGAAAATTGTTTTTTTTTAATGAAAACTTGAAGAAAAAATTTACATACTCCAGCAAGAGAATTTGCCAAAAAAGGAAAAGAAAACTTGGTTTGTAAGTTAACCAAACCTTTGTAAGGTTTAAAACAACCATCAAGGTGTTGATACAAGAGATTTCATTTCTTTATCATTAGCTTTTGACACGACACACTAAATTCAGACCATTGCAGTATTTCAAAAGGTTTGACAATAGTGATTTCATCATTTTGCACTTGTATGAGGATGACATGTTGGTAGAAGGCCTTAATAAAGATTAAGTCCAAAAATTAAAGGCACGATTAGCTAGAGAGTTTAATATGAAGAATTTGAAATTAGCAAACAAGATTCTAGAAATGTAAATTCACTGAGACAAAAAAAGGTAGGAAGATTTGATTTTTCTAGAAAAACTGTTTAAATAAAATATTACGATGCTTCAATATGCTGGACTGTGAGCTAATTTCTATTTCTCTTCTTGTGAATTATAAATCATACTCAGTATTGTGTTCTAGCAATGAAAAGCAGACGATGAAAATGTTTCGAGTATCGTGTGCATTATTAGTGGAAAGTTTAATGTTTGTTGTGATATGTACAAGACCAAACATTGCAAAAGCAATGGAAGCAATTAGTCAATTTATAACAAATCCTAACTAAATGCATTGGAATGCTGAAAATGTCAGGATGCTCAAGATTCTTAACTGCAACTATAAACAAAATTCAAAGACAGTTGTTATTTTTATAAGAGGCTTAATTTTTTATAATTATGTGACATTGCTAACCATACAAACACAATAAAAATGACCAGCAGACCAGAAACTTCCTTCATTGGTTGACTAGATACTCTAGGACTAGTGGAGATGGGCTTATTTTTTGCACTCACACATAGATGCTTGTGAAAAATTTGTTGCAGATATATCTCAAAACTAAGACAATTAGGATATCCTCTCTTCTTTTTCATAATATCATCCTTTTGTTTGGGTAACTTTACCCCATCAAGTAAATCCAAAGGTACAATTGTGCATTTGACATTCTGAGTGTCTGAATTTTCAACTGTTTGATCACCCTGACTAGATGTTATCAGTGATGGGAATATGGAGGTTCTCTGACCTATTACCATTTGTAGATAATTTTCTCTTATTCCTGTTACATGGTCCCTTGTTGATTGGTTAAATGCTTTGCGATTCACCATATCAAACACCAAAGGGACCAAAAGAATCAAAGTGGTAAAACAAGAGTTAAAGAAAAGACAAATGGGTTTAAATTTATAAACAATAAGAAAGAGAAAAATTATACCTGCTCATAAAAAATTGCTTGATGAACTTCGCAAAGAAGTGAATGTGTTTCTATAATAAACTCATTATCATTTATAGAGTCCTCAGATTCTTCAAACTGATGAGTTAAGTGGTAAGCTTTGACATTACTGGATTGTTTCAGACTATCACTAGAATTGGCACCAAGAAAATCAAAACAAAAAGAAAAGCAAGAATTTGGAGGTAAACTTATAGCCAGCATGTCGGTTGAATCATCCGAGATTCAAAACACAGCAAACAAACTCACAACTTACCAATGCATTGTCACTGAAAAAAAAACACTCCTGAATTCACCAGAGGGATACAAATGCACAATACAACTACAAAACAACAACCGATAATCAATCAACATTCAGAAAAAAACGATGAGTAGCTTACAGGGTTGATAAGGTCTATAATGACAGAAATCTCCAGGTGGACCAACTGCAAGTTCTCTACCATGCTCTGCCACAGCTACGGCGTCGTAGTGGCGGTAGAGCCGCGCTCTCTTGAGCTTTTCTTCTGCTTCTTGTTATCATCTTTCTCCACAGGCCACGCAAAATCTATCCTCCGTATCCACGATTCCCGCCTCTCATCATAGCCTCACATCACTACTTTAGCACACACCAAACACTCCGTAAATCCACATCAACTCAAGAACCCTAAAATAAAAAGATATAACGTACAATTACGTATCATCTTGTTCCACCAAATTAGAATTAATTTCGGAGACCACACGTCGAAAATCAAAGAAATGACAGAAAATAGAACTTGAAGTAATGTTCAATCTATTTTGCCGAAGGAATCATGATGAGAAGCGAAACATTGTACGAGGAAGAGGAACGTACGGAGTGAATCTTTCGGCACCGTTTTATTCGATAGAAGCTAAGCGTTTGATTGGAAGTTCGTGCAGGGAGATCTTTACATCTCCGATCATTCCTCTCGGTGATTTTCCCGGGAAAAAAATTTGAGGGAAAATTTGTACAGAGAGCCTTGTCCAAGACTGAGAGGCAAGCTTGAGAGTTGAGAGTGTAGTCTCACTGTTTAGCTTTGGCAGCAAAAATTTGTAAAGTCCGTTTTGTCCCTGAAAGTGGACGCTTTTATTTTCCTAGAAGTCGATAGCCCTTCTTAGGTTAATTTCTAAACGAAACCAGGCCTGGGCCTGCTAGTATGCAGATGCGAGATAGACAAAGCCTTGTAAGATCTTCGATTGATTTGGGCTTTTGTTTCCGACTAATTCTCCATTGTATGACACGAAGTACATTTTAATCATAAGCCATTAGCTTGATTAGTGTGTTTGGTTCCCAAGAAACGGAAGGAAAAGTAGAGATAAAAATCTCTGTTTCTTTTCGGAATAAATCGGTGGATATCTAGATCCGAGTCATCAACGTGGAAACTACGTGTAGCAAAGCAAACAGCAATACCAGAAACCTTACAAGATAAGGATAGCAATAGTTGATGTTTCAAATCAATCTGTCTTGTCTATTTGATTTATCTATATATATAGGGGGAAGAAGCACGCATGCCCATGAAAGCCTCCGAAATATTCTCATTCTTATGAACCTCCCTGTGTTTGCTTGTTTTCTCGCCTGCGTACGTGCATATTGATATCCCTGTTAGATAGCATATTTCTGAATCACATATCGCTTGCGTGCGGATCAGTCGAGAAATCTCTTGATTTCTACCAAAATGTTCTTGGTTTCTTTCCCGTCAGGAGACCTGGTTCTTTTGATTTAACGGTGCATGGGATATACACGTACCGCTTTAACAACAATTTTTTTTCCTTTGTTTATGTAATACCGATATATATTTTCTGTCTCAATTATGGAACGGGCATACATCCCCTAGAATCTGAAGACCCCGATAAAATGGCCAGGATCAGCAAGAGTATTAATCCGAAGGACAACCATATTTCTTTCCAAGTATGTAAGTATGTATGAACGTTATATTGAATCAGCAATTAATTTGCATCAAATATGCAAAGCTGTCTGCTTGAAACAATCCATTTTAAGTGGGCATTGTTGGGTGCAGTGTGAGAGCATGGCAACAATGGAGAGAAGTTTGAAAGAGATGAAGATAGGGTAAGTGAAGAATAGGGTAAAAAGAGGGTGATTGAAATCTACGTTGATCAACTGTTTTTCCACGACTCAGATGGCTAAGTGATCGAGATTTGCAGCTGTGACATCCTGCCGGTGATTCCACTTGCCAGAGATGCCATGGCTATCAGATCATGTACTTGTTCTAATTCGAGCGTTAAGTGCAATGTCCAGCAGCAGAAGCAGATTCAACAATCAGCTGCACAAATGTCAGTTACTTGTCTCTCTTCAATTCACATGAACGAAGACTTTCTAACCTAGTAAATAGTTGAATTGTTATAATTTGTACCATTAATATACTAACTGTCAGATTCCTGGAACAAATCTTGAATCTTTAATCCGTAATGCCAATCAAACATGGTTAACTTCAGGGCTAAGAGAAAAGAGTTTAGTCGTTGATTCATCCGAATACAGACAACACTTGGAAATTTAGACGTGTTCTGTTTTATTCTGTGTGGAAACTGTTCCTCTTTCAAGCAATCGGCACTGCTCACTGAAGTCACAACCGAAAATTTAAGAATTATGCATGGGATAATAGAGAGGTCATTCTGTTTCAAGATACAGTAGTAAAACACAAATCATAAATTTACAGAATTCTTCAGTCTATGGAGTCTAAATTCAAACAAAGTTCTTCAATCATATTGGATACACAAGATTTATAAATATTGCCCAAACTGATGAATGGAACAGAACCAAGACACTTTGTAACTGTCCTTTTTCTATATTAGATCATCAAACAATAATGCTCTATGATGGTGAGAGGGAACCATACGAAAGAACAGGAAACATAAACATAGGATACTGGATTCCAGTAAAATCACTAGTTTTGTGTATTTTATACTCAGGCTTGCGTATTGAAGGGGGAAAATCAATCAAACTAGGATTATCGCAGACTAGATGTTTACCTGAAATGCAGAAAAGTCTCTTCAGGGAACAGAAGAGAAGGGCATATTTGCAGGACTTTTGATTCTGAAATGTGCTGTTAGAAATACTGAAACTGCTTATTCAATGAGAGAGTACCCAATATGAAGCTAACTTGGAAGATTAATAAAGAGATCAGGTGCTCAATGCATCATTGAATTTGCACGGTGCATTTAATTTGCAGACTTCGGAAGGAAAGGGAAGCAGAAAACTATCTTCACCATATACCTCGCCACAGAAAGTCAAAAGAGTTTAGAAATTATACCTGTAGAAATTCAAGCTGCACTTAGAACTAGTTATTGAATTGCAGTCTATATATCACATTTAAATTTAACAAGTACAAGTAAGCATTAAGATTAGGTAAGCTGAAGAATTCTGTTTCCTCTTCCCTTCTGTTGCTGTCATATCATTATGGACGTAATGTACATGGAGGCAGGTAATGCCTGAATCGAAAACTAATGCTTTTAGCAATCTGATCGTCTTATCAGATCAAATCAATCACCAAAATTATTACAAAAAAAGAAAGATGAAATGGAATATCATACCAGTTGGCAATGAGATAAAACTGCCAAATATCTGTTAACTTTTGAAGCCTGTGAACCTGGGATTGAAGAGGGAAAAGAGAAGAATTAGGAGCTCCCTTCAGTCCAAAACATGCAGAGAAGAATTAGCCAACTGTTTTGGGCCGCAAGGAACCCCTATTTCTACAATTTTCACGATTTTATCAAGAGAGTATAAAGATGAAACAAAAAAGCAAGGTGGAAGCAAAAGCTGCTTCTTTATTGCTAGCAACAAGTCATGGAGTTGAAGTCTTTAACTTTTAAAAGTTTCATTAGCTCTTTCTCATACGTGAAGAGAGGTTTTAGCTATATACATACATAGTTGCAGTATAGGCTAGACCAAAAAAGGACTTCTCTTGGTCCTCGAATTCAAGCTTTCTAACTACCCTGGCAGAAACATAAATGCATACGCATCAAAGCAACACATATGCAAATGGCTGGCCAAATAATAAACAGAGCAATTGTATTTAATATTTTATCAACTCAATGTAAACACAACAGCAGAGATTCTATTTTGCTTATATCAGTAGTAAACATAGTTATATTTCAGGTCTCTATTTCTTTGTTGTGGTCCAAATCCACTCTGGAAAGAAAGTAATGCAATCACTTTGTTTTCCTTTTCAGAAGAATGAAGTTGGAATTGCTTCCTTAACCATCATTTCTTATTATGAAGATCTGATGTTGAACTACATCTGTCTCTTTGTGCAAACATTAATTCCCTTTTCCCTTTCTTGTTCACTGACTTTGAGCCCTCCTATTCTATCTAGGGATTAGCTTTTAATGTATTTTAGCAACTCTCTAGAGAACCCATTTTTACATACCAACATTTTCCCCAGCTTCAATAGATCCTCACCTTTGTTGAGCTATGTCATGTTTTCATTGTAACATCTACCATTAAGGGCCTAAACTTTTGACATTCATCTGGGCCTTGATGGATTTTGACCAAAGGTAATGGGGGCAGTACAATTTCACCCACTTGGAGTTCATCATCCAAATCAAATTGAAGTTGACATTATGCTTTTGCTTTTGCTAATTTATCACGAAGATGATGCTTAAGAACAACATCAAATCAGAGGAGGTGGAGTCTCCAATCCATTGAATAAAACTTCATGCTAGGTTACCACAATCTTATTATTCAGAGAAAACATTTGTCAAAGTTGGATTAGGTGGTAATCTCCAAATTTGATGGAATTGGCATCTGTGCATTCCTCAAAAATGTCATCATGCTCACAATCTATCGGCTGACCCTTTTAGTTTATGGACAACTCATGCCTGAGGCAGTGCTTCCGAATCAATGCTCAGTTGCCGTACTTTTAAGCCACAGATTTCCTATTAACAAGGGATGTATTGAAAGCATTAAAAGTCCAAGCCCCACTTGAAAATGTACTGACATTAATGCCAAGGATAACAAGCCCAAATACAAAAACCAAAACACCCAACAACTCGTGATTTCTAGCAGACATGCCATCCCCGCAATTTATTGCACATTTACTTCGAAAGAGATGATCAGTATTCCTCCTCTGTGATTCAATACCAAATTATTATAAATTATGTATAGAGAGAATAACTTCTTCTCATTATTTTCTGGTTTCTTTATTTTCATACCAGAAGTTATTGACTTCTAAGCATTCAAGCTCGAACAATTCGTTGGGTTCATGTTCTTAATCAGAAAATTAATAAGAATACACCAGAGACAGAGAGACTGTTTTGTAGGGTAGCCTTATAAAAATAGGGGGGTGGAGGGTCGGGGTCACGGGTCCATGTGTGCTAGCTCTTCAGAAACAAACTCATAGGAGACAAATATGCCCCAAAACCAATCAAAATTTCCATTATTCCTTCCATTAATCCAAGGAATAATTAAAAAACAAAAAGCATCAAATCTCTTACTCAACACTATCATTTGATTATCCTTGATTACAGGCAATGTCACATGGTTTGCTGCTTTAAGTTAACTCCACCCACTTCCTAGTCAATACATTGTTTTCAATGTATTCATGACTTCATTCTCCTTCCCTTGCGTTAATACACGCATCATATATATGTATATAATGTTCTTGTAGTTGATTAGAAAGCAAGTCAGAAGAAATGGCTATGCAAGAGAAGCTGAAGAAAGGATTCATGTCGTTCTACAAGTCCACCAGTAAAAATCAGAAGCAAAAACGTGAGCCAGTTGTGCCAACCAATAAAGTGCTGTCGCAGTCAGATAGTTTGCAGAAGAAACGGGAAAATTGTCAAGAAATCGAGCCAGCTGTTGTGTCAACTACAAATAAACCTGCAGTATTGCGGTCGCCGTTTCATAATTCGTTGCAGAAGAAACTGGAAACTTGTCAAGAAATCGAGCCAGTTGCGACAACAAACAAACCAGTAGTGCCGCAGTCACATAGATTATTGTTAAAGAGACTGGAAACCGGTCAAGAAATAGAGCACGGTGGTCGGAGAGGAGTAGAAAGAGGAGGAAATTTCGTTGCGGCCGGCAGGAAGTCAGTGTCTCACGTAGAAACAAACTTGACGTCAGTGATTTCATTTCTTCAAGTGAAGGTGCTAGTTTCCGATATGCCTGCATTCATGCAGATTCATGCTTTTCGCTGTGCCAGACGAACTAACGATAGCTTAGAGAAGTTCAGCTCTAAACACATAGCTTATAACATAAAGAAGGTACGCGCAGGAACTTATTTACTCACTTACCGTTGCATCATTTTCCTAGGACAGATTTTCATTAGTCACCAGCAATATTAATGTGATCATCAACAGAAGCCAACGAATATGATAGGATCGGATCAAAGATCCAACAGCCCATGTGTTGAAAACAGTGGAAACTATATAATTACAAACTGTTTTCAGTTAATTATCAAGTACTAATTGTCAAATTTCATTCTCTAATCTCTCTCACAAACAGAGGCCATGTGTACAACAGTCACAGTGTCTATAATTCTCCAGTTAATCATGTGATGTCTAGTATCATAGCATGCATATGGTTGACAATTGGTGTATTAATTATTCAGTTCGCGCAGGAATTCGATAAAGTGTATGGTCCGGCCTGGCATTGCATCGTGGGCTCAGGTTTTGGCTCGTACGTGACGCATTCAACAGGTTGTTTCGTCTACTTTTCAATGGAGAAATTGTACATTTTGTTGTTTAAAACAAAAGTTCAGAAAGCTAGCTCTTAACTGAACCTATAAGATCCACCTCTCCAATTGATTATATTCCATTAATTGATCAAACACTAGTGATTAATGTCTGTAGTTCTCTATTCCTTGCTATATATTGTATTGCCCAGTGTGTATTCAAAGAGGCCTGTAAATGACAACATTGTGCTGTAATGAAGCCTTGTGGTCATGTTAATTAATATATATTGCAAGTAGTTAAAATAACACTATATCTGAATGTGAAATTAAAAGACAAATATCTACCCTAACATACCCATAAAGATTGCTTCATTATTATTTTCCTTTCCTTTTTACAATACTTCCATTGGTCAGAAATGCTGTTTGGTTTGAAGGAAATGCTGAGAAAATGACAGTGTACAATAGGTTTAGAGATTCTACATATAAATCTTTTGATTTGATCTCCGAGGAGTGATCAAATTTCTTTCATCGTCTTATAATACAATAAAATGATTGAAAATTATTTTGAGAGAGAAACAACTGAAGAGTTAAAGAGTCAAAAGCAAAGGTTACAGGCATGCAATAGTGATGCGGTGGCCCCTTGTGACTGCCGACGGCTGTTGTTATCCTGCAACTAGAACAAGAACAGCTGGGCTGCCAAGTTTTGTTTGAACTCTAGCTACCTTATCATATCTTATCACAATCATTCATGTGTTATGACAACAAGGATTAACTAGAAGTCAAGATTACTGGTGTAATTGACAATTCCACGACTACCAAATTTGAACATCATAAGATTCTTAATATGATATTGTTCTTGGACAATAACGTTGCCATTTTCTTACATGATTGACTCATCCTGGAATGATTAACTAATCAAGTTCATGCATGCTGATTGCTTAGGTTTATGAGCTGTAATCCTCACTGACTGGTCTAAAGTCTTTAATTATTAGATTGAAAGTTAACTAGTTAAGATTGGATCATCTCCTTGTATAATTATAAAGTTGTGATTAAATTGTTGTTAAGGGCAAGATCCATGCCCAGACCCAAGAGCCATATATCCAATCTTTGAGAACATTATGCCTTGTATATTGCATGTTTGGTGATGCACACATATGCTAGCTGCTACATCTCATTGGGATTATTTAATCATTAGTTTAATATTGATCATTCTAGACACATGTTGACCGTTAAAATTTAAATTTAATTATTGTTCGTTTTTTCAGTCCATTTTAAGAATTTGCTTAGAATCCTACATGCATATCATTATCAGAACTCATATGCCCATACTATGCAATTACCCTACATTCATTGAAACCAATTGAGTAATCAAATTGCCAACATCCTGAAAATGACCCTTATCGAGAAAAACAAAACAAAAATGTGGTGCATTATCATTTTTCTTGAACATATATATTATATATATATATATATATATATATGGGGGCGGCAGCCCACCTCTTTGTTAATGGTGGGTATAATTAAATAATTACAGGTTATTCGAGGTGATTTGTTACGTTACCAACTAAAACTATAAACCAACCACACCAACAATTAATAAATTATCCCAATTATGGCAATAATATAATAAACATTTAACAAATATGCACAAACCCTAAAATTTTCTCAACTCAATTTGTGAAGGAAAGGAATACAGATGATGTTGTATTATTTATGTCAAAACAACTGATGAAGTTGTACAATATCTGTGGAAATCTCTGGGAATCAATGGCCATCTTTATTGACCCAAGAAAAAAGGAGGAATTCCTGGGTTTAGGTTTAGGTTTAGGGTCTGATTTGGAGAAGGAAAACTTCCCATTAATATTATGCACAAGATTTGTGTTCGAAGAGAGGCAATCCCATCCCACGAAACAGAAGTAATTAACGAAAGAACCAAGCAGACATGTTTGGTTTGTGCTCTGCGACTTCTTCTTCTTGATATACATCCGACTCCGACACAACTAGTTGTTCATATTAGATGGAGGGAGAGAGAGAGCGAGAGGGAGAAAACAGAAACTGAAACTCGTACAATACACTCTCCCATAGGCTATGTATATCCTAAGGTACAAAACAACATGGATTATGACTTACGTTTATTGTATTTGGATTTGGGTACACGAGCTGGCGCCGCAGCTGGTTTGCCAAAAAATCCGCAGAAGCCGCAGCCGGAAACTTTAGGAGAAGGTGGTTCCAAGACTGGAGGCGACTCCTTAACCGTCCGATACATGCGTCCTCCTCCGCCTTCTGATCGACATCTCTGCATTGGTGATGGCCTCGTTAGGTCTCCTTTTTCTTTGTTTTGATCACCTCTGAACTTGCTTAAATCACCTGACAAATTCTTGTCAGCCCAGACTAATCCTGACGACCCCTGTCTTCTAAACGATGTTGTAGACCTTTGTAAACCAGCCATGTCTCTCTCCTTTTCTTAGAATTATTTCTAATCGATACTTATAATGGCGTGGCCTGGCCAGGCCTCATAGCATAAGGAAAAAGAAAATGACAAAAGAGGAATATGGAAAAAAAGAATTCTCCAATTGAAATATAAGTTTATGATTAATCAAACAAATTATAAATAAGCATTCAATTAAGTCCCTTTTTTGATTACATGATATAATGAAGTTTACTTTTATTAATGGTTGACTGATTTTGTTTAGAATTTTTCTCATTTTCTTAGTACTCTCAAATAAGCACACTCCCAAACGTACCCTAAGAACCAGCTAACAAGAATATGACTGACGGATGAGTAGCTTATATTGGCCTTCACTTTTTAACTATAGGTTATAATGATGGTTCTCATAAGTTACAAGAGGCTGGTGGTCTCTTGTTTCCATGGCCTTCACTAGTCGCTTTCCTTACTGTCTATTTTTCCATTAGCTACTAGCATCGCCGTTCTCAATCCCTCGCAGTATCCAGCCTCTTTTGTTGGTCCCTGGAAGTCTACCGGTGTTCTGGTTGAGTTTCCCAGTTCCGCAGTCCTCGTAAATGTAGCAAAGTCTGAATAGATCTTCTATGTCTTGATAATGGTCTCTTGAGATGACAGATAAATCAGACTCCTTACTGGCCCCTTTTTCTTTGTTAAAAATGGTGGCTAAGCATGTTAGATGCTGCATGCGTAGACGGCCCATGCTGGTCAGCACCTTTTGAAAGAGGTCCCTTATCTCCATGTGACTTGATATAGTTCTTCTCAAGTTCTGATGCCAATCTTCGATGCCGACGCTGGCTCGTAACATGGCTTCGAGGTCTTTCCTGGCCTTGACCAATCAATCGAAATGATTCACGCCTTCTTGATGTGAATGAATAAGGGAATGACCATCAACCATCCTGCATTTCCACACATATTCTCCAAAATCCACGTTACGGTCATCTACTGCCAGTTTCATCGGCAAGAATTTTCTCTTTCGTGAATCCAACATCCTTCCGCTTGAACGGCTAGGGTGTTGTATGACATCATCTAGAATATGCTGACTATCCAGAGAATTATGAGTATTCGATGCCTCAAATCCATATGTTTCCGCATTCTGATACACAAGGTCACACTCTAGAGTCTTCAAAATCATAACCCAAGAAATGGCCATTAAGCTCCCCGTGCTCCTCATTAATAGCCAGTAAGGGCTCTGGATCATCCTTGTAACCCAAATTCACTGAATTATTATCATCATCCACGAGAACATCAGATCCTGGGGATGATTCCCGTCGGTCCTCTGGCTCTGTATGGTCATCCAATTGCTCCAATCTTTATAGGGATGAGATTTAGTTTTCATAAAGCCTTCTTCTGGTGTCATGGTGTCTGACTTAATGACGGCAACCTGTTCGCCCTCAGAAATATAGCTGGGGTGAGGCATTTTCCTATGGAATACTTCTGGTTGATTATTGCTTGGTCTGAACTCTCATATACTTGGTTTGAGGTAGTTTCAGATTGATTGGTATGCGTTTCTATCGGTGTTGACCCTGCGCCATTTCCTCCAGTGGTCTTATTTTGTAAGGGAAGTGCATCGCTAGTTGCAGCTGCCGCTTTTAAAGGTTTCCCTGCAGGGGCAGACCAAGCAAAAAACGAACATTTGTCACCATAGTTGCAGAATCCATTGAAGTAAAAATAACAGGGAACCCGGTTCTTCCCTAGCATCACTTCCGGGAGTTTCACCTTAGCACCTATTTGCCCACACATTTACACACAATGATTTCATTTTCAATTCAATTCATTTCCATGTCAATATAACTAAAAATTGGGCTGCATAATGGTATAAAACAACTTATAAAATCCCATGCATACTATTCATCAAATAATACAATTCATAAACTTACCATTTTCGAACAAATTATTTCATGTCAACAAACAATTCAACGCTTGCAAGATGTGCTATCCAAGTAGTTTATTCATAAAATATCAAAATGGTAAATTTTAAAATAATTCAATTTAATACATTTTAAGTTCATTTCATATTATAATAATAATCATATAATATATAAAATTCGATCGCAGTTGTCATCAAAATGAGATAGAAAAAGACCTAAAAATAAAATAATTGATCGAACAATTAATGATAATTAATAATAATGATAACTCGAGATTTGAACAGTGAAATTTTATGAATTTTATAATTTTTAATATTTTGATAATGGTGTTCATTTCTCCATCCGATACATTATTTGTTAGAAATTTAGTAAAAAAAATGCTTCTTCAATAATATCTTTGAAAAAAAAATTAGTATTTTTTTATTCAAAATTTATAATTATTTTATTTTATTTATAAAAATAAAATAAAAATATTAATTTTTTTTAAATAAAAAATTAGGGTTGATAGAAAAGTTAATAAATTAAAGAATTTTAAAATTTTAAATAGAATTTAAAGGCTTATCAAAAAAGTCGAATTAAAATGAGATTTGTTATAATAAAAACAACATTGTCGAGAAAAGTATGTAAGTTAAAAATTCTGTCAATTAAGGGTCAGAAAGAAGATTGATGGGTTGAAATAGCTGAAATTTAAAAAAAAAGAGTATTGTTTTTGAAAATAATAAATATATTAGGTAATTTTAAAAAAAATTATAAAAATAATTTCAATTTTTTTAAAAAAATTATACTTGAACTATAAATATTGAAATTTTTTTTAATTTTGTAATTTTTTTTATAATTTAATTTTTTATTAAAAAAATAAATATTTATATATTTGATATTTTTTCAAAGCATGATAGCTGTGGTGGTATGGCTGCCCATCCAACGACTGAAGATTGCAAAATTGAGATCAAATGGCTTCATTACAAACAGTGATAATAACGTTGACGCTGAATAGACATTGAAAAGGCAATAAATTATTCCCAACAAGGCATTAATTACTTGACTCAGGTTTCTAACATCCATCCAACCAATCTCAATTTTATGAAACCAAGTACGAACTGATATTGCGAAATGGATGGAAAAATGCCCTAATCAAAATGCAGGTAGAAACTATAAAGTGAACCCATTATGAACTTACAAGAGATGTCTGAAACAACAGGTTGGATTTCCCAGAAAACCCAGTACCAGCAAAGCAATCCCTTGGGGTAAAGCCTTGCAATTTCATTGTGCCGATCATCACAATCAATCCCCTTAAAAGGAAAAGGGGTCACCCTTGCAGCCCAAACAAAAAAGAGAGAGAGCCTCCAAACCGATGAAATTTGCAATGAGCAAAACCAGAAAACACAATTCACATCTACAAACTTATCTCAGGAGATAACAAGAAAGCCCTTCAGGAAGCAACAGTTTGTAGCGAAAGCAAGTTGAGAACTTATCAAAACGACCCAACACAGACTTATCATCAATCATTACGTAGTGTAAATTGTACATTTCAACAGATCATTTCCTTCTGGTAACACCACTCTCGGGAACTATACTGTTAATTACAGCTGAATGAGTTTATTTAATTCTTTCGTACCCCTTTATCACGATATAATAGAAAATGGTAAAAGCTTGTAAATTTATTAATTTTAGCTACTGAATTCGGGCAGAGACTTATTTGAAACAAATAATATATTCCTTTTTCAAACTACGAAGAATTTGATAATAAGTGATCATAATCATATGACATGGGATAACAAAGACAGCCGTAAGCTTCTTCCAAAATTAAGCTTAAATCCGTGCACGTCCTCAAAATATAATGTTTTGGAATTGCCTAGCATTCCAATATTATTGATTTTCTGGCATTAAGTCCTATTTATCAATGTTTAAATCAAATTTATTGCACAAAATTTGGTTGGAAACATGGAAGGTGGCTGCTGAATATCGCTTCCATCCTCAAAATTTGTAAACCATTTGCTCAGTGTATCCAAGTTCTTTGAGTATGCCAGTGAGCTGCAACAAGAGCAATCAAGGAAGAACATTAAAGTTAAGAGAAACATTTTTCAATCTATTGGTCAGCTTGAATAGGACAACTCAAAATGCATTGCTCATACCTCCCCTTGTGAGTAGTCTTTAGCCTTACCACCTGATATATGTTTCATCATTCCAGGGGGGCCACATACCTAGGCAAAGCACGAGTAAATAATCAGGTTTAGAATAAGCTAAAATTATCCCAACCAGTTAATTGGGTCACTATTCAAAATGATATCAAGTTTAGTTATGAAAAGTTTCAACTTAGCATTTAGTGACATTTCTTGATTTACTAGGTAAACCTGTAAAGGTTGAAATGCAAAAGAAGTGAGACACTTACTAGGATAAGTGTATCATCACTGGGACTGGGCAAGCCTTTTGTCACCATATCCTTTGAGATGTAACCTACACCTCCTTTCCAATTTTTCGATGGGTCGTCGACAGTGTAGAATATCTGAATTGTCCAAAAGAATAAAATAATAGATCTTATTAGACAAAAGATACATTTTTAACTATAATAAGAAAAAAAATTAACAGAAGTAACTTGTACATTCAAATTTGGATGGCTGGCTGCAAGTGTGTCAAGCTTCTGTTTGAGCAATATATCATCTGGGGAAACATTGGCATAAAGCAGTGACACCTGTTCAGATGAAAGCCCCTAAAATGTCAAACAGTTCTAGAAAGGTATAGTTGCAAAAGATAAACAATAAAATGCAGATACCCTGAGTGTTGTCATCTGGATTCTTCAGAATAGCCTCAATAACCTGAAGCATTGGAGTGATACCGGTGCCGCCGGCAATCTGGAAGAAGAAAATAAAATCATGCTTCAGACATATAATAACACAATTTTATCAACTAGAATAACATCACTGGACAAATTTTCTGATAAAGTTATCAAACATTTTGATCGCAAATATCTTTAGCAAATATTTGATCACAAATTAAACATGGAAATGAGATGTGATACACATTTGTACAAAAGATAATATCAATATGGAAGCAAAATAAATGCCACCCGCTATTCTTTTGTTATGCAGCAAGAACTGAAAACCCAGATGACTACTCACTCTACATGCATATGTCTTAGATGATGGCATGGGTCAAAAGAATGAACATTTTCAGGGCAACCTTACAGCCTTTTATTGTCATAAAAGAAAACAGCATTTGCAGTTCACAAATCTATACTGCTACACCTCTCATTTTGACCAATTAAGTTTAGCATTTAGATATGATCCCTTACCATGCCAATGTGTTTCTTCATATTGGGAGAGTATCTCAGCTTTTCAATGGGCCTGCAAGAAATAAATGTATTGAATTATGAAGAAAATGTTCCACCTAATATCTGCCGATAACCGTAAATGAGAATAACCTACCCTTTCACTTCAACCACATCCCCTGGTCTTAAGCTTGCAAAATGCTGACTCATTTTTCCCTCAGGATAAACCTGCAAGAATTTTGAAGCAAATGGGCAAAAGCAATTTGTGTAGAAGCATTGCATAATGCCGAATAAATTCAACAATTGTAAGCTGAATAAAAAAAATGACAAAACATGCATTTTTAACTACACACCTTAATTAACAAGTCAAAGTATCCCTTAGCTTCTGGATCTGATATAGGAGTATATCTGAACATAGAAGTCCCAAAAAAAGAAGAAGGTTCTTATCCAACTAAATAACAAACATAAATAACAAGGATCATCATTTAGCAAAAGAACAAGCACACCCATAGACAAGGTATTCTCATAGCATATTTTTTCAGGTATTGAAGACATCAATACTCAATGACAAGTCTACTCCAACACCACCAGAACACTCTCTAATAGAAACTAATGGAACCTATGTTTGGTACTGCTCTACTTCTACTTAACTCAGAAAGCATAATAAATAAAGTGTTTGACAAACACCAACTTTAACCAATGACCACTCACTTTTTCACTTATATTTGAAATCTAGTAATTCAATCCTATTTCAGTTGTAGTTTCAAAGCCACACAGTACAATCACAAACATAACCAAAAGGTAGTCACCCCTTTGAAATCCATGTCTCCATAGCCAAATAGAAACCTTTCATTAGACAAACAAACAAGTAAGAACTGAAAACACACAAACCTTATAAACAAGATATAATGTTTAAAGAGAATTAAACATGAAGAAAGAAAGTTAAAAGAAAACACACAAAATCAAGAATCAAGTGACACAAATGGAAAAGGGCGGCCCAATAAACAAACAAGACAACAAATAGCAAGACTTACGGTCGTATGACATATTTTGTTTTTCCCTCAGCATCTTGTCCTAAAGGAGCCCTGCATTTACAACAATGCAAATACTGAATGCACAGACAAACTCCAATCCACAATCCCAGCTAAATTTTGAAGCTTACATTTTTATTGAAACTCCATGGGAGTTTTACCACAAGATTCTCAGATTATAAACAGCAGAACATACCTTGTAAGGAGACATGAAGCTACATCCAAACCTAACTTGGCAGATGGATCAAATGAAAACCTGCCATTTTGAGAAGAAAAATAAAGAGTTAATTATTCTGAACAAAACTTCCAAACTTTAGTAAGAGGACCTAGGGTAAAGCAGTGAAAATAAATAGTCCCTCTGCTGTTTATAAAAATGGTTTCTCTTGAATATATTACACAAGAAAGTCCTCAGTGCCTACAAAGGAACACGGTATAGTGTTCATAAACTGAACTCCTAGTTTTCAAGAATTTCTCAAAATAAATAAATAAAAGGACAAATGACATTTCAACATAGAATTTGTCCCAGATAGTAAGGTTGTGAGACGAACAGATTGAGTTGATGATAATGAGTTTTATTCAGCTAAGATTTTTTTTAAAAAAAGAAACCTGATTGAACCAAGTGGATATACCTGAACAATTGAGAGTTGTGGCTGACCCTTGCAGTGTCTTGCAGCTTAAATTCAATCCACCCATCCGGATTGAGAGCTGAAAATTGATAGAAACATGCATTGAGCTTGTGATTGTGTGGACTTCAGATTTATATTAAAACATTTAGAAAACTAAGCAAAACCAATGGAATCAATAAAATTTTAATTATTCGATCCCTAATCTAAACTGCAAGGCATTCAACAAAACACACCAGTTTTTGGACCCGTTCCTTCATTACTCTGATCTAGATGAACCTGTAATTGAAAAGCACAAATAAAACTCCCACCACCGCAATAGCATAATTATTGCAACAAAATACAGTAAAATTCAGACATTGCATCCAGAAAATAAAAAATATACATCATAACGCACCATTTACAAACATAACTTCGATATCTTTTCACATTAAGTTTACAAACAAGGAAACTCTAGATAAACCACGATAACGGTAACCTATCAAAAAACTTAAAAATAGAAGCACTACTTTCACGATCCACATAGCATAAACGGTTCATTAAAGGAATACCGCGGCAAGATGGGTTTTCGAGAGAAATTACCAAATTTGGGGAGGAAAAGTAGTAGCAATAAGAGAATCCACCAGAAACAGCAGCAATTGCGCCAAAGGGAAATCGAAACTTATTGAAAGCAGACTTGGGTTGGCCTACAAATGCATTATTAAATGCAACTGGAGTAGCTTTAGCCAGTTTTCTGAAGAACGCAGAGGCCATTTTCAAAAGTCCGAAAAGAAGCGAAGCGAAGCAAAGCAAAGAATTAACAGTGAATACAGTGCAAAGGATTTAGAAATTTCCCCACGTTTGGGAAGAATTGAAGGTTTGATATGATGTGAGCGGTTTCTTTCTTAGAAAAATTAATCTCTTGATAATTGGGTGATTGTGACAAGTCAAAAGCTCTTAACCAGTATAATCTTGCCACATGTTTGCTAAATATGAAGAAGCCTGCAGGAAGTTTCCCTAAAAATTGAGCGGGTCACAATCATGGGCCCTACTCTCATGGGCTCACAGTGTAGACCCAAACTTGAAACGGTAAGTAAACATCTGTTGGGCTATTCTGGCGTGATGCAGCCCGCATATGCATGCCTCGAGTCATGCAAGATGAAATTCAAAATATTTTAGTACATGCTTATTGAAGACTCAAATTTGTGACAAACCAATCTTCCAGTCTTTTTAAATATTTAAAATTTTTGTTTAAATTTAAATTGTCAGATCAAATTTCTTTCACAAATTGTGTTAGATGTTGTTATTTTTACAAAAGCAAGCCTGATCCAGCCACTATGAATGAATGAATGAAAGAATTTGTTGCAAGAAAAATGGAACATCTTCTCTCTGGTGGTGGTAATTCCGTGACTCATCGTTTGCAGGAACAAAACACTGCATTAACTCAGGGCAGGTCTACAAAAATCTCTAAAGATTTCTATCAACATTAACTGGGAAAAATAACCCACCATGTGCAGCTTTATACTCGAAATGGGGACAACAAACTCAATGTTAACAATCTTCTAACGACAAATATGAGTGTGCTACAGCCAATTGCCATTTCTAGGATAAGCTTTCCGTTCAGTTACCCAGAGATCTGAGGATTACCGAAGAAATGTTACAGAAACAAAGGTCAATAAACTTCTCTATTCTCCCAAGGCCCTCACTAATCATTGCATTCATCAACCAACAGTGATTAAATAGATCCCAGACATGCTTAAAAGGACTGAATCAACTAAATTTCTTTCCTTTCATCCTCCAATGGACAAGTTACCACATTCTACTAAATGAAATGTCAATAATTCCTTTCCTCTCTTTCTAACTATTTCTTTCATTAGCTACTAGCATCACTGTCTCCCACAGTATCCAGCCTCCTTTTTTCCTTGAGTATTTCACTTAGAGGTTCTAGTCCCTGGAAGTCTACTGATGTTCTAGTTGAATTTCTCATTTTCCCAAAACAATCACCATTTTCTTCAGCTTTTTTTCTTCTCTTCTTTAATCTCAGCAAGGGTCTTAGGTCCTGTAAATGTACTAGAAATCTGACTAGATCTCCACTCTCTTGAAACTGGTTCCCTTGAGATGGTAGATAAATCAGACTCCCTACTAACCAGCCTTTTTTCTTTATAATGCTGCATAAGCATGTTAGATTTTGAATGCCTAGGCCCACCACACTGGTCCACACGTTTTGAAAGAGTACTCTTATCTCCATGTGACTTCACATGGTTCTTTCCAAATTCTGATACTAATATTCCATGCAGCTGTCGATCCATAACACAGGTTCGAGGCCTTTCCTGGCTTTGACCAACCAATCGAGAAGAGTCATGCCTCTTGATGAATGAATAAATTAATGACCATAAACCCTCCTGTGTTCCCTCAGATAATCTCGAAGATCCACATTAGTCATCTACTGCCAGTTCATTGGCAAGAGTTTCCTCTTTCAAGACATTATTGAATCCAAAATCCTTCCTCTTGATTGGCTAGTGTGTTCTCTGACATCATCTAATATGGGCCGATTATCCAAGTAATTACGAGCATCATCTAGATACATGGGGTCGTACTCAATTTAATCTTCAAAATCACAACCCAAGAGATGACCATTAAGCTCTCTGTGTTCCCTATTAACAGCCACTAAGTACTCTGGATCATCCTCATAACCCAAATTCTCACAATTATTAGCATTATCCACAACAACATCAAATCCTGGGGATGATTCCCATGGCTCCTCTAGCTCAAAATGGTCATCCACATGCGCTTCAGGGCTCCAATTTGTATATAGATGGGTTTTAGTTTTCATAAAGCCTTCTACAGGTGCCACAAAATCTGAATTAACAACAGCAGTTTCTTCACAATCAGACACAGATATCAGTGGGGAAGCACTTCTTTGTGGAATACTTCTGGGTGATGATTGCACAAGATCATCCCTGGCCCAAACTTTAGAATGTGTTTGTTTTGAGGTTATTTCAGAGGGGTTGGGATCTGTCTCTGTTGGTGCTGACCATGCACCATTTTGTCCGGCTGTCTTATTTTCTGCATGAAGGGCATCAGCGACTGCAGCAGCTGTCTTAGAAGTCTTTCCAGCAGGTTCACCACCATCAGGATCATGCAAAAAGAAGCATCTGTCACCTTTGTTGCAGAAGCCATTGAAGTAAAAATAACACAGAATGCTGGTCTTGTTCACAGGAACAGAAGATTGACATGGCAATGAAGCTGATTCAGAAGGTGCTTCAGTGGCAAGACCATCCAATGGCTGTGAAACTAGCACAATTTAGAGATGTTGATAGTTCAGAAACACTAAATAATTCATAAACAAAGAACACAAAAGAATGCCCCAGAAGGCGTCCTGACACTGAAAAAGTAGCGTACCATTAGTGCAAGGTATTATCTGCCAATTCTATTTACAAATAAAGGTTTCTAGGATCCAACCAAACACAATTTTATGATACATTGTTTAAAGACATACTCAATTAAAAAAGCAGCGTGATATTGCAAAATGGGTGGAAAGGACTCGTAAATTAATCAACACCCAGATGTATGAAACCAAACATGCATTTTATATCAAGTGACTAACTTAAGCCAATGCCCTAATCAATATGTAGGTAGAAACTAGGAATTGAACTAATTATGAGCTTACAGGATGTCTAAAACCACAGGTTGGATTAATACAGTTCCCAGAAAACCAGTACCAGCAATCCCTTGGGTTAAGCCTTGCAACTTCATTGTGCCGATACTCACAATCAATCCCCTGTAAAGGAAACACATCACTCTTGCAGTTCAAACACACATACTTAAAAAAAGGGAGAGAAAACTTCCAAAACAATGAAATTTGCAAACCGCAAAAGTGAAAAAAACACAGAACACATCTACAGAACTAAATTTAATTCGGGAGACAAGGAGAAACCTCTTTTGGAAGACAATTGAATCACTTAGGCTTCCAGAGCGAGTAAATTTAGTGCCGGTCAGTTCCCACAAAAGGATCAAATAGTATACCCAATGATAGAACAAATACAACCAACAGAACTAAATTTTGGATTCCCAATGAATTCACACTACTTTGCGTTCCAAAATTAAGTATAAACCCCAATATGATAATGATCAAAGAGACGCAAAATTCAACAATTCAACAAAACAAAAGCTTCAAAACAAATTGAGCAATAGCCACCAATATAAGAACAACAAAATTAGCATAAATCGACATAGAGTACAACTATATCCTGATATCCAAGATTCTTTAAAATGCGGGGATGCAACATCACGTTCTAGAACAATAACAAAGAAAATTCAGTTCAAGGTAAATGCGAGCAGGAGAAGACACATTAACGTAAACAGAAAGGAATTGTTGACCTTTACAGAGCAACCTTCTTGCAAGTGAGAGGAGAAGCCAGGAAATAAACGCAATCCGTGTTTCGCTTTTGCAGTTCGTCTTACACTTTCATTTTCGAAACCCCCAAATGCCAAACAGAGAGAAAGCGGATTAAGATTCAGTTGTCTAGGGTTCTAAAAATCCTTGTGCTTGGGCTTTTCACTGATTTTGTGTGAGAAATTACAGTACTGAGAAAAATCATTAAAGCAGATTGAATGAATTTTTAATTAAAAAATCTCAAAATTTATTAATTAAATAAAATAAATTATAATTATATCTTTTTTTATTTTTTTATAAAATATTTTATAATATTATTTATATAAATTTTAATAAAATTATTCAATTTTAATTTAATTACAACTAAATTTATTTCCTTAATAAGACAAATTCATTAGAAAGTACGAAGGCACTGATGCTCTGCTGCTGTCGTAGTTCTACAGACTCTTGTCCCTCGTTGCTGTCCAATAAGAAACATTTCTTTCAATGATTTAGCGCCAACCAATGGATTAAACCAAAGACAACGTTTCAATCACCCACTGCCCTGCTTGACAGATAACCCCCTGCACCAGGATTGAAGATATCTAAACATCACTTCCACAGACTCTCGAGTTATATTTTACTGTGATGATAGAGATGGGACATTGTTATTGGAAGTTTATCTATGGAGTAAAAATTTGCGGCGCAAAGTGCCAAGTTTGCCATATTTAAGGGAATGAATGATAATTTCGCCCGAGTAGTGGCATGGAGATTCTGTTGCAGTTAATTATACGTACGTTTTGAAAGTAGACAGAATGGAATGGCAGAAGCTGAAGGGGTGGTGATCATGTAGATTTCCTTCCACCTACTCCTCATTGGTCATTCATTGCGATGTATAAATGAGCCCTTCACTTTCAGAGTAGTAGGTACTTCATGGACCAACTCTTCTACAATTTTCTACTAAATTGTGCTTGCTTTTGATGTGGAGATCCTCTCTTATGTGAATTCTGGTTCTGAATCTTTGATATTGATAACTAGTCTGCAAGTTGATTAGATTTTATAGTTCTTGAGGTTGAGTTCCTTTGAGGGTTGAGAATTTATAATTTAGAGATTTTCACATATATTTTCAAATTCCGGGTGCGGATTTATGGAAAGTGTTGTCTTTAAGGTCTGTGCACTGTAATGGATGGACACATACTTCAATTCTTTGAGAGGTGGGTTTGGGGTCAGTTTTAGTTCTGAAATATAACATGCTATGGCGATTATCTAGTTCTTTGCAGGTAGAGATTTATAATGCAGACTGTGGAATTCATAGCAGCAAAGTATTGCTTGATAAAGGCACATCCATGTCTTTCCATACACTAAATTGCCCACCTGCTTTGCTGAGTTATGTAAATACGAATTGATACTCAATATATAAGAAGACTAAATCCATCTGTAGTTGTACAATCATCTTCACTTCCGGTACAAGCCGATGGGGGGGAAATTTAAGAAAATCCATGAACATTGCAGGCTCAGGAGCAGCTTTATTGAGAAGTCGATCGTCTAGATCCCTGCTTACCTAAGCAAATTTACCTGCTTCGTTTAGCTCAGCTAGTTAAAAACCAAAACTTCCCAAATCCGACTAAATCATGTCCCAATTGTCATTTCTTGAGCAATCTGATGCCTGCGCATTGTCATGCCTGTCAAATTTCTCATGCTCGGCAAGGCGAGATATCTGAAGGGTGTTCAATTACCTTTCTCCATGGTGGTGAGTGTGTTGCCAGGGAGATATCAAGGAAGCAAAATTGAAACCTCTGGAAGCTGAAAGTGCTGTGTGGATTGGGGTGCTTGCCCCAGATGCAACTTTATCTACTAGATTTTATCAAGAGAAATTACAGTCAGGTATTATGATTTATAATGAAATTACTACTCCTTTATACCATTGTTTAAACATGAACATATTTTTCAATTGTTGGTCTAGTACACTGACATTAATATTTTTGTTGATGTTAAGTTACTGATAATTCTCTTAAAACTTGAATGTGCAGGGCTTTGAAGTTGTCTAGCCAGACAAGACAACCATGGAACTTCTTATAATTCATGCAATTTGAATCATTGAACTAAAGGGACATGGAAGGAGCACAGAATCTCTTAAGAAATGCGATTCAGGTTATGTTGGTCAGGGCTGTAAATTCTGTAATCCTCGCTTCAGATGATGTGCAAGGTGTTTTTAGCAAAAGATGATCCTTTACTTATGAAATGTATTGATCCCATGGATGATTTGGCCAGGTCAACTGTAGTCAATAACAGAGCTAAATTGCAACTGTATCATTCCCAGTTCCTAGTATCTTCTACCCTGATATCGCACAGAAACTCGTCCTGTGTGTCGGGGGCTTCTGTATAAGTGAAAGAAGTGCCTTCATTTAATGTATTGATATGTCAAATAATGGATTATTTATACCTAAAAACTGAAGATTATGCCCAAGATAAACTTAAGACTATGCCAAAGATAAATCCATATAAATTCCTCTATTTCTTGGCATTTGATTTGATGCAAACTCATTCAGCACTCAGTGTCGTAATTCAATATACGTGAAATGTATGGTACTTTGTAGATTTTCCAATGAAGATTCAATTAAGTAGAGTCATAAAAACAATAGACCAATAGAAATCGGGATAACAGCCAAATGCAAGAGAGCTCTAGTTTCATTTTTGGAAATTGTAAAACCTTTACAACAGTAAAATGGTGAGAGCTACAAAAGTAATAAAAATTATTACAGACAGCATAACAAATATCCGAAGCAAATGAAAAAAGAAAAAAGAAAGACCATCAAGAACATAAATTTTAGATGCAGAACTGGTGGAGGGCAAATCCAGCTATTGCTACAAATTTGACATAGAACTGCTTGATGGTCCTTCTCGAACTTGGAGGCCATTTGGGGCATTTTGATAAACCCAGGAAGAGACGAGATGATGAGCAATGGCAGAAGGCCCAGGGATAAACATTGGAGCAAGTTCGCTGCTTTCCACATTAAAATCAGCAGCTAAGCTCTGTCCTTTCTCTATTCCCTTGCACATCTGCTCCACTTTTGCAGCTGCCGTTCTTTGTGCTTTCTGGTATTCAGCAAATGTCAATGCCCTTTTGACATCTTCTCTAGTGTGCCACTGAGCATCTAAACAAACAAAGATGTAACATCTAGTTTGGAAAACCAAAGTGGAAAATTATAGTGGAATTTGAGGTAATTTTCAATCCTCAAGTCAAAACTTTATGTACCTTCCAACTCTTCTTTGTCCACATTTATCTCAAGTGACTTAGAATACGCAAGAAACCCTACCATCAACTGGCAGGGCATGCTACTTGGGCCGACTGAAACAGATTGAACAGATGTAGAGAGAGAGAGAGAGAGTTAAAATATGAAAAATTACATGAACTAAATATGTCACAGGGGGAAAAAGGACATGTTTCATTTATGACACTGAGTTGATAGCTTTTGAATACTGCAGGTTTTCCAGAATAAACATTTTTAATTTTAGCTGAGATGGTTTAAGAATATGAATGCTGTTACAGATAAGGGATAGTATGGCTCAAAATAAAGGATTTTCAGGGACAAGGTAAAGACCAAAAGAAACATTAACTGAGAGACAAGATGAAGACCAAAAGAAAAACTGATTGATATAATTTACTAGAAAACATCAACCCCACCACAAAGTCTGAGGCTATAAAAAACCAACATTATAAGATGAGATATGATTTTGCAGCATCAGGCCAAGTTAGAATCTACCAAATAAATAGCAGGCAATGTTATCTATGTCACATGTATGCAAACTAATATTCAAAGCTTCTTCAGATGTCAGATTTAGCATTCTCCAAATCATAATATAGTGTCAAAATTAAACACCATTAGAAAATAAGGCATGAGCAAAAGTCATACCCGGCCATGGCTGAGAACTATGATAGACAACTTCTCCCACTTCAATACCAGTCTCTTCCCATGTTTCTCTCCTCACAGCTTCTTCTAAGCTTTCTCCTGGCTAAGGACAAGAAAAGGATTTAAACTGGTTAAAAGTTCAGCAGAGAGAGAGAGAGAGAGAGAGTTTTTTGAAGTAGAAGCTAATGACACATATAACCTTCTCTTCATAATTTTATGAGTAACAAGATGGATATCAGCATTGAGATTCTCCGTGAGAGATAGACAGGTTCTTGAATAAGGTACAGGGAATTAAAGACACAAAGTTCTGTAATTAGGGTCTTAGAGGGCTTACTTTATAATAAGTTGTAAAAAGTATTTATAAAGATAGTTGCTTTGCCAGTTCACTGCATATAAAACCATCTGTAACAAACTTTAAGTAGGAAAATGCATGTACCTCTATAAAACCAGCTAGGCAACTCCACATTCGAGGGACATATCTTGACTGTCTGCTTAAAAGTACACAATCATTCTCTCTATCTATGACCAACATAATGACCACCTGATGAAGGAACATGAGCCAGTAAAGCAATGTGCATTCAATAACCCAATATGATTCAGGTAGAACTGGTCGGGAGGAAAAGAAGAGAAGATAAGAGTATCAGTCACATACTGGATCAACACGAGGGTAAATCCTCTTTGTGCATAATGCATTTGAGCACTGCTTACGTCTCCCGGCTTCTTTGGGAATTGTTTTTGCCCCACAATGTCCACAAAAACGTGATGTGTTATGCCACTCTAGCAAAGCCCTGGCCTGATCAAAAGTGATAACCCAATGTAAATGCTGCCTCAGAAATTAAAATTGTGGATGAGAGTATCTATCTGATCCAATAAAATATTAGCTGCATATTAAGGTGCAAAGCAGCAATCGGATCAGCAACACAGCGGAAAAAGTGAAGTAATAAGGAAGAGAAGAGAAGAAATTCTGTCAAAAACATTTCCATTGACTCCAAAGAATGCCTGAACAGAGATCGCAAGTTCATCTTTCTAGTTGAGTCAATGTAAAACGTAATACAAGTCAATGCATTGCTGGCACATGTATGGCCACATTAAGCACAAGTTTGTAGTACACAGTGTAGGTATCTCATCTACTCCACCATTGACGAGTCACCCTCCAAGATTGAATCACCCACCTCCCGTGCTGTTGGTCTAGACCCTTGACAGGACTGGGTTACAACATCAAGCATTGTTGAATCAACGACCTCCTGAGCAAAATTATTGCCTCTCCTCCATATATCCAGCCTCCAACGCTCCAACATATGAGACAATATCAAATGCATCGCCAGCACATGCATAAGGTAATAGAAGGAAACCAAACCTTTTATCTAACAATGGCACCCCCACAACATCGCATTATATAGACTTAAGAACTTAATTTCTGTCAAGTACCCATTCATTTAGTTTTTGTCACAGTTAAACCATACTCTCATCCTGAACTTGGTTGATTGACTGATAGCAAACTCGGATCAAGCCTATTATGTTGCCAATCAACCTAAAGTTATAAGAACAAACTATTACGTAATCATAAATTATAACAAGGTGATAAAATAGACTTGTTCACTGCAACAAATCAAACTCTTACAGAAAATCAACAGTAAAGAAAACAGGCATTGCTAAAAGAAAATAGCCGGCGACTCAGATAAAATAAGGAAAGGGTTAAGAAAAAAAGCCATGCTTCACTAGAAAAACCATGGCAACTCACATGACCAGCAATAGCCAATTCACCCATAGCCCGCTCATCATCCCAATCGGAAGCCACCATAAGTGTTCTCAGCTCAACAAAGCAAAGCTGCTTACTACCCAATACAGAAACCAAGCTACTGTCAGAAGACACATCAATAGCCCAGTAAACCACGTCATCCTCAGACTGCGAACCCAGATAAACTAAAGACTCTTCCCTCAACTCGGTCCCAGAATTTGCCAAGTAAATTTTGCAATCAGCCAAGCTGATCCAAGCCAGATGCCAAAGCGGGGCCGTTTCACCGGGGCCAGAAGATGCCAAAGGCCTACCTTTCCTGAAAAGCAAGACCTTGAAATCAGGAGACGAATGTTGTCGTTGGTGGTTGTTATCCAAAAGTCGTATTTTGAGTGATGCAAGAGCTGAGGCTGGTGAAAATGGGTCAGTTGATTTTGGGGTCTTGGATCTTATTGGGTTGCCTGCAAAGGCATGGGATTGTAAATTTATGGACATGGTGGCAGTGATTCTGCTGAAACAAGGAATTCTTGGGATTGGAAGTAATCTCTTAGAGAGAAAAACAAGAGAAGAAGAGGAGCAACAGCATCACTGTGTTGTTCCATTGGGTGATTGTTAGAATTTATATGGGAGAGAAAGTACAGTTTCGTGATGATTATTGACTTTGTGTACGACATCTGTCATTATTGTTTACCCGCCATTAGCCAACCAAGTCTGCCTGTTCCTTTGAGTTGCCTTATTTATATATATATTTCTTTAATTTATTTTATATTAATTATTAATTATATTCTAAAATTTAGAATATAATTTTTTATTAATTTAATAAATATTATTAATATGTTATTTTAGATATTATTATTATCAATTAAATAAAATTAGATAAATTCAAATTTAAAATAATAAATATTAAATATTTTATAAAATAAAATTATCACAAATATATATATAACATAATTTCTTAGACATTAATCAAGTTAAAACCACTTATATATTAATCAATGGCAAGTTTCTTGCCGTTGCTATAAACAGAAATAAGAACAGTTGTACCACAAGGCCAAAATCATCAGCCGGATATGTAATTGCAAAAGCAAACTAAAAATTCCAAACAAGAACTTGCTTTCATCGGATAGAAAGTAGCTTTCAAATACAATCTTATTTGATATCAAACTGTTACATATCTTTAGTAAGAATAGGCAACATTCCTCTAAAGAATCAAAATGTCTTAATCAGATGGCAAAAAATGGTTGTCATGTAACATGAACTCAGGTCTCCACTCGGCTTGGCAAGTTGTGTGCTAATGGCATATCATCAAGCCAATCTGCATAAATCCGATTGATTTTCTGGGGTCTTTTCCACTTAAATAAGCACTGCTTGCCCTGCCCTTCTTTATTTGTAGTAGGCAACATTGCTGTGGGAGATGAATCATTTGCAAGGACTAGTTGATGCTTTACCGGAACGGGACCTGTATTCCCCATTTCCATTTCTGTGCGTCCAACAATGACTTGTAATTCTGGTTACCAAGGAAAGTCGACATTAGTGATAAATTACTAAGAGATAAGTTTATCAAATCATCTCTGCAACAAATTGTATGCACTTAACATTCTTCTATAAGCTAACTTTCGGAGGCAACAGGAAAAAAAAGGGCGATAGACAAAAGGAGAACAACAATCCAAAGTAACAAGTAGTTATTTGTATATTCCATAGTAAAAGTTAGGGAAGTAGCCTTAGACGATTATGAATGTGCCCTGTAGCATTCCAATTTGTAAACTACCAACATCAGAAACTTAGATAAAATATTGACATGTAAAAGAAAAAACATTTTTATCACAATGACTCTTGCACAAGAAAAACAATAGACTAGCTTTGTAATAAAACCAAATCATCAGATAACAATAATAGTTTGAAATAAATATGAAGAAAAATGAAGGGGAAAAAAGAACTATGGATGGTGGTGACGAATTTCATTTCAATGACCCTAGCACTCCTCACAAACCCATAATCAACCAGGGCAGCTAAGCTTGTTTGAAACAAGTTCTGGGCAGAGCAAATTTATCAAATTCTGGATTCAATAATTACTATTGGTCCAATTCAAACTTCTCTCTTATGAATTAAAGTATTGGACAGTTGACAAAAGGGAAAAGGAAGCCTTCAGAAATTTTAGTACCCTGGAACAGAAGATGATTATGCTTTGAGGAGATTATACAACAAACTTTAGATATTAAACTAAAACAAAGATCTACAGAGAAGAAATGATTCCACGACCATGCAGATAAACTTAAGAATGTTCTTAGCATAGAATTCAAAAGGTAGTTCCAGTGGGTTCCTCAGACCATACTAAGACATTCACCGTGTATATGTTATTATGTGGTCACTAGTGCAATTAAAATTATACCCATAGCCGTTGCAGAGTAAACTTATAAACCAATTCCTGAGAAAACGTAAAACAAAAACCGGAACTTGGAAGAAAAAAACCAACCAATATTCAAATTGCAGGAATACTTAATAATCTAAGCAACAAAATATACCTGCTTGCCCATGAGCAAAGTGGCATTTTTCCCCAAAGGGGCATTGACCTTGCGTCCACTTAGAGCACAACTTTGTCTTCCAATAGACTGGTTTGATATTGGTGTTGCTGACAAGCCTATTAACTTCTGATTGATTAGAACTGCTTCCCTGTACTACTGATGGTCCTGTAGTACCAATGCTTATTGCTGAGCTCTCTCTGTACCTGCCTATATCATCCCTAAACTTAGATGGATCTTCATGAAGAAAATTACACCTATCACCGTAAGGGCACTCCTCTCCATTATAAAACTTCTTGCATAGCTTCATCTTGTGAATTATCTTCTGATCATCATCCCAAGTACCACCAGATAATCTATCCTCCTCACCGCGGCCACCTCCACCTCCTACAAGTTCTTGCCAATTGGGAGGAGGCTGCCTCATGTCCTCAACGCCATGTGCAAAGTTGCAATTTTCACCATTCCGACATGTACCTTGCTTAAACTTTGCACATAAACGGGTCTTGAAAAAAATGCTGCTCGTTCCTTTATTCATAGGAGGATTAATTGATGGGTTCATCCTAGGATTCATTGGTGGATATAGTGAAGAGTTTGATTCGTTATCTTCAAAATTTCTAGGTCTCTTAAAAGGAGATTGTTGATCAAACTGTGAATGTCGATCACATTCTTGTTCGCTGCTCATTGGAAATTGAGGCCAGACATCAATGGCATCACTGCCTACAGAATAAGACTGTAGCTCCGGCACCGAAAAAGAAGGGCTAGGATTGGGATGACTCATACTGGTAAATTTTGGGGCTTGCGATTGAGCTAAATTCTGCTGTAAACGATACTTGGTAACCAATAAAATCAATACATATACTATAGCTTCAAACTGCAGGAAACAATAATGATCAAAGAATATCAAAGTAAATCAATAATCCCAACTGAATATCTCTGCAAAAATTGAATCTTTTTGAACAGAAAAAAATACTTAAACCGGATTGAAATTGATTAACACTGATAAATTTTTTTTTAAATCGAGACGCTGTGTAGCTAAATCAAAAAATGACTATCAATGAAGAAAACAATCAAACCTGAATATCTCCTCAAAATCTACCTGTGAAGGAGAAAAAATTACCAAAAGTTGATAACTTTCAGACATACATTCTACAAAATGAAAACTTGAGACTTGCATATGGAAACTGGAGCAAAGTAAAGAGAAAGAGTCAAAAACCCTAGCCGCCTCCACAAACCCAAAACTGAAAATAACAAAAAATTTAGTAAAACCTAAAGTCCCAAACCAAAGAGGACTCACATCCGAGACGGCTAAACCCTCGTAGCACATCCCAGAACCCTATTGCTACTTAATTGCGGTTTGTTTGTTTTTTACTAATTACGGTTCTTAATCTTAATTAGCAGTAATTAATCCACCGGCTCAGGACTCTGGGCTGCCTTGAAAAAAATAATTGGCGGCCCATATTTCATGTCTCGGGCTTTAAGTAGATCACAGTAACAACGAGTCTTCTCTCCCGCCAGCGTAACCCTAAAGAATGCTACATCAAATTACCCAACTACTAAGTACACCCACAATAATTTTTAATGATACCTCTAATCATTTCTTTGACCATTTGTTAATCACTCTAAGTACACCCAAATGGTGCTTTCTTACTGCTACATATTGTTATTTTTCTTTGGTGATTTTCTCTTTTCTCAAATTATTGTTATGAATTAATACATATAAAAATTTATAATTCAATGATTTTACTATATCAACTTAATTACGTAATCGAATTATTTTACTTAAAACTTGAATGATTTTGCATTGTTGTTGATTATTACGGGGAATAATTCCATTTTTTTGAAGGAAAAATCCAAGAAGAAATGTTTTGTGGGAATCTTGACAGCAAGCAAGCATAATATGCTACTTAAGTTGGCACCTTATTCTGGGCAATTAAGGTACCAACCAAGGAAAAGTTGGGGGATGAAAGTAGTAAAAGCACAGTTCAGTGGGAGCAGCCAATGCCTATATTCCTGCAGTCTGGACTTGACCCAGAAAGAATGATGTGCTAAGGGAACTAGTTCACTTGAAAATGGGTCACTTGCGTAATTGCTTTGCTTTGCTTTGCTCCCTCCACAAACTGCTGCATATTCTTAACATAATAAAGTTAGTTTAAGGGAAAGCCTATGAAAAAAGCTCAGTAATGGAGTCTATGGAAGGGAAGAGGAGACGAGAATATATGAATGAATAGTTTCCTTTTGGCGAATAATTTTTGCACATGCTCAACTTGCCCATTAAGTCAAGGTACACATACTCAACTAGCGGCAAATTCTATTTTAAGTCAATGAGAGAAACGTAAAAAAGTGCTTTTGAAGTTCTAAGTTTGCTGTTAAGCACTTCTATTAGATTTCAGCTTTGGTATATCATCTGCTCTAGGCCAATGGTGACGCAAATGAAGATTAAACTTCAGTGCTATAAGCCTTTAAAAATGGAAAGGGAAAAGCAAGAATGGATATATGGAAAAGATAAATTGACTCACAACCTCGAACTTGGCATTGAATCTGTGCTTTTAAAGCAGACAGCATCGGGTTCTTGTCTTCATTATTATATATATATATATGTTTCTTTGAGATTTGATACTTAAAAGGGATTGTAAATTATTGCTCTGAGAGGAAGACTGTCTTTTGAAGTGAACTACTCATTGTGATTCCTTGAATCTTATATATGAGTTCTTGGTCTTTGCAAATTTTTCTTCCAATTTTTACTTTGCATTGGTTGAATCCAAAGCTCTAGTAGTGGTGGTCCATGATTAGGACATGGATGTCTCTGCTGATTTTAGCAACCACAGCCTATCATTCCTTGGACCATATTGACCATCTTTTATATAAAGTTCTGTTGAATTATAGATGTTCCCCACACTCACACACAGAGGGGAACAGAGAGAGAAAGAGAGAGTTTGATAGGTGCTGAAAACATAGTATCTTCATTAATTAAGTTAATTAAGGGAAAAGAAACTAGTAAAGAAGAAGAAGAAGAAGAAGAAGAAGAGAGATTTCTAAAGCTTCCTGTGAGAATAACACCATGCATCATGAAGGCAGAAAACCTTTAATTCCCACTGCATTTTTCATTGCATGCTTGAGAAAGAAGGGGCCTTCAACCATGGTCAGCCTAAATATTTTATTATCTTCGGTAGGAGAATAAATAAAAGTAGTCTTTTTGTGGGATGAGAACAAGCTTCATATTGTTTTCCTTTTTTCCTACATTGCACCACCTGAAAGTAGAAAACGGGGAAGAAAAAAAAGAAAATATAAAACTGGGTTTAAATAATGTTAACAATCATCCAGATCACCACTTTTGTTGCCAGTGAAGTATTAGGCAATGCTGACAAAGTTATGAAGATCAGTTTCTTACTGTATTCTCTTGGTGTTTTGCACTGGAAGCATTCCGTCCTGCTAGCAAAATTGTGAACTCCACATCCCATTCTGTTCAACACAAATGCTGGCATATTACTTTTTTTCTGGGGATCATATCAGATTTGAGAGCAAGAAATCAATGACTTTACATGTGGGCATGCATAGTTATAATCAAATGTATGTATCATCATCATCACTCATCATTGCAGCCCGAATAGGGTGGTGTAGTCAATAGATAACATCATACAACAAAACAATACAACCTAGCTTCTGGAAATTTTTTATTTCTACGATTGTTATGAGCAAAGTGCCCAATTTAGTAAGAAGTACTATCAAATAAAGCTCATCAATCAACAAGGCACTGGTTTTGTTAAATGGAACATGAGCTTAACTTGCATGGAGATATATGAAAACGTTCACAATACTGCAGAAGGTATGAACAGTTACAAAGAAATACTGGAGTACCAGGACCTTTTTTTGTTAGTGTTAGCTACTGAATTTTCGTGTTTCTGCTATGACCCTTTTATTATGGGTGTGGTGACAAAAGAAATCCATTGTTGCAAAGAAGAACACGAAAGTAACAGTCAATGTGCCATGTCGAAACAATGCAGGCTGATATATGCCAATTTTATTTAGGAATTAGGAGTTTGTGATCTGGAATACTGGTTTGTCCCCGTAGAATTTTGATATCGATTATTGTTAGTCTAGGCATATCAATTTCAAAAAACAAATGAAATGCTGAGGTAAGCTTACCTGTTGCAAATCCAGTCACCAGTTTTCCATCCAGGCGGGGCGCTGCCATCAGATCCATAAGCCATCAAGTTACCACAAGCATAATCACTTTTCAAAGTACCACACCTATAGCAGTTTGATCGGCTTGCAAAATTGTGAGCTTTACAGTTCACGGCGGTGCAATACCAGTCCCCGGCAAGGACTTCCGTCCTGTTGTACAAATAGGTTGACGCATCAGGGCCACCACACTTAGGATACCCGCAACGTTGGCATGCATCCCGCCTCTTGAAGTTCTGGTGTTGGCATGCAGCACACAGCCAATCTCCTCCTGTCCAGCTCATGTTTTTATATACCTGAAATATGAGATGAAAAACTGGACATAAGCAGCAGTTAACAAGTAATAAATTACACTCTCTCTCTCTCTCTCTCTCTCTCTATATATATATATATATATATATATATTTTATGTGTTTCATGGATGATGATGGAAACTTGATGAAGTCCAAATTTCAAGACTCTGGGATTAGTAACTAGGAACATAGAGAAAACCTTCCTTGTACGATGAGATTACCACTAAGTGCACCAGGAATATTGGAGACATTAATCTAAAATTGCACTCTAAGCTCATAAACAGTTTGTTTCCATCAATTCAAGAAACAAAATTCTATAACCATGCTCTTGGAGTTAATGCTACTTCATAACTATAGGAATATAAGCAATCCAAGAATAAATTTTGAACCCTATGAGGCAAAGTTTTCTTTATTTGATGAGAAAAAAGTTTACAGACAGAACTGCTATGAGCATCAAAAGAAAATTAACAAAACATGGAATGGAGAAACTGACCTTAATAATAAAAGCTATCAAAGAAGAATATAGTGGTGGTAAGTAGTAACTGAAGCTCAACAAATGGTTAATGTAGTTGGTGATGTTGGTGTTAGGGTTGAGGAGCTATATGCACTCGCCAAGGCCTTCAGGTGTCGGGTCATGGATGTTGCTCTGTCATTCTTTGGCCTTTTTTCAGATGGTTTCTTAAGATTTGAACCAAAAGTGGAAATTTCTGAGAGATTTAGATAAACCTCTTCTTTCTTCTGCTGCTTTCACTGTGATTGGGAAGAGTAGGCTCGAAAAGTTAGAGAACTGGTAAGCCCATGAACGCACATTTTTCATACTAGAATTCGAACCATACCCTCTCTTTATATGATTCCCCTTAGCATTATTGCAAAAGAAACACCTTTGAAGTATTATTCTCTTCTCCATATCCATTTCAAGTAAAGGTGGGTGCTATTGGGGGAGCTGTTATTTGAGAGGTGGCTAGCAGCTCGAAGGTTTTCCCTTCTATCTCTTACTAGGATTGCTTTCACGTGCGATATCTGACGTGGGTGTCCCTGCATATGCGTACGTCACACGTGTATGCAGAAGTACCCAACTTACTAACATACTTTCCTAGAGAAGGCTTATATAGTCCCGGTGCACATGGGACAGTAAAAAGGTTTCAAATAACTAGGAAGAAAACATTTCGCTTGGAATCAATTCCTTATAATGCACATCCATTGTCAAACTCTTTTCTTCCTTGCTTCGATTCCTTCTCTGCAATAATTCAAAAGTCATTTGAAGATTCATATCCCTTGGCACTCTTTGCTCTCCATCCTTCATTACTTAATGTGTGTATGTGCATGCCTGTATTCCAGTGTGACTAGAACAACTGAAAGCCTCTTTGCATATGACTCCCAAATTAACATGTGCACATAAAGCACAAAACATCATTCTGGGGCTGAACTGCCTTTCCGTAGTCTGCCAAGTGTTAACTCATCAGGTCCAAAAGTTCGTTATTAGACCCTCATTTTATAAAGAGAGGGTCTGCAGCGGCTTGACGCTGTCAAAGAATGGGCAAGACAGGGGAACATGGTATGTATGCTGGCTAGTTGTCTGGAAAGTGGTGCATTGCAGGTGGGCTCCTTTTGAACAGTGAATAATATTGCAATACAGTAAACAACGTTTGGTTATTGCAGGAATCATATTCCTTCTTACCTGTATAAGATAGAGTGTATAACTTTTTTTTTATCACTTGTCATTATTTCCCTAATTTCCAGGCCTCAACACTCATCCATCGACGCATGCCATTGCCAAACTGCCCAAGGCATTGAACAACACTGTATTCCTCAACATATCATTGGCTGAAATCTTCTGCCTGTAGCATGCCTCGACAATGGCTGATTGTTCGCCATTTTTAGTCCCTTCTTTGATAATGATATCATACGAACACCATATATAATTATATTTACGTAGCTGCTCTATCTCTCCAATGTGGGCACAGTAGGAAAAGTAAGAATAGCACGCACGCACGAGCGCACATTTTGCAATTACTAGTAGCAACTTCTTTCAGAATATACCCTATTAAAGTTTTCTATCATAAACCATAAGAGGCCTTCTGGGATGTAGGGTCAGTTTTGCTGATATGGCAAAAAATTCAACCCCAAGTCGGCATAGATGCTTGCGTGTTGACCTAAAGTTCGATAAGGAGGAATCCTAATCACCATTTTTTTACCAGGCATGGTACATATTCCACGCCATAAAAATCTTAAGACAATGCACCAACTTCTTTATTCTCTATTTGTGATGGTTTTTCGAGAGGGAGCCATCTCTTTTCAATAATACTTGCAGAATCCATGAGGAGATTACCCTTGAAAACTAGCCGTTGCTTTTGAATATCCGAATATTCTCCTCCTTCCTGCCACATGAATTTATGTCTTCAACTGGACACTTAAAATGATAATTGTCACATCAATCTTGCTCAATTTCGATGCCTTGACAACTACTGTAGCTGTTAATTTAGCAAAGCAAACTCATCAGCACACCCATCAAACTTGATTGGAGAATGATTAAAAACGAGTATAGCAACTTTGTATACTTCTAATATAATGTTATTTGAGACTGGTTGGGGACTCTTGCACAGGTGACAGATATTATCTTCATAAAAGTTTCTCAACCAGGAAATCCTTTCCCAGATTGCTGTTATCCTGACCCTGAAAGGATGAAGTAACTGGTGCATCTTTTGAATTAATGGTCAATGATTAGACCAAAATATTAACAGAGAGAATTGCGATATTTTGTACCCGATATAACAAAATGCTCTCTGGATAAGGCTGCTGCATTTTCTTATATTTACAAAACTTCACGAGGACAGCAGTTCAGGCTTCTGCTAAGTAAGGAGATGATATTCATATTATTCATATGTCTATCAAATGTCCCCTTCTGATATAATATTCCCGTAATTATCTCATAAACAAAAGCTTATTATCGGCAATAAGGATATCATACAGCTATTTTCCGCTAATATACTGGATTTGTTATCAGAAAACAAAGTTTGCTCTGCCCTGATGTTGTTCTGCTTCTGTGGATTGCTTGATCGGTTTGTGCAATTAAGTCAATTCCACCAGATTTCTACGGTTGTCTAAACAGTTATTTGTTTTGATTTTAATACAAATATCTCCAATCAAATAGTTCTTGTAAGAAAATATCGTATGGTTATCTATCCACCAGCACCAGATATTTTTGGCGGGTAATGCAATAGGGAATCGCCAACCGTATTTCGAATTCTTCCAATCTTTATCCCTCTCTTCATCAACCTTCCTTCAACATTTCCAAAAAATACGATGTTTTCTCAGTCTTCACTAACTAGTTCACCTTCCACTCTCCTTTTCCCTCCCTTTTCAGATCCTCCATACAAGCTTCTCCAAAACCATCCGTCTCTGGCTCTCCTCTCTAAGTGCAAAAATATACAAATTCTCAAACAAGTTCACTCCCAAATCATCAAGAGTGGTCTTCACAATACCCAGTTCGCGCTTAGCAAGCTCATTGAGTTTTGCGCTGTTTCCCCTTTTGGTGATCTTTCTTATGCTCTATCAGTCTTTGAAACAGTTGAAGAACCCAATCAAATTGTATGGAATACTATAATTAGGGGACACTCGCTTAGCCCATCACCTATTTTGGCCGTAAAGTTCTATATTCGCATGATTTTATGTGGAGTTGAGCCAAATTCTTATACGTTTCCTTTTATCCTGAAATCTTGCGCGAAATTTTCCGCTACCCATGAAGGGAAACAGATTCATGCCCATGTCTTGAAGCTAGGGCTTGAGTCTGATGCATTTGTGCATACTTCGCTTATTAACATGTATGCACAAATTGGTGAATTGGATAGTGCAAAATTAGTTTTTGATAAGAGTAGTCTTCGTGATGCAGTGTCATATACGGCTTTGATCACGGGTTATGCTTCAAGGGGTTATTTGGATGATGCCAGGAAGCTCTTTGATGAAATTCCAGTAAGAGATGTGGTTTCATGGAATGCTATGATTGCAGGTTATGCTCAAAGTGGTCGATATAAAGAGGCATTGGCAATCTTTCAAGAGATTTGTAATGAAAATCTTGTGCCTAATGAAAGTACAATGGTTACAGTGCTTTCAGCCTGTGCACGTACCGGCTCTATTGAATTGGGCAACTGGGTTCATTCTTGGATTGAAGAACATGGACTTGGTACTGACCTTCACGTTGTTAATGCGCTAATTGATATGTACTCAAGGTGCGGTGATTTGGTAAAGGCTCGCGGTTTGTTTCAGAACATAGAGCGAAGGGATGTTATTTCATGGAATGTTATGATTGGTGGTTATTCACATATGAATCGCTATAAAGAAGCCTTACTGCTATTTCGTCAAATGCTACAATCGGATGTAGAGCCTAATGATGTAACCTTTTTGAGCATTCTACCAGCTTCCGCGTCCTTAGGTGCTCTTGATCTTGGCAAATGGATTCATGCTTATATAGACAAGAACTTTAACTATTTAAACAATATGCCCCTCTCGACAAGCCTTATTGACATGTATGCTAAATGTGGAAATATAAAGGCAGCAGAACAAGTTTTTGATGGTATGAGTTCTAAAAGCTTGGCTTCTTGGAATGCGATGATATCCGGACTAGCCATGCACGGGAATGCAGATAAGGCCCTCAGCCTTTTCACAAGAATGGTTAGTGATGGATTCAAGCCGGATGATATCACATTTGTTGGTGTTTTATCTGCTTGTAACCATGCTGGTTTGCTAGATCTTGGACGCCAATATTTTGACTCAATGATCCTTGATTACAAAATATCACCAAAATTGCATCACTATGGATGCATGGTAGATCTTCTAGGCCGAGCTGGATTGTTTGACGAAGCAGAGGCTCTGATGACTACTATGGAAATGAAGCAAGATGGTGCAATTTGGACATCTATGTTAGGAGCTTGTCGGGTTCACGGACGCGTGGAGTTGGCTGAATATGTTGCCAAGCGTCTCCTCGAATTGGAGCCAGAAAATGCTGGGGCTTATGTTCTATTATCAAACATTTATGCAGGTGCAGGTAGATGGGACGATGTAGCCAGAATAAGAACTAGACTAAATGATAACGGAATGAAGAAAGTTCCTGGTTGTAGCTCCATTGAAGTGGATAGTGTTGTTCATGAGTTTCTTGTTGGCGATAAAGTACATCCCCAGAGCAAACAGATACATGAAATGTTGGATGAAATAGATGCTCTTTTGGAGAAATCTGGGTTTGTGCCTGATACTTCTGAGGTGCTTTATGACATGGATGAAGGGTGGAAAGAAGGAGCCTTGAGTCATCATAGTGAGAAATTGGCAATTGCTTTTGGCTTGATTAATACAAAGCCAGGGACAACAATTAGAATTGTGAAGAATCTTCGTGTGTGTGGGAATTGTCACTCTGCGACCAAGCTAATATCAAAGATCTTCAACAGGGAAATTATTGCTAGGGATAGGAATCGTTTCCATCATTTCAAAGATGGTACTTGTTCATGCAATGATTATTGGTGAAACTCTGCCACTTGAATTGCAAAATATTTAAGATGACAAGGCCCAATCTCTTTAGATTTGTTGTTGTCAATGCCCTTGAACTTTATTTAACAGGCTAGTCATTCTGTTTCCCTTAATCACTGTCCTAGATTAAGTAAGCAGATTTCTAAACAGCAATGTTCTCTTGCTTTTTAAAATGGAAAAAGATCTTTATTTATAGATAGACTATGGTGTTACATGCCAAGTTGCTTCTTAGAACATGATGATCTGAAGTACAGAAGCAACTAATCATAAGCAATTCAAAATTATGCTTCCATATTAGAGTTGCTTGAAGGAATTCCTTCGTGCTGTGGCCAGAACAGTCTTGTCTGCAACTATGAAGTATGCAGCTCCAGCCACTGCAATTGAATAAATTATTTTCAGTAACAAACACAAAATAAACAATCACGACCATAGCAGTAACCCAAGTAATGATTAAAACAACGAGGGATAGTAACCTGTGGAAATTATAAGAGCCTGAGCTGCATGATTGAGATTGGCCCTTGCCCATGGCAGCATTCTTGCACTAGCTAGCTGCAAGGTAGCCAAAATGAAAATTTTTAACTGTTGGATTCACTTGCTCCTTGCTCTTTTCATATGTGAAATGATAAAAAAAAGAGTGGAAAAGTGGAAGAGGAATAGTTACAGTTGGAATAGCTGTAGCAATGCTAGCAACAACAGCTGCCTTGGCTCCAGCAACTACACCCTCTGTTGAGTAATAAAACAAACAATTCATTCGGCAAAATCACTACTACACAGCAAAAATAAGAGTTTCTTGGTAGTCTTTTAGGTATTAGATTAAACAAAATTCCGATCAAATTTGGCTCACCAACTCATCAATCTTGACTGTCAGATATTCATAAGTGCTAATCAATAATTCGCGTCAATACTAAAGATCTGAGGTGTCAAAATGAAAATAAGTAAGGTCTATGGATAATGGTCCCCTACCACCAAAGAGGGCATGCATGCGCTCTTTTTCTCTGTATTCCAAAGAAGAAATTAAAAGCCTCTTTTGGAGCATGGAGACTATTAATTATATGCCAAATCTGTCCGGATCTCCTAATCACTGTATTATCCAGAAACTTAACATGGTAACTCATGATGGTCTTGATGAAATAAACCAGTTGCCAAATTTGACACAGTGCCAAGAATTATCAAAAAGAGAAAGCTAAATCAAAGAGAAAATAATGTATTCTAAGAATCAATATACCTCTAGAGCAACGCTTAGCCATGGCCAGCTTATGGTCAAGCGAAGCCAAGCTAGTTCCCTCAAGTGGAGACTGAGCTACATTTTTGTCCATTGTAACAATTAGTGTTTGTAAAACACAAATGGATCAGAAGATGATTTGACAGCAGAGGAATCTAATAAGGCTGGATATTGACAATCTGAAGCTTGAATGAAGAGATAGTGAGATTTGGTTGGATATTTATAGGGAATTTTGGGGGAACTGATGAGAGAGAGACAGCCCCAGGTTTAGGGAAGTGAAAAACGTGATACAGTTTGATGGTTTTATCACAAAACTAAGTTCAGGAGTCAGTTGTTTTTCACCTGGGTTTCTGAAATGGTCGGTTGATTTTTTCTTTGCTCTCTCCTCTATAGGTCCCCGTTTTTCACTATCTTCTGTAGGCATGAATAATAAATTAATATCAGAGAAAATAAATGCGTTTTAAAGACTGAATAATTACACCATTGCAGCCACACAAACAATCCTTTATTTGACACATAATAACGAATTTCCCATCTTATTTTCAATGGAACAAGGTCGTCCTTTACAGAATCATCAATTCATCTTTCTTCTATTTATTATTGATATGTAGTTATGCAGAAAACAATGGGCGTTGAGATGCATGTGGTCATTTTATCCAGGTCCAATCATGTTTTTCACACTGACACACAAATTCATAAAAATGATAGCTTTTTTATATTCACTTCTAAATTTACCCAATAAAACCACCGGTTTGAGAAAGAGGTGCCTCAAAACCATGGGTAGCCTTTTCAGGGCACCTCTAGTGTCCAGAAGATTTGAACACGTGTCCCAAACCAAGGGCTTAGAGTCTGAAGTTGGTACAGACAGTGTTCAAAAACTGTCATAATGGAGTTGGATAGCTTTCCTTTAGTTGATGGTTGATGGTTTCTTCTTGATTGAGTAGTTAGCAATTGGCATTTGGTGGGTTTGACTATTGCAGGCTCATCACTTTTTCCCGTTTGTGATCACCTGCTACCCCCACAGTTGTTACATTCCTTTCAAGCTGAGAGAGGGCGGCCATTTTTGCCTAGTATGCATGATTTTTCGCAAATTGCAATCTGTTTCTGAAGCTTGCTTCATTTTTAGCTTGCCTAAACGTGGCTAGCTGCTTATTCTTTCAAGTTTTTAATTGGTTGGGTTGTGAGATAAGTACGTAAGAACTAATGTTACTGTTAACTGAAACATTTTTCCAATCCGTCTGCGTTCCCTTTTTCCTTCTTTGTTTGGTGGGTAGGAAAAGAGAAGTTAGATCGGTGATATATATATGTGTGTGTAAAGCAAACATGTATGCATGCATGATGACTTAAAACCAGGGCATGCATGCAGCCTTGATGATAAAAGAACATTTATAAAAGCTGCTAGTTCATCTCTCTCTGTCTTTTTCCTCGTTGGATCCGATCTCCAATATGATATGTATGAGACCCAATTCAAGGATTATTATTCTTACTTAAGAACTCCATTGAAATTATGTATTTTATGTCCTAACCTTCTACAAATCCATGTTGTTGTGGGTTCCAAATCTCTCAGAATTTGGCCACGAGTGTAAGCGAGCAAATTTTGTTGTATATGGTCAGAGGAATTATACATACTGGGTGCTGCTGAGTAACATAGATGGAGAATCATGTCACTTTCTTCATGTTTATGCATGAAGCAAACAAAACCAAGTGGGGAAAGTGAAGAACCTCGCGTGCTACTGCAAGCTGACGCCCGACAGTCCCAGTCAAAATTTCCATCAATTGCTAAAACAAAAGCAATTTCCCGCCCTCTACAATGAATTGACCCGTTTATTTTTCTCAAGCCGTTGGCTGACCGACCTCCAAAGTTCGTCTCAAACCGTCGATTAAGGATACTGTAAACACTATTACATCCCATCTGAATATATAATTATACAATGTGACCATTTTCTTGGTATGATCCTACGTACATGTACCTATAATAATGTCTATGCAATTCTTTTCTCAAGTCATCAAATCTATTTGTACGTACCCCAATCTTTAATGGGTAAGTTTTGGCGCTGACATCCGGGCCAAGGGCCCCTTCCTAGCTGCCTAAGCAATAACCTTCATGGTTCTAAATGCATATGGGAATGGGAGAAGCAAGTAAAATCCTCCAATGGAATTTATTTATTACTTTATTACTGCAAATGTTGGATAAAGGAAAGAACATGGGAAAGCGTGGCTATGAAAGTGGCCTTATGTTAAAAGGTGAAGAAATTAATTTATTATGCAATAAAGATAGAATTGCTTTGGTTTTTAATTTAATTTATTTTTTTTACCATCATAGGAAGGCATTATTGTCACCACATGAATTCATAGACTTCTCATGACAGTCACATTGGAACCATTATGGCATACCTCTCCTTTTACAGCAAGCCACAAATTCTAGCTAGCAGATCATTGGGTTGAGGAAATTAGAATGAGAGAATGCTTGATTAACAATCATTAAACATGAAATTCAAAGCACACAATGACTTGTAGTCTTACATAGAAAATGTAATATCGTTTTCATTCTAACAAAACACAGGAAAACAGTTGCTTAAGTTCTTGGATTTCGTACAAGATATAGTTTGCTTTCTGTTTTCTCTATTCTTATTTACAGTGTAGAGCTAGAAGTAGTCGAAATGACGAGGTATCTGATATGGTGCATCCCTCTCTTGCTTGCTTAACTTGGGTAAATAGACTTTATTCCTAATCTTGCATGCGCTATTAGGAACTTCTGGTGGCTTAATGGACCTAATCAAAGCCCAATTCACGCCTTTGAAGAATTCGTGCCTCTTAATCTCCACTGAACCCTTCAAGCTTCCGATTCTTTTCTTTGGATTCTTCACCAGAAGCTTGCTTATGAGATCTTGTACTTTGACCATTTCTTCAAATTCTTTACTGCTGCTAACACCGATTCTTGGAAAAGTTAATGGCATTTTAAGGATGTTAATAAGAGTTTTCTCGTTGTTTTCACCTTTGAAGGGAGTTCTTCCGTAAAGCATTTCATACAAGAACACACCTAAAGTCCACCAATCCACTGCACTTCCATGTCCTTGTCCTGAGATCACCTCCGGCGCCAAGTACTCGTGTGTTCCGACGAAGGATTTTGATCTAGCGTTGATCGGTTCAACCACTACTTCTGGATCATCAAGTTCTTGATCACCATCAACGTGTTCTGTGATTGTTGTGACTGTGACTTTCTTCTTTTTCCCGTTTGAGCCTGTGAAACAAGACAACACTGGCTGCATGGGCGTAGCACACGACGGAATTGCGCACTTTTCATGCTTTTCAACAGCTTCCAAGTTCAGTTTAGGCCTCAGAAGCTTAGGAACAACGTCACACTTGAAAGAAAGATCGAAATCCGAAAGCATGATGTGCCCATCTTCTCTAACCAGCACATTTTCTGGCTTCAGGTCTCTGTAAACGATGCCCATCATGTGAAGATACTCCAAAGCTAAGAGCGTTTCAGCCGCATAAAACCTGTGCATATCATACATATACAACTTTAGTATAATGGAACAGATAGCTGATTCCTACAAAAGCAAATTAATTATTCTAAAGTAACTGCAAAACCCTAAGGTTAAACAATACTTACTTGGCAGATGAAATGCTGAATCGCTTCCCCAACTGGCGTTGACGAGCAGCATACAAATCTCCACCAGGACAGTACTCCATAACCAAGCAAGAGTAATGAGAAGCCTCAAACTCAGCATACAAAGTTGGTAAAAAAGGATGATCAAGCATAGTAAGAATCTCCTTCTCCATATCAGCTCTATGTAACTTCTTCCTTATAGCAAGTGCTTCTCTATCAACCACTTTCATGGCATAAAAGCACTGCGGCAAACCCACCACAGGGTTCCTTATCTGACAAAGGTAAACATTCCCTATATCACCACTACCAAGTCGGCGGAGGAGACGAAAATGGTCGAGCCCAACTCGACCTTGGGCTCTCCTCAGTCGGTTCATGGCTTCCCAAGCTGCTTGGTTAGCCTTGTGTGGCTTGTGACAATTATAAAGAGAGGTTTCAGCTGACGAGGAGCAAAGAGAGATGGAGCTACGGCGACTGCCGAAGCTTAGGTTGCTCGTGAAGCTGCGGCTGGAGTCAGGCACGGTTATCGAGGAGGAGCTGCTGTCATAGTCGGATTCATCCCTGGTTATTCTTGTTGCTGCCATTGTTGTTGTCGTTGTCGGTGGCGCATGTAGTGAGAGCAGTGAGTGAGTGAGGAGGGATTCTCTCTTCTGCTTTGTTTCCAGGTTTTTTATATACCGCCTTTGTGGGTTTCAACGTATCAAATGAAATATGTAATGCGACCAAGGAAGGTCACAGAGTGTTTACTTTCTTCCTAATTCCATCGACACAACTTTAATTAAACAAAAGTGTAATTGATTACAAATTTTTATCCAAGTAAATACACATAATTAGGGGAAGATTGTCTGTTAGTTATGCTATTGATGTGCCATTATGGTCACTAATTATCACCATGACATTGCCATCATCACTTGTTGATATATATTTTTGATGTGTTGAAGTTAAAAATAATAAGATACAACTGAACACTGGATTGCAACCAACAATCAGTCATGTAACAAAATAAGAATATGGCAATAAAGAAAAAATGAGAGTTCTGTGGGTTCCCTTTTGAACAGATCGACCTGTATCCAGATTCATAATCTACGGAAAGAACAGAGGAAAGTAATTAAGAAATGTGATTTGATGATGCGTTTGGGCAGTGGTAACTCTACTGACACAACCACTAGTCAATGTTCATTCTGACGGAAGTGGGTTACAGAGAGGATGGAATGTTCATGCATGTAGTAGTTAAGTAAAAGAGGGAGTCCTTCTCTTCTCACCTATGGCAATGCCTTTCTTCATCTGATCTTCTCTTAATGTGAATTATTAACGACCCAATTAAAAAGAAAAGAAAATTTGAAGACAAAAAGGATTATGTGGGTTTGGGAAAGGAAAGGCAATGGTCAAAAAGCACTTGTTCTTTTCTGCTAAAAGCTTGTAACACCGATTTTTATGGTATCCTTTTCCCAAGAAAAAAATAATAATAATTAACTGAACTAATTAAAGCAATTAACAAAAGGATTAGCTAAACGACATCATTTCTTCAGGGTCACAAATCATAATAGCATTGGCTGGCTAAGCCGAGCTGGCTTAAGCTTAGCTTCTGCTTTTGAATGGAGCGGTGGTTGCAGTTCTTAACATGGAGCTGTAGAAAGCTGGAGAGAACACGAAGCACCCGTGCCCTAAATTCATTTCCACCTCAAACACGTAATCGTTATAAAGAGAGAGGTGGTCTTCTCTTTTCTCCTTAATTAATTAATCTTTTATGGCGTTCTTGCCATGCATGTGAACTTATGTTGCAGGGGACCTGTATTTGGTCCATTCTATATACACCTGTTGGCTTTACACTTGGCAATTCAAATTGGCTTTGCTTAATTTTTGGATTGAAACAACTCATTCTTTTCAATTATGTATTGAAATTTTAATTTCACCTTCTTTCATGTGTATGCTCAATGACCAAATGCCTTTAAATGAAATTGAATTTGCAGTTAACCTAACGGTGATTTTATGATGATGATTATGATCCTGTGGGACTAAATTTAGCACAGATTTTGGTCACAATTGATAATAAGAACCATCAATGAATGAATCCCAAAAGAAAATTATGAGACCAGATTTAATAGACAACCAAGAATAGAGCTTGAATTGAAGCAGGTAGTGAAGCGGATCGGACCAAAATCTTTTCCCCGTTTGATGGGATTTGGACTTTGTGAAAGACATCTGTGAGATTTCCTCTTTGTATCATTCATATAAACTATTGTAATTCCTGTCCTCTTTCTTCATTCCTTTCATTGCTCCACTTTTCTCTGCAAGATCTTATCATTTTTCACTTTTGGTTACGTTTTCAGTTAGCATACCCAGCAAATTTTTCTGTACTGCACAGTGACAAATATATAGGAAGACCCACAACTCCATCACTTGCCCCATACATTCTTCTACCCCATAGCCACAAGGAATCCATCAAACTTCAGTTTTTCCATCCAAATTTTCTTTTTCATATGATAAAACAAGTTCTCTCTTTACATTAACAATGCACAGTTTTTCTTCCATGACTATAACAAAGCACATGTACAATTGCTGAGCTCATTCTGTGACAAATACATGAATATTGAGTTGCAATTCGTCTGAAAAATAACTTTTTCTTGATAAAAAGATTTCACCAACCATGTCAGTTCACAGTGACAGTGGAATATATAACATGTCACAGATTCACGAGTGAAGCAGGTAAAGATTGTTAAACCTTGTATTTTCCTTTTATTGAAAATCGAAGAAAGCAAATGGGAGAGGACAAGATAAAAGGCGGAAGAAGAAACCACCAAATCGACAAGTAAACTGCAAATTTCTACTCAAGATTCAGTGTTGTATGGTATAGACTAAGCAATACATGGCCAACCTGATAACCCCACAACACTAACACAATCACTATATATATATTCTATAAACTCTAAAGGTCAATTGAGAAAATACTCAAAGCATAAATTTCAGAGAAAGTGGACAAAATTCTAAAGGAATATGGATGCATAAACTGAGTAACTGCATCTGATCTTTTTCTGTTCCTTTATATGGCGGTTGTCTCAGACAAATTATCATGGGCCGCTCCACCTCATGGGGTCCAATACATTTGTTTTGTTTTTATGCTATATATGTGTTGCTTTGAAACTTTGAATGCTTGATACTTATAATTCTAATCCTCCACCCATGTGCTCATATCTAACAAATCATCAACATGAAACCAACAAAGTGTCAAATGTGCTTAGCATTTAAACAATCAAACAATACAAGAACAAAATATAAACTTCCAAAAGGAACTGAATGTTTCTTCAATATTCTGAACTACAATAATTATATTACCTATGCTAACAACAATTTTTTTTTCCAATTGACTATATGATAAAGCAGTTTTATGTGGTTGGTTCTGATTGTTAATTTTTTTTTGGAATAATTTTGTATTGAGATAAGTACATTTCTTAAATTGAATGCTGAAAGCAGCTTCCAGACTGTCAGACTGTCTAGTTGGTTGGAGGACATGAAAAGTGTAGAGGTAACTTGGTCAGCATTTATAATAGCAGGAAAATAAAATAAATTAAAATTATTAGTTTCTTAATTGGAGTCAACCAAATCTTCAACTAAAATCTAAATGCTGGAGGGTAGTAGCTGTTGAATTCTCTTTCACAAGAAATCAAAGAAAACTCAAGTTTTATGATTCTGGAGAAGTTTAGCAAGGGAATTATCTAACTGTTGCACTAGACATGCAGAATAATAATATTAACAAGATAAAAACTATTGATGCTAAAGAAAATAACTGGCTTAGAATTAAATTAACTTTTGCAGTTGAAACTGAAGCTTATATTATTTCATTTCTGAAACATTTAAGCATAATACAAATGCTTTTTGTACTCAAATTACCCTCCTTCAATTTGACAACATAGCCAACCTCTATCAAAGTGAGTGAGTTTAAATGAATTAGGTAACAGCATACTCGTCAGGCTCAGGTGCAGAACTTCAAGCCCACACATTCTTCTTGGTAGCTGAACCAACCAAAGCTGGAGCACGGGCCCAGAGTGATACAAGTGTTAGCAAGAATCTGAAAATAAAAAGTAAAAAGGTAAAACAACAAGAAACAACGGTCAAATGATCTCTGACCATGCTTGAAGGTACTTAAATGAGGAAAAAAGGATTTTCAATGGCCTGGGTGTAGTGACCATGCCATCATATAATGGACAGTGATTAAAGTTTAACCCAAAACATTACATATAGTCTACAACTTTTAACATGCATCATATTAATTTCAAGTATCAAAGCCAAAAAAAAATTGTATAATTTGTAATTTTCTTTGGAGAATAGTAAGAGTACAATTAGTCCCCCATTTTTTGGGTTCTCTAACGATTCCATTCTATATGAACTTACATTGCCATTGTTCTCTCCCTCTCTCTTTTTCTCAAATATTTCATTTCTGACCAAAGGCACTCTACCATTCTAAAGATCTCCTCAGATTGTAGGTGGGATTGGTCACCTCATGAAAACCCATGCAAACAACCATCAATATCACCTCCACCCAACTGAACCCCACTTCCTTCTTAACCCCCTTTTCCCTTATCCCTTTCCTAATTTTTGCTAACTTTTCCCAGTCTCCCTTCTCAGCATACAAATTGGATATCAACACATATGAGCCTGACCCCATGGGCTCCATCTCTGTCAAAGCATAAGCTACTCTTTCACCCGTCTTTACATTGCCACAAATCCGACAGACCTCCAGCAAGCTTTGCAACACAGACAATCCTGGCCCTCCAGGAATCAGAACCACCAGCTCCACTGCCTCCTTCGGTCTTCCAATATGGCCCAACATGTCTACCACACGAGTAATGCTCTGGGGATGCTTCAATACAATAATCTTTCACCATGGAGTCAAAAAGCTGACAACCTGTATCGACCATCCCCTTTCTACCACATGCTGTTAGCACAGAAGAGAAGGTAATGGAGTCAGGTCTCACCACTTCGTTCTCCATCTCCTTAAACCAATTCATGCAGATTCATAGTCTCCATGTCTTGCATTGGCAGAGATTATTGCTGTCCAGCTATTTCCCTTCTTTCAGGCATCTCATTGAGAACTCTTTGAGACACAAAAATGCTACCTTGCTTTGCATATATGTGAAGAAGAGCAGCACAAACGATTGGATCAGTGTCCCATCCAAACTTGATTATATGGGAGTTGCATCGTTGGCCATGTTTAAGAGATACATCCTCTGCAGCAGCAATTGCACTCAACATGGTGCACCGGTTTGGTTTAGATTCCTTAATTGCAAACGAAAAAGTCTGAGAAGCTGCTCGGACCAATCCATTTTGAGCATATCCAGAAATTAAAGCATTCCATGAAATTATTTCTGTGGTTAAGCACCTGAAACACCTTCTTCGATTCTTGCATGGACTCAAATTTAGCATACATGGTGATGAAGCTGTTACAAACATTTAGTGCTGACACAAAATTAGCTTTTATACAATACCCATGAACAGTTCACCCGCCCTTAACAAAATTCCTAATCGATATGGAATGTATTAGCCCAATAAAAGTCACATCATTTGGATAAACCCCATCTAATCTCATTTCACTAAAAAGAGACACGGCATCTTCTTCATTCATAGAAATCATTGTGGTCCAAAAAATTACATTGCGATCATGCATTCTGTCAAATACTAACTTTGCATCACTAGCTACCTAACACTTAGAACAAGTCAACATTAAAACATTACCAACAGAAACATGGGCCTCACATCCCATTTTTATAGTAAAACCATGTGTCTGTCTCCCCACTTCTAAATTTCCTTCATGACCACAAGCTGAGATTGCACTAGCAAATGAAAAATAATCAAGCCATATCCCTTCTCTCACCATCTCAACAAATACTGTAATAGCTTCAAATCCACAATTTCCTTGCTGGATGTAGCCTGATAGGATTGCATTTCATGATACAAGATTGCATTCCATGATACCAAATCCTTATTTGGCATTCCATCAAAAACTCTCCTATCCTCCACTAAACACCCCCATCTCGAGTGCATCCTTATAAGAGCATTCCTAACAGAATCCTCACTATCTAATCCCAACGTCACTATAAGCGAATGCAACTGCAACCCAAATGCAAACCCCTTAGAGTCCAAACAAAAAGCAAGAACAATTGTATGTCTCCGCATTGAAAACAACACCATGTAAGTTCATATTAAGAGCAAAACACAACGCATCTTTGCTCTTTTGAATCCCAGAAAGAACAGTATTCCATGAAACAATATCAGGATTACTCAAATTCTCAAATATACGCGATACCTTATTAATTGACCAGATTTACAGTGCATATTCATTAACAAATTCGAAATTGTAATAAACGACATAAAAGCAGAAGTAGTAGCAAACCCGTGGATTTGGCACCCCGGTTTTTGTTTCCCGCTACAAGCCTTGAGATAACCCGACAGAAGATGCGTTCTGAAGATGCCAAGAGCTCGAAAGGAATATATATATATATATATATTGATTGAGCAATGAAAAATTAACGGGTAGAATATTCCGCTGAGGATTTTTGTCGAACTGCTGGTGTACATGTTTCGAAGAGTAGAATCGTTTGAAGTTAATTTGCTTGAGTATTCAGTTAAAGGTTATGGTTTTCAGTTGGTGGGTAATCACGAGAACATAACAACAAATATTTTCAAAAGAACACATACACAAATAGTACTCCAGCTCACCTTTCGTCTTGTTCCTCTTCTCTTGTGTGCTTAGCTTTGAAGAACATACTGGGTTATTATTGCTTTCCTTCTTCTTGTTCCACTAACTGGCTCTTATGTTCTTCTGCTGCCGCTGACTGCTCGTAGCTTGTGTTGATTGTCTGAAACGGTATTTGAAAAAGAAGAAACATGTTGTTTCCCGCCTTTTGTTCTTCGTAGTTTTCCCTTTCCTTGGGGTATGAGCAATGGCTCCAGTTTACATACATGGCCTTATTCACTTGCTCCAAAGGTTTCCAGTATTCCTTCAGAGGCCCATGCACATACTGAGGCATTTATCCTGTGATCCAATTGAGAATCTGATCCACCTCATAGCAGAGCTTCGAGTTTGTTTGAAAGATTGGTGTTAGGGTTTAGTGGTTGTAATGATTACAAGCAATTGGTTGAATTTTAAAAATTTGGTCTAAAATTTTGCAATCTAACCTAACAGAAAAAATTCGATAAAATTACATTTTAAAAATTCATTTAAAATTTTAAAATTATTTCTATTAGAATTATAATATACTTGCAATTAGAAATATGTAAAATTGATTTGATTCTAATTTTACGTGAAATTAAAATTTATTTTATTTAACAAAATATTTTATTTTTTTAATTCCGTTCGATTTCAATTCAATTCGGACTCCAAAACAGAGTATCATATTTATTAAGTATCTCAATTTTATAATTTTTAACTTTATATATAATTATTTTTTTTAAAAAATAAATTATTAAAAATAAAATAATTATTTTAAATTATTAATTATTATATTATTATATATTATATATTTATTATAGTAAAATTAATTTTATTATTCTAATATTATTATATATATAACACGTTATAAAATATATTAGTAAATTATTTTCTATACAACTCAATGGATAAAAACATTCTATTCAATAATATTTGTTAAACTGAATATAAGAATATTTTACGTGAGAGTTATATTTATATAAATTTAATAATAAATTTTAATATTAAAATTTAAATTTACCCGATTAAGTTGAAAGAAGTACTTGAAATGGACTCGAGAGAAATCTTTAGACAAAGAATTTGAATGCTCTTTAAAATAATTGTCAAATTTTCAATGGTGATGTGAATTATAGCAATGGAGGATCCATATTTTCAAAACAAAGAGACAAAAGGCTCCTTCTCTGAGAGCAATAATTCAAACATTGCTTACGAATGTAAGTTGAAAATATAAAACCCATTATGCACGACATGAAGTCTTTCATTGGATATCTTAAGGTTTTATATAATGAATCGATAATGGTGATTACTTTTGAAGCCATGGTTGAAAGCATATCCTTTTATAAAACTGAATGAACATTGAGGTGCAAATTACGTTAACTACGATACGTCTCTTATCATTATGATTTATGGGTATTTTTAATACATGCATAGAAAATGTTCTCTCTTTACGATCGCCATTGACAATACAGCGACGTGCTTTTCCATTTTGTTGTTTACTTTGGCTCACTTTACACATGTACCAATGTTGAATCAGAGGTTACACCCAGCAGATTCTTGTTCTGAACTCGTGAATTCTTTCAATTTCTAAGCAAAAGTTGGAGCATGCTTATACTTTAGTGATGTCAATGTATGCCAGAGAGAAACCCGTCATAGGTAAATAAATAAATAATAATACAGCTATGCACCAACGTGCTAGGATAAAATATGTTATGTATAATCGCCTACCACGAAAGATTCTGCCTTTATTGTTCTTAATATTCACAGCTCACAAGAGCATCAGGGAACTTAATCAGCTGGTCCAGATAAATCAACGGTGTATAGTAATGCTGAATCTGTATGAGACATTAATATTAATTCAGATATCTTTGTAATGGTGGAGTTTTATTCTATATATGTTTGTGGAGATGATATGCTTGCCCGATAAGTGCCAAATCTTTAATCATTAATAGAATAAATTTAAGTTAATGGCGGATGGTAGGCTAATAAGCAATATTTTTCCTAGACAAGTAATGGTGGAGTGTTAGTCACTAATTTGCTTTCGACCATCAAATTGAAGCACCACAGAATTTAACATTAATTATAAAGAAGAGATGGAATGTGGGTATGACGCCATACTTGAAAAAATTACAAAGGAAAATGGAAGGTTGCAATATATTCATCCGATGGTATGGTCAATAAAGCAATACATATACATTAACTAATTGTTCCTAGCTAAGACTAGTAGCTGAGAACAGATGCATTTGATCGATGTTTATGAAAGCAATGTTAATAATTCCTCCTTTACACTTGGAGCATTCATGGGATGAAAGAGAGAGAAATGGTAGGCCGTGGCCACGATAACACAAGCAGCAATTAGACAGACCTAGCCACGACAAGTAGTTGTTGTGATTCATAATGTGAATGCGGGGCAGAAGTCAAAGTGAATAAACAAATTATCCCTAGTTGAACTTAGTTATCAACTTTATATGAAGTGGAAAGAAAGGAGAAATCTGGAGAAGGACCCATATAGGATTGTCTGGTTTTAGGTGCTTTCGCTAAAAGTACTGGGATGAAACACCTATTCTTCATGTTGCATGTTTGCTCTAATGGCCGGTGGGTATCAATTTCATCACTTATAGTTATTTAAGTGCTGTCTGTTAGTACACGATCATCTGCACCTTTGCTTCCATTATTACTCTGCACGTGTTTTAAGGCGAGTAAATGGCACCTGCTGATCATATGGGAATACTAGTCACCTAGACCGACCGTGTTTCTTGTCAACTCTTACGACCCTACTCGGTAATGATTGTAATCATTGTCAACCTCATTTAGGGTTTCTGATACATGAAGAAAACACCAAGGCTTTTTATGTGGACAAAGATCTACTTGAATTCTGTGGCATTGATTTGATTGTGGAAGAAAGATGGAAACAATGCACTGGTCTACTATATGACCAAGCTCAATTATGTACCTACCATGTTCATTAAATAATTAGTTGCCGTATTGTATGAACCATTGAATTCAATAATTTATGTATTGAGTACACATGGGATGATTTTATTGAATGAATGTTATAGACTTTCACAATGTATTTTACTAAGAGACGAAGTCGGCGGAAAAATCCTTTGGCTTTTTGTCACAATTGATAGCTCAATGCATTTAGAAACTGCCATTGCAAGTCAACAAATCAATATTATTGAAGGTGAGCCGGGTGTTTATGTCAAAAGAGGAGATCGCATTCACTCTCCTTTTTCTGCCCATAGAGAAAGATAAAAGGGTTTGAAGGTTTGGGTTGTGGGGTACAAAAAGCACTTGCAATGCCTAGGGTGCTGTGGTCCAACAACTAGGGTGCTGTGGTCCAACAACTTTCACACAAAACAATACCTATCCATTCTACCACAAAGAAAATTGTGATGATCGGAGTGAATAAGCCAAGGTTCTAATTTCCCTCTTATTACCATCGTCAATCAACATCACCTTCAAATTTTCACTATTTCCTTTCAAATATCAAACTTAAAATACAATGTTTTAATCAGTGCTAGAACCTTCCAACCAAATATGCGATAAACCTAATCCCTACCTTTATCGAGAGCAAGCAGTGATCGGTCTTTATTACATAGTGGAGGGGCATGATAATTTCAATATTGATTAGACTCTGCCTATAAAAGTTGAAGCTCCCAACACTTCAGAGTTGTGCGTTGGATTTTAGAAAAGGAAAGCGTCCTCCTAATCAGTTTCCTACCTTTCGTTTTCAGCATTTTGTGCTTTCCATCTTTTCCCTCTTTGAAACTTGGAAAATGGTTAGTGTAATTAACAGTTTACAAAGGATTTCTCATTACTCTTGGAGAAACTTGTTTGCCATTTAAGCTTACGTAATCTTCAAAAACTTGCGTGTTTCCCAGGAAGGCAAGATGAGTTGGACAGTTGCCGATGCTGTGAACTACAAGGGTTTGCCTGCTGAGAGGTCTAAAACTGGTGGTTGGCTTCCCGCTGCGCTTATCCTAGGTTTGTTCTCTTGATACGATTGTGTCTACGCAATGGCATATACCATTATTCCTAGAGCTTCTTTAAAATCTTATTAGCTAGCTATCACTTCCCGCAAGGAATCATTTTCCTGTTTTCGATCTTTCTTCAAGATAAGTAATCATTTCAAAGGAAGAAAGAGAGTTTGATATCAAGCCCTTCATGCTTAATGATTCGTTGTTATACCTACGGTATGAACAAGTAACAATCAGTTGGTTCATGCAAAAGTGGATGGGTTTCTTTAGGTCTATAATCAAATGCTTTACAGTGAGAGCACAAATTAATAATTTATTACCGTATTTAACTCTAATTAATATCTTCATGCCCTTTCTACACAAGTCAAAACTATTTATGATTGTCAAAATTCTAGGCTCTTAATTTATTCGTTATACCTTCAGTATGGAGGTAGGGTGAGGAAAAGGGGACAAACTCAATGGGACCAGGCCATTCAAAATTCAAGTTCATCCATACTTGTTCTAATTATGATAATATTCATGTCATTTTCTCTGTGAACATGATGGGATAAGGCCGACATTTTATATGGGTCATCCACGCATGTGAACCATCGAGATACTCTCATTTTCTGTCACCACGATGTTTGTCACCCCTTCATTGATGCAATTTATTTATAAACCGCTTTCGCTTTTGTGAAAGAAAGCTTCACTTTCAGCTAACATTCATTTGCTTTCCGAGAATAATATAAGTAAAAATGCTCTATGATTGTTTTATATGCACCTTTTATTCACGAATACTTTATGTATGCAAAAGTTCATAGCATCAGATTTTCACATGGCAGTCCATCTTACTCTGCCTTGTGGCAAAACTTTCACTCCCTGCGCATTTCCAGAGACTTTTCTGATTGTCCTCTTCCAAGAACTGCCCTTATTAATTTAATTTAATAAGTGAACAGTAATAAAATGGAAGCTTCCCTTTTGTCAGTTAACAACTTCTAATCTTCATCTGTAAAATATCTAAATAGCTTATGGCATACATATGATTAGATGTACTGAATTCTCAAAATATTTTCCAGGGATTGAACTATGCGAGAGGCTTTCAACAATGGGAATCGCCGTTAACCTTGTGACATATTTGGGGGGAACAATGCACCTGGCCAGTGCAACTTCGGCCAATATTGTGACAGATTTCATGGGTACATCCTTTCTTTTGTGTTTGCTCGGAGGATTTCTCGCCGATTCATTCCTTGGAAGATACAAAACAATTGCTATATTTGCCTCAATACAAACAATGGTAGGTATATTTATACGTGCGATTCCGCCAACATAATATAAAAATAAAAATACCATCAATCCTGTAATCTATTTTATGACTAACATTGTTTTGGTTGTCATCCTACTAGGGTACTGGCATGTTAGCACTGGTTACAAAACTGCCACAGCTACGTCCACGTCCATGCCATGCATCTGCCACCCATACATGTGAACAGCCAACTGGATTTCAAATGGGGATTCTATACATAGCTTTATATCTGATTGCATTAGGAACTGGGGGCCTAAAATCAAGTGTTTCGGGATTTGGAACTGATCAATTTGATGAGAAAGATGATAAGGAGAAATTCCAGATGGCATATTTTTTTAGCAGGTTTTTCTTCTTTATAAGCCTAGGGACTCTGATGGCAGTTACTGTGCTTGTCTATATACAAGATGAAGTGGGTCGAAGCTGGGGTTATGGAATCTGTTCAGTCGCCATGTTTGTGGCCATCTTAATATTCTTATCCGGGACTAAAAGGTTTAGATACAAGAAAAGCTCGGGAAGCCCCATAGTTCACATTTTCCAAGCTATAGTAGCCGCCATGAGGAAGAGGAAGATGGATCTTCCTAGCGATATCGGTATGTTGTATGAGGATACTCCTGAGGCATCAAGAATTCAATACACAGATCAATTTCGGTGAGCTCCCAGTCGGTGTAATCATGTGAACATAATCCACTCAAAAATACAAAGATGATATTATTTGTAACAAGGAAGCTAGATTTCTCCAAGAATAATTTTAACCCAAATATCTCATTTCCGTGTGCTTTCTGTTCTGCTTGCAGTTTCTTGGACAAGGCTTCCATTGCCGCTGAAGGAGATTTCGAGGCTGGTTCCACGCCACACCCTTGGAAACTATGCTCAGTTACAAGGGTGGAGGAAGTGAAAATGATGGCAAGACTCTTGCCAATATGGGCCACAACCATCATCTTCTGGACCACTTACGCGCAGATGATCACCTTTTCAGTTGAGCAAGCAACCACCATGGAAAGATCAATGGGAAATTTCCAAATCCCAGCAGGCTCTCTCACTGTTTTTTTTGTGGCGGCTATATTGATCACTCTTGCAGTTTATGATCGTCTCATTATGCCTCTTTGGAAGAAATGGAAAGGAAAACCAGGTATGTACAATTATGAGACATCATGCAGTATGCTTTCATCACCAAACTATTTTTAGAAAAAGAAAAGGGAATGAGAAAGAGAAAATTATATGGACAAGCTGTACTAATTATACACGATGTATCTGTGGAACAGGTTTTACCAACTTTCAGAGAATGGCCATAGGTCTAGTCCTATCAATTTTGGGAATGGCAGCTGCCGCCCTAGTCGAGAAGAAAAGGCTGTCAGTTGCAAAAGCTGTGGGTCGTACCACTGCAACCCTGCCCGTAAGTGTGTTCTTATTGATCCCACAATTCTTCTTGGTGGGTGCTGGTGAGGCCTTCATATATACCGGTCAGCTCGATTTCTTCTTAACACAATCACCCAAAGGAATGAAGACGATGAGCACTGGTCTCTTCCTCACAACTCTATCACTTGGTTTCTTTATCAGTAGCTTCTTGGTATCAGTAGTGAAGAAGGTTACAGGAAGCAATGGAGGACAAGGATGGTTAGCAGACAATATAAACTACGGGAGGCTTGATCTTTTCTACGGACTTCTAGGTATACTAAGTCTCATAAATCTGATAATATACTTCATATGTGCATTGTGGTACAAACCGAAGAAACCTAAAGCTGGTTTGCAGATGGAGGCTTTTGATATTGCGTCATCGGCTGGGGAGAGGTGCTAGGTTAAAAATAGGGTTTCTAGTTGAGGTTTTTCTGTAATGTTTTCTGCTGCCTTTGTAAAATATGGGATGTTTTGGATTTGGTTTCTTGTTTTCTTGTATCTTAATCATCATCAATCGAGTGAACACTTGAGATTTCATTTGCTTATCGTAGTACTTTCTCTCTTTTGACTTTGGCAACAAGTTTTTGTTATCTCATAAAAACCAACGATATCAACTCTACATGTATCCTTCATTGATTTTAAGTAAGTATGCGCAGCACTCAGCAGAAGTCAGTGGATTCTAAGCTCCCCATGTTTACAATCTTTAGGTATCGGACTAGCCTTCCACTTTAGCTAGCGCACACATATATATAGATAATGTAATAGATAGCCACCATGAACCCAAAAGTCATATTCTCCCAGGAATATGTGCATGTAAACTTCCAAGTGGAAATATGGAAGTAACCAGGAAGGGAACTGTTATGCTACTGCACACACAAACATATATATATATATATATATATATATATATATATATTATATATATATATATGTATGTATGTATGTATATATGCATCAACACATCCAAAAAATTATTTTAAGGCGAGCTATCATTTAAAGCGAATCGACCACTTTGATATTGGTAGAATTATGGTGTCGGGTTTACATTCTCAATTAGCAAAAGTTGAATTCCAGACTGTACCGATATTTTTCCATGGTGCTTAATTGCTGGTGATCATGCATAATGTCAAAACCTATTCGATATAAATGAAATGTCGTATGCCATAAATGTGGTGTAATCCTCATCGACAATTACCAGCAAAGAGCAAGTTTTTTGTTTTTCCTTTTCTTTTGATATGTTTTCTTCAATTCTTTAGTTTTCTGGGTATTCTAATATGGTTGCATGCATGCATGCCTGGCAATTATCATCTGTATCCAATAACCACCTGTACTTTACTACATAGAACATATCGACCTGTCGTCTCCTGATCAAGTTTTGAAATATCATAAGTGCTACTAATGGAAGTCTGGAATTACTGGGTTAAGTACTTCAATTGTCGAGGAAATTCTGAAATAATTCTAGTCAATAGTTTCTCTTTCTCATCTCGAAAAACTGACAGCTGAAGACTATAATTATTTCAGAATTTCAGATGAGGAGGAGATGCAGCCCATTATCTCAGATGCATTTGATTAGAAACGTAATCCTGCTAATAGAACCAGAACAGGCAGTTGGATGTCCGCCCGCAGCCATTATCCTTGGTCAAGTTCATTTTTACTCTACTGTAATTAAAAATAATATTAATAATAATTGACCACTTTCACTGATTTGAATGGGTTCTTGAAAACTGTATGTTGTGCCTTTTTGACAAATGCGATGCTGCCATTTGATACTTCACTACCAAGTATCAGTCTTGAAATTAACTTCGACCTTTATCACCATGAACACATGCATTTGATTTTCTAGCATTTTCCAAAGAGAATCTCTTCGGCTATTTAAGTATGGCTACCTAATTTTTTATGCAAGCCCATTTAACCATTTTGTCGTGGTATCGAAATTTGCGAGAGACTTGCTGCAATGGCTATTATTGTGAACATCGTGACATATGTTTATCCCAGAATGCATCTTCCTAGTGCAGCTGCTTTACAAATTTCGTGGGCACATCATATCATTTGTGCTTGTTTGGAGGCATAATTGCTGGTACTTTCTTAGGCCGATATTGGGCAATAGCCATTTTTGCTGTGATTAATGAATGCACCGGTCTGCATCTTCACTTAGTCCTGGCTACAATCGATTATAATTTTCTTAATTATTTCCTATGCATCTTATAACATGAGAAACCAAATATCATGGAATAAGGCACGTGCATGTCGGCAATATCTACAGCGCTGCCAAAACTACGCTCGCCTCTTAGTAACCCTGATACCTCCAACAATTGAGAAGAAGCCAGCAGTTTGGAAATGGGTGTCTTCTATGTAGCTCTGTATTTATATGGAATAGGACTTGGTGGAATCAAATCAAGCGTTTCCCGGTTTGGAGCAGATCAGTGTGATCAAAAAGATGACAAAGAAAAAGCACAAAGGGCGGATTTCTTCTCCAGGTTTTACATTTTTATCAACATGGGAACTATACTAGGTGTTACAGTTCTGGTTGATGGGATTGCCGCTGTTGAAATTTTTCTTGCAGTTCTTGTATTTCTTCCGGGGTGTAAAAAAATATCGATAAGACGTGTTGGAATCCCTGTAATTCAGATTCTTCAATTTCTAGTTGGTGCCATACGGAAAAGGAAGGTTGAGTTTCCTTCTAGTGTTAGCTCATTGTTTGAAGATTATACTCAAGGAACAAGAATGTTTCATACAAATAAGAACCGGTGCGCATGCATTATGTACTTGTATAATCAGTTTCTTCTTTATAATTTCCCCTGCTTACATTAAACATTCTGTGATACATGCATTTGTTTGGACAAAGCATTGATCATCACCGGTGAAGAAGAATTGGCAAGTCAAAATTCATGGGGACTTTGTTCAGTAAAAAGGGCGGAGGAAGTGAAGACGTTGATTGGATTCTTGCGGATTTGGGCAACGACCATTATGTTTCGGACGGTGTTTGCACGGATGGCGAGCTTCTCAGTGCAACAAGCTTCAACCATGGATAAATATTTGGGGAAATTCCAATTCCAAATCCCGGCAGCCTCTTACAATGTCTATTCTATTTAGAGCCATAATGATCACTCTTGCTATCTAAGATCACGTGTGTGTATGCCTAGCTTCAAAAAATCTAAGAGAAAAGCAAGGTACATGATATAATCATAAATGTTGTTCTTGGCACTAATTACGATTGCAGGTACATTCTTACTCACAGTAATCTCATTCGACGGTATGCCAAATAAAGCCTAATAACAGGCATCCTTTACGCCATGATAAGAAATAAGAGAACTTGTATTGCTGAGTCAAAACTTTTCTCTGAGGTGTTCTAACAACAATATAAAATTACATGGTTTTCGCATCCTAGAGGATTAACAAGTTTACAGAAAATAGGGATAGGCAATAACAACAATGGCAGCAGCCACTGTGGAAATGAGAAGAATGAAGATAACTAGAGACAACGGAGGCACCACTAAAACACTACCAATAAGTGCTTTTTATTTGTTGACTCGGTTTGTCTTGGTTGGCATTGGAGATACCTGAATATGCTGGCCAGCTTGCTTTCTTCATAACTCAACCGCCAAAAGGACTGAAAGCGATGGTCTTTTCCTCACTACTATATCTCTTGGCTTATACGGAAGCCGCATTCTGGTCATTATCATAAACAAAGTTTCCGAACATCATGGCAGACCCAATTGGCTACCCTGTATGGAAGAGGCAGACCCAATGGGCTTCCAGCTGTGCTGAACCTCATCAACTTCGGAATTTTCCTAGTATATGCTACAAAGCATAATCCAAATCCTGGTGAAAGGGCTCAAAACATAAATGGAGAAAATGAAGTTGTTTTTCCTAATCCAAGACAAGAAGATTGGGTATAACAGTTGAGCAAATGTGATCAGTATGTTCTAGAATGCATTGCCTCCTACCTTACTGTAAAATTTTGTTGCAACTTGTGCCAAACCTCATTGAAAATATACGAGTTGCTCTTAATGGAATAAACCAAAACATCACGCAATCATATCCAAAAGAGTGTGAAACAAGTTTGCAATTAGTCCTAAACAGTGCATGGCCATGTCTAGCCTTGACAAAAACGTTACAAGCTTACTCAAGATCCAGTCTTTTTTTCCTTAATGCTGTTTAACTAGCTACAAAGTAATGGCGATGATAAAAGCATGACAATTTCTAATTGCTATCTTCATGTTGGACACAAGACAGAGGACGGCACGAGCAATCACGTCTCTGCATGCCCTGTTCCTCTGTCTTAGCGTACTTACATTATACACAGAGTAATAGATTGCCTGGCTCAGCCTTCCAAGTCACTTAATGTTCATGGCTGCCGCCATGGCACGCAGCTCTTTTGCAATCTCAGAGAAGGCAGGCCTAGAGTCAGGATCTGATGACCAGCACCTCTCCATCAATGATCTCCAAGTCGGGTTGCACCAGCTTGGGATTTCAGGCCGGAGACTCCCCTTTATTATGCCAGCTGGAAAACATTCCCAGAAAACAACCCAATATTTCACTGGACATAATTCTGCTTAAAAAATATTGTAAATTTTGTAATTACTTCCAAGCAATAAATTCACATCCCAAAATACTCTGTTTGACAGAATTCACAGTCCAATTCAAACATAAATATACGGACAAGTAAGAAGAAGATTACAGAATCAATAACAGCTGTGAGATGGCGCGGAGACATTTTCAGAAATAACTTAAATGCCATCATATAGTTGAGAATGTGTGCCGGATAACACGGTGATGATGAAAACAATATCACTCTTAATTTTATCAGTACCTATTATTTCCTTTGAATGCAAGTCTGCATAAGGTTCCTCCCCAGTTAGAAGTTCCCACATGACTATTCCAAATGAGTACACATCAATCTATTAAAAGAAACAAACAAACTTAAAATACAGTAAGTGATGTGATTGGAAACAGATTCACAGCAGTAAACTTCAATTGGTGTTCATTTTACCTTTTCAGTTACTAGATTGTTCTTACTGTTCAAAAGTTCTGGTGCCATCCATGGAATTGTTCCTCGTAATCCCCCAGAGATGAGTGTCCTCTGTTTAACTTTTGATAAACCCAGATCACCAATCTGATAAAGGGGTGAAATTTCAAAGTTGTTCAATTAAACCATTGAATTGTAAATAGATGGAAACTGAGGATATTGATTTAGCACCACAAAAGAATGGCAAAGAAATTAAAACCCAAACAACAGAATTTCCTATGGGTAGATACCTTGCACACTGGTCTTTGTGGATCCCTCGTGTTCACGAGGAAATTATGAGATTTCAGGTCAAAGTGGACAATATTCTTTGCATGTAGATATTCCATGCCAAAGGCAGCATCCATTGCTATTATCAGTCTCTTCCGGCGATCAATTGTTCTGTAAATTAGAAACAACACAATTCATGAAAAGCAAACACAGATATTGGTGCCTATAAATGAGGTCTACGATCTTATGAAAGGAAAAGGTGAAAAACATGTGCACTGAAAGATTGCAACATGAAATATGATGTCAGAATTTATAAGTTGCAACCTTCATTATCTTCATTCACAAGTGTTAACAAGTTTTAAAGCAAGTTCTGCATATTGAACAAGATTGTAACTGTAAAATGATAGGATGCCATACCGATCTTTCCTTCGCAGAACTTGTTTTAGGGAGCCATTTACCATGTATTCTGTAACTGTTGCTAGATTTGTTACATGTCCATCAGTAACTACACCATAGAATGCCACAACATTGGGATGGTGAAGCTGACCAAGCACGTGAGCTTCCCTCCAAAAGTCTGCAACCTGCACGAGAGCATAGAAACATTCAAGGAAAAGATAAATGAAGGTCTACATTTTGTCAACAGTCCTAATGATCATCATTACATCCGCTTTTGGCAAGCCAGAATATTTGGACTTCAATGCCACCCCTTAAATCTCCATCGTCTCCTAATTGAGAGATTTTAGAAATTTCCCACTAAATATTCTAAAGTAGTTAGGAGCGAAACACTTTAATCTGGGAATGGAATGAAGGGAATCAAGCAATAGGAAGCCTTTCAAGCTTACGAACAAGAAAAATATGTGTCAACAGCCTTATAACAAATTGATCTGAAAATCTGATGCCCAAAGCACATCTTTAACTATTGGATACTCTATGAATTACAGTAATGTAAGGCTCAAGAAGAAACAATTAATGGGAGAATGATCTTTATATTGACAAAGAAGATCGTAAGTCACCATCTTGGATGTAAATCATCCTAAACTGATAACTATATTAATAATAAAAAGGGATTAAATGATAAAAAAATATATATAACACTAGATTGGGAAGAAATATAGGACTAATTACCAGCTGATCCTCCTCCAATGATCCTTCAGTGAAGCATCTTGGCTTCATCTTCTTAATGGCAACATCAGAGCCCTTCCATTTGCCATAGAAAACAGTTCCAAACATGCCCGATCCAAGTTCTTTTATATATTCAAGCTCAGAAGCTTTTATAGTCTGCAGAACATCAACAGAAGTATAAGTTGTTTATATATTGCATTTAACAATAGAAGACATAAAATTTGCATATGTTTAACAAGCTACCTGCAGCTCTCCAGTAGTGCGAAAACCATTTGGTTTATCAGAGATTCCACCACTCACCTTTGGGCATTTGTGACTCTTTTTTCTGTCAACCTAAGTAAACAAGAGTTACTAGTCGAGCAACCGCATGAATTATCTTTATTTAGCTCAAATCATAGTGTATCATTCGGTTATACCTCTTTCTCAAGGCTCAGACCAGACGGAGCATCCTGCTTAATTTCTTCTCTATGCCCATCAATTCTTCCTGTTATGGCATTCTGGAAGAAAAATTTAGATTTGACTCTCTTTGATTCAATAACTGTAGGGCCTGTCATGGATCGTTCTTCATCCACATGATCCAAAGGCTTTGATTGAAGCTTAAGCAATGCATCCGATACAGCATTGCTAGCAAAAGAAGAGTTCTGAGGAGGTTTTATTTCTTCGGATGATGACAGTGAAAGGTTGTACAAAAGATTCATCGAAGATGCGAATCCACTTTGCAAATTCTTAGTGCCATTCTTCACACTGCATCCCAACATTGCTCCATTTCTATAGTACATATCATCTAAAAGACCAACGTTTGAGTTCTCCTGTGAGTCAACCAGGAATTTTTTGTTCTCAAGATCACTACAAATGGATTTACAATTTATGGGCATGGCATGAGTGGAGTATTGAACTTCACACTTCTCAAAATTGGAGCCATTCAACAGACCTTCCTGAGTGTTCCTTACCCTTACAGAGGACAATGGACTCTTAAGAGCATGATAAGACAGGAAAGATTGATCACCCACTCTATTGCATGTATCATGATAAGCTAAATGACTCTCCTCCAGCTTAGAATTCCCATGTAGTGAGATTCCAGGGCCACCCTGTTCTTGAAATTTTTCGTCACTGATTTGGACATCCAAGGAGGAGCTTCCTTTCTTCAAGCAGGAACCCATCATGCTCGCCTCTCCTTCGGATGCATGCTCAATAAAAACAGGCCAGCGATTCAATGAATTGAGATCATATGATACCATAGCCTGTCCTCGCTTTGAGATGTTTGAGTTTGGCCAGATCCCAAGGCAGCATTTCCCAACTGGAATCTTCCCATCCGATCTAAAACTTCCATGGTTTCCCGCTTCAACAAAATTGTTCCTGTGGTTTCTCGGATAATAAGGATAAATTTGCTGATATCTAGAATCATTCACATCAAATCTATGGCTGCGTATTCCATTCTGACAAGAGCCCCAAACCCTGTTACCAGAGTAGGAAGATATCACGGGATAGGCACTTCCAACTCGCTCTTTACTGCAATATAGAGATCCCAAATGATGATTCATTGAGCCACCACTCGTAGCCCATGGCAAAATGTTTTCCCTATTGAAATTACTACTTGACATGTGTCCAATGTTCCTAATACCCTGCTTAGCACCAAGAAGATTACACGTCAAAACCATACCACTTTTACACACTTCCTTCAAAGGCAGTGATGATGAATTCCCAGTAGTAGTCTTGCCCCCATTACACAAACCCTGACCAGATCGCCCCGTCAAACATTCCACTGAACAGTTTTTTTCCCTAGCTAAATTTGGAACATTTCCATCCCTGGGTTTCAGAGGACGCGGACGCATATTCCCCATTCCATTGGACATGTTCACTTGAAAAGGATCATTTTTTATCATTGAAATGTTTGGTTCCCGGTCTAAATCTAAATCAATAAGTGGGTGCTCATATTTTTGGCTCTCGCTAGATTGTTTGGCTACCTGTTGTTTCGGAACCTTTTTCCTCAACGAATCATCACCACACCGACCTCCAAAGACATAACACTCGCCATTTTCTTTAACAAACCCGTTTTTATTGTTACTACTTTTAACATGATCATCACATTGACTGCAGACAAAAAGCCAAAGCCTGGCGCGCTTACCGTGCAGTTGGAGCTTATCATACTCGTCGACCATGCACCGTACGTCGTCGTCTGAGGTGATCAAGACGAGAGGAATGTCTTCGTCGGGGCCCAGGTCGACGGGTAGCTGGTACTTGATGGAAAAAGGGCGAGTTCTGAGGGATACATCAGAAATCTTGGAACGAAGCTTAGAGAAAGAGATGGTTGGGTCTACGGATATAATACGGGTCTCACCGCCAATGTAGCGTAGCTTGTTGGAGGGTGGTCTGACGTGAAATGCGCCATTATAGCTGCAAACCAACTTGAGTTTTGAGGCGGGTTTCTTGCGGAAACTAGAGACAGAAGGTTCTTTCATGGAGAATCTTGAGAGAGAGTTGTGTATTAGCGCCGTTACAACTCCGCGAGCGTGGACTGGTTAGGCTCAAGTCGATTCCACGCCTTGGTTGCCATCTGCTGAGTTGTATGTAGTGCATGCATTCATGTATGTGGATCATGTCTTTTTCTGTTGGTTAAAAGGAATCTTGGAGTTCGAGGAATTGCAGTTGGGTTATAATGTAATTAGAGTTTAATATTCTTTTATCCGTTTGATAATTACTAATTTCCTTCCAACCCGTGAGAAAATTAGAAATAATAATAATATGCATTTGACCATATTAGGTCTGTAACTCATTGTTTGCCAATTTAAATATTACAATTCAAATTGAAAAAAAATTACCTATGCAAAAATATAAATAAATAAATTTCAAGTATATTAATTTTTTTTAATTATTACGTATTCAAAAATCATTTAAAATTACGTTAAAATTTTTTAAATTACGAGCTCAAATTTAAAGTAATTAAAAAATTTCAATTTATTACCTACTCCAAGTTCAATTGGGAGTAGGTTGAAACTCCACACTTTTTTTTCAAATTACTACATTTTTTTAATTGAAAATATTTAAATTTTAATTTACAATTATTGTAATTATAAAATTAATAATTATGAACGAATGGGTATTATTAAAATAATATTAATAATATTTTATTTTTATATTATTATATATATATTTAAAATATATAATAAAAATACTTCAAATCTAAATAAAATAAAATAAAATAAAATAAAAATATATTTGTAATACAATATATGTACCACAGAGATCCCATTTTTGCCAAAACAAAGGAGAGGGCAAGCTTTTCATAATTTTTGTAAATATATATATATATTTATTTATTCTAAATTTTAATAAAATAATATTTAATATAAAAATAACAAAAATATTATTATTATAATTTTTAATTATTATAATTATTTTAAAATTTAATTATTATTAAAAATATTTTTTATTAATTTTTATATTTAAATATTTTTTTTTAAATTTTTAAAATTTTAAAAAAAGTATTTTAAAAAATTATTATCAGACATATTATTAACTCGTGCATTCGTGGACCGCTGAGATTTCATCCGACGGTAGCACTCATACGTGGACAATTGAGATTTCACCCGACTGCAAGCATCTTGGGTCAAGTCATTCTTAGCCACAAGCGCGGTCAAGACCTCCACAGGGACCCACATAGAAACTCCATACGACTGCCACGTAACGAGGAATCTCAACGAATCGTGGGTACGGTTTAGTGATTTTACACGTGGCGTTCACCTGCCTCTTACTTCGTACATGCGTTGGTTTTGAGGATAAATATTATTTAAATACAAACTTGACAAAAATTGCAAGCCTTCATCCAATATGTATCATATAATTGGTGCATTGCCTGACTCTGCTTTTATTCTCAGGGCCAATACCCAGACATGTTCATATCTTATGCTATGAAAATACAGAAGCACAAACAGAGCAGAGTTATGCCTCTTACGAGTCAATCGAAGCCCTTTCCAAGACAGTTTAGACAGCGCTGCACCCTGTAATTGATAGTATTACAAGAAACCAGCAAATCAAGAGAAGCGAGAATCAAATTAACTAATCATCAGATGGATTGGACTCTTGCGATTGGAAAAGAAAGCATAAGCTAACATCTAGTATTCCAGACACTTACAAAACTTTTGATAGCATTCCTTTGCCCTGTAATCAAATTCCAGTCATTTCCAGCATATTCTGGTCGTGCCCAACAAGATTGTTTCGCAATACTTCATGAAGTATTTGAAAAAAAATTTCCGTCTTTCATAATAATTACACCCCACCTCCCAAAAAACAAATCTACAATTTAATTAAGTCAAGCTCGACAGAGCTAAACAGGGGGCATCAGGGTGGTCGGTTAAATTGATTTATAAGAGCTTTCTCTATATCATTCCTTTTTATGTATGAATGAATACTTCAAACTTCTGACACCTACTACTTATCCTCAGGAACTACAATGGAAGGGAATTGATGACTAAAGTATAAGTAAAAAGCAACTACTTTGAGAATTATTCTTTATTAATGTTGAATATATTGAAAACAAACAAAGGGTAGAGCCTGAAGCTTGAAAGCAAGCGTTAAAGTGAAAAGGAAAACTCGCATAAACACCCGAAAAAAAAATTAGCAGAGTCACTAACCTGTTACCATCACAAGTAGGGCAGAGACATGGGTTGATGAAAACAGGATCGAACAAAGGCGACCACTCGATAGTCGCATTCCCTTTGCATAACTTGCATATATAAAACCCTTTACCTTTACAAACCCCACACGGCACCGCAAACTTTTTCTGCAAAATACAGAACCCCCAACAAACAAACTCATCAACACGTAATTACAAAGAATTATACAGAAATGCACAGAAATTTTAAGAATGAGAAAAGAGGAGATGCTTATTGTTTTGCTTTTACCCGTTTAGCTTCACTGGCAGCACGAAGTGCGCCCAGAGTGAGAGTGGAAGCGAGATTGAGAGTGACAAATCCGCCCACGATTATTGCAGCACTTGTGCCTAACATTCCTACTGGCTTTGGCAACATTGTAATCCTTCGGTTTCTCACAAATTTTTCTTCAAACAGTTGCTGGGTGTATAACTCCGGTTTGGTAGTTGTACGCTCGCGATTTTGTCCCTCTGGAGCTTTCCAGCAGAAATGCAAGCTGCAACGCACCGTCTAGGTTCATTATTCCGAGCCAGTAATCCTGCGTGGGGCCAGCAAGTAAACAGCTTGACTGGATCATAAATCCACGCGTGCAAGGGCGAGTGGATGACCCGTCCGCTAAAACTACGAAACGACGCCGACTTAAAAAACCACTATTCATTTCAAAATTCAAAATCAGAAAACATTAACGAACAGCAGTCTTCCACGTCAGCCATCATCGAGATGCCTATATTAACCTCCTTCACCCGCTCGTACCTAGTTCTCTATCTCTCGCTGGAGGCTGGGGCTAAGGCACCCTGGGGAAGCTGCTTCTCTCTCTCCTTCTTTCTCTCTTAAAATCTTTTGAATTAATTACTTCTAAGGCTTCAAATCTGATTAATCAGAATCTCAAGTTACTATCGATTATTCATCGGACGATTCAAAGTTTCGGTAATGATCTTAATCAATAAATCATTTATCGTTCTTTCAACTTTCACCTGTTTCTGGGTTCGATTTCGGCCGAATCATTTCGGTTTGTCTGTTTTAATTCAATCCTGCACTGGAATTTTGACTTTTGAATGTGTTCACATCGTATATAATATTCTTTTTAGTACTTTTTATTTTATTTTTTACTTTCTTTTTGTTGATTTTGTCAATTTCGATTTGGTTCTCTGTTAAATGATTTGATAATCGTGGAATTGAAAGGAATTTTATGTGTTTAATTATTATGTTTATTATATTCGAATTGTTTAAGTATGATTTGAACTGTTTATGTTGATGGGCGGTTGAATCGCATTTGTGATTTAACCGTTATTTTAGAATTTTTAGCCTTAATATGCCTGTTATGTTTCTCTACTTCTTGTTTGTTAGTAGATTTTTATATTAAGCTTAGGAGGATGAAAATTGCGTTGGAGTTTAGGAAGGGATGATCCTTTACCTTCGTTAGCTCACATCTTGTTGGTCCGAGCTAATTTTTTGAGGGAATAAATGTCCTCACAATTTAAAAGTTTGGAGGAGTTACATATGCTAATTTTGATACTAGTATAACTTCAAAATGAATTTCTGCTGCGGGGAGTATTGTTACAAGTAAAACGCACTCAGATAGAAGAAGGTACTGCTTTTCTGGTGTTTGAGTTCTCTAAAACTGCAAGAATTATGTATGTGTTAAGTTAAGATACTGACTTATGGTTTTGGTGAAGATACTGCTGCCCACAGATTATGCTTGATGAAAAAGAGTTTTTTGATCAACTTCAAGTGGTTTAGGATGTAACCTGTTACGTTGTGTTGCTACATTGCTTGGTTTGCTTCTGCTATTATGCTCACTGTGGAAGCAGTAATCATTAATTTATGGGATAGAAGATTTGAGATGAGAAACAAGTTTTTTTTTGGATGTGGTGGTTATTCAGAAGTTTAATCATTATGACTGTCATAAAAAAGAATGATATCGATGTCAAACATTTGAGAGCACATTTAGTTTGTGATCCACCATTGTACTGCAAAAATCTTATTATGTGATTGTTGCATTGCAGATCATGCTTGTTCTTTGGATTCACCAACAATGCTATGTTATTAAATATTGGTAATTTCATTTGCCAATGTGCTATCTCTCTTCTGCCAATGTCATGGTTTTTATGTTCATAGATGTCCTATCTCATTGGTTGTGATCGATTCCCCATTGAGTTTTGGCAAGGTTTTGCATCCAGGTCATGATACTTGTGTAGAAGCTTATTATCATCTTATCCTTTTAATATTTTTTTAAGGTAAATATTTTCATTATCTCGTAACTGAATTCAACCACGATGTGATACCACTAGATTTTTTAGAGTCCTCACGGGTCCATTCTTGTTACACCCAACAGCTTACTGTATTTATTCCCTTATTGGACAACTGTAATTTGTAATCTTTGCCTGCATTGAGTACTTTTACAAGTGCGTCAGAAACTCTTCCTTTTTATGTATTTGTAGCTTGTTTATTATTTCGATGAGACTTAGCCTTATAAAAGTTGTGCACTTACTTGTGTTACTGCAATCTTTGATGATTCAAATTGTTCAGTTGCTGCCTTGTGAGAGGTACCAGACTTTAGCGTTTGTGTTGAGATATTTGAGACTTCAACATGCCCAAGGAGAGAAGAGATCATTCTGTGTCCTTCAATAGGTTCAACACATATCCTTATTCATGCAACTCCAGTTGTAGTCCAAGATCTTCTGCTCAAATCCCTTTGGAAACTGAAAAAAATTTGAAGGAATGGGAAGAAGCTAGGTGCCCTGTCTGCATGGAACATCCTCATAATGCAGTTCTCCTCCTATGTTCTTCCCGTGAGAAGGGCTGCCGCCCATATATGTGCGACACAAGCTACCGCCACTCCAACTGTCTGGATCAGTTTCGCAAGTCATTTGCAGAAACTCCAGCTATGGCACCACAGCTAGAAGAAACACGACCCTCACCTGCAAATGCATCAGTTGTTACTTTTGAAGCTACAGCTACTAATTTTCAAGATGAAAGAAGAGAGGAAGGGGCCTCAGTCCGGCATTCATTGACTTGTGAGAAGAAGACCAACCCGAAACTAGTTTGCCCTCTTTGTCGCGGAGAGATTAAAGACTGGATTATTGTGGAAGCTGCTCGGAAATTTATGAATGCGAAGACAAGAAGTTGTTCCTCTGAGACATGTGATTTCAACGGCACATATACAGATCTCAGAAAACATGCCAGGGTTGAACATCCTCTTGTGCGACCATCAGAGGCTGATCCAGAGCGGCAGCATAATTGGAGAAGATTGGAGCGCCAGAGGGACCTGGGGGACTTGCTCAGCACTCTTCAGTCTTCTTTTGGAGAGGAAAGGGAGGAGAGCAGTGTTTTGCCAACTGATGATGAGGCTTGGCTTAATGTATTTTTTCTTATAAGAGTCTTTAGGCCTGGTTCTAGCCCAAGGAGAAGCAGCTGGTCTCGTACCTCCAGAGCGAGAGCCAGATTAAGTATTAGAAGGAGATCTACCCAACTTTGGGGAGAGAGCTATGATGGAGAAACAGTCTATTCTTCCAGAGACGAGGGCAATGAATCATCAGATGGTGGATCCAATCCGCGGAGGCATAGAGCACGCATCCGGCGACAAACAACTCCAGATAACCAGCCTTAAATTTCAATCGCTTCACGGAATCTGTACGGTCGTTTTTGTTCAGTTTTAAACAGTAAGAAGTTTAACAGATGTGTGCTATGCTTATTGATAAATAAAAAGAAAAGAAAAATGTATTTGACATGGGCCAATTTTTGTGTGTGTTTCATTCAGGTGGAATAGAGGAAGAGGAAGAGGGATGTAAGCTCTGCAGCATTAGTGTTGGCGTCTGTTCCACTGGGTGTGTGGGACAGATTTGCCCGGAGTTGCTGGATAATCGTCAGTGATTGGTTAAATAATTAAATTGTAATTTACAGAATTAATCGTATACATCCTTTTAATTCCCTGGCATCTGCAATTATGTAATGTCAGTCTCCTCTGCTGAACCTGAAATAAATTTGTTTATTCCTGCTCTTAAAATAAAACTGTTTGCCATGAGACTTCTTTTAACAGTTGGAAAGCAATGGACTTCACAGCTCATGGGCTTCCAACCCACTGTGAATCGTCGTTTTATTAGTATAATATCAAACGTAAGAGTGGCTGCGTGGGACACGAAGGATTACCCAGTACCACACGTGACAAAAAAAAATTGAAGAATAATAAACCCACATCGACTCAGTGAGTTCAAATTCGAAAACACGTCAGTTTTTTAAATATTAATATTTAGTTAAAAAAAAGAAATTAAAGCAAAAGGCTGCCCAAGAATTTGCCAATTTCTTTAACCTCCGTTGTCAGTCAGTCGGAAAGTATAAGAAAAAAATTTTTATTTTAATTTTAAATTATTTTTATTAAAATAATTAATTTTATTTTTAAATTTTATAAATAAATAAATAACACTTTATTTTTTTATTTATTTTATTTTTAAATTTAAATTATTATTTTAAATAAGTAATAAAAATAATTTTATTTTAATTTTTATTTATGTATTGAAAAAATAAATTTTTATATTTTAATTTTTTATTAATTTATAATTAATTTTAAAATATATAAATATTATTATCAAATTATTTAATAATATTACAAATTTTAATTATAATTAATAAAAAATTAATTTAGAGAAAAAAAATAGTAATATGGATTAGTTGGGAAACTCTAAATATAAAATAATAATGAATAATGAATAAATCAAAAGATGAAGAAAGACTATAATTCGTCGGAAGTCCCGAACCTTTTTCTTTCTCCGGACGGGAGGCTTCAGGAGATGCATCTCTGAGCAAGACATAATTTTTATTATTTGTGGAATTTAATATTTGTTTCCCAGCTTCAGCTTCAGCATCAGCAGAATGGGATCAGCACAAATCTCAAATCGTTCCAGCTCCGAACAAGATAATAATGACAATAATAGTAACGAAACCCAGGTGGCGGTAAACGTTTACGATCTCACTCCTATCAATAATTACACCTATTGGTTCGGTTTCGGGATTTTCCACTCGGGCATTGAAGGTTCGTTCCTTTACCCCCTCAGAACTTCCCTTCTTTTTTTTTACTTGCTATTTTTGTTTATTATTGTTTTGATGATCTATCTGGTCATGATTTTGAAGTCTTAATTGGTTGTATTTACTCTTTTTAGCTTACTGTAGATGGGAATTCTATAGATTAGGGAGATGGCGCTGCTGAGACTAGTTAGATCTTCGTCTTAAAGGAATAAAAAAAATGTTTTTATTTTGTGTGATTGTTTGATGATCGGGATTAAATTTAGCTGCTCGATTAAGTAGTCAACGTGTGATGATTGATGGTTTGTGATACCCAATGGTACGCATGTTTTTAAAGTTTCTGTAGTTCAGTATTTTCTATCTTCCTCTTAAGGGAATGTTTCATATTCATAGAGAATGTGATGCTAGATTGTAGTTCATGCGTGCGATGACTTTAGGTTTGATTAATGGGCTTTGTTTAAACTAAGAGATGGTATTTTTTAGCAGCTGTGTCTTAGAATGTAGCATTCACTGAACACCGTAAGTTTTATTATGCTTCATTGGAGCAAATAACTTAGTTGCACTTATGCAGTTGGTCTAAAGGTGCACCATTCAGTTATAAAGTGATAAATTGTAGGTTAGCACAGAACGGTTGACTGCAAAATGTTGGTTGTCTCTGCTTGAACTGGGAACACTTGTAAGTGTTTCAATTCTGTTCTGATTTATGCTTTCTTTTAGTTTTTAGAACCTCAACGATATCCTTAGGCCAACCAAAGACATAGGATGGGCTGTGTCTTGGGGAAAAGGGGTTGGGATATTATGGGAACGGTCAAGTTTAACGTGGTTGGTGTAGAATTTTTGCTGAGTTCTGATACATGTTTCATTCGTAATAGACTATTGATTTCAGTGCCCCAGATTTGTTGAACTTGAGGAGATGGTGATTTGGAATTGGTGACATTTGTTTTCCTGATTTATAGAAGTCCATGTCGTTACAGTTCATTGTTACAAGTTTTTTTAATTGTTAGGTACGTCTAGATCTACAACTCTTCCAAAAGGCATGAACTCATTGAATTGGATTTTCTATTTCAGAATTCTTTTCCCCTCTCTAGAATCCAGTAAACTAAACATCTGTATCAATGTGTATGAACAGTTCATGGTAAGGAGTATGGATTCGGAGCTCACGATTTCCCAGTTAGTGGAGTTTTTGAAGTAGAACCAAGGAGCTGCCCTGGATATGCTTTCCGATCTTCCATCCCATTGGGCCTCATAAATATGCCTCCCTCCGAATTCCGGACGTTTATTGAGTCTGCAGCTTCTGAGTATCATGGAGATACATATCACCTCATTTCCAAGAATTGCAACCATTTTACAGATGATATGGCCTGGAGATTGGCAAGCAAACATATCCCTGGGTGGGTGAATCGTCTGGCGCAGCTAGGTACAAAGAATTATTCCTGAGTATTGATCTTCCAATTGTTGTAATAAGTTGCAAGTTTTGACTAATAAATAGCATTAAGTTGTAGGAATGTGACGGAAACTTTTCTTTTTGCAGAAACAGTTGGGTTTTTCTTTCCGTTGTTTTTCCCTACAAGTTAAACATCATAAAAATTTTACCGAATGCATCTTGTGTTGCAAATTTCAGGTGCTTTGTGTGGTTGTCTTCTTCCTGAAAGCCTTCAAGTAACTACTGTTAAACAGCTGCCCGAGTACCATGAATGTACAGGTTGGTATCTTTTATCATAAATCCTTGTTCTCCTTAACATAGTTGTTCAGCTTAATGTGTTGGTCTCGTATATCTAATTTAAAATTGGCAACCTTTTTGTTCCTTTTTGGGTACTTTCCTTTCTAAAAGAAGATGGAACCGAATCCTTGTCTACCACTACCCCCCGTGAGTCAACAGAAATTGATGATACTGATCAAGAGAAGCATTTGTTGTCACCATCAGCCATAAGTGGGGATGTGGCTTTTGTCAAAGAGGCGCACAAGTGAAGCAAAGTTGATTCCAAGGATAAAAATTTGGAGGTTGAAACTGCTGAGCAAATCTTTGTGATAATGGCCTTTTGGAGAACTTGCATCCCACTTTCTTGAGGCAAAACTGCCAGAGATGATTTATCATTGGCCTCGTGTGATTGCTTTCTGGAGTGTTGATTTTCGTCTTTCAAATTACCCATTTTTTCAATTATTTTTCCTTCTTTTACCATGTCCCTTAGTTTGTCTGCTGGGATATATATACGGAATATGAATTGTATCTCCTGTTCTATTGTTTTATGGTTAATCACGAACAAGGTCGCAGGATGTTGCTTGGTATTGCATCTTAAGTTATGTGAATCTGCATGCTCAAAGATGGATGAAATATGGAATTTTGGCACATGGAAGGTACGTGTATATTTTGCATTATAGCATTATAAACAACAGCTTGCCATCTTCCTGTTAAGGTTCTCAAGTGTTCTTGTACAAATCAGTAATGGCATAAAATAATGGGACGGTGAATTAGATCCGTTTGGTATTACTCTGTTATAGCTTTCTAATTGCAGGCAGGGGGTCGTTCCTTCGTTAAAACCTCTCGTAGGTGTACACGATCAAAATATCCGTTCATTATGACTAGGCACAGGGCATTACTGATGAAAACTTCGTTTGGCATTTGCCTCAAATTCAAACTCATACCTTCATTTGATTTTCTTTGAGAGATTGCAAATCACAGACGAAAATGCCAGATCGTTGGAAAACCATGACGCTTGCTGTTTCTCGATTACTTATGGGAAGAAAACTATTAAGAGTAAAACATAACATTAACCATCCAGATTCATGCCAAATTAATGTAACTTCAGATGGCAAGTACATGTCCAAATCGCATACGTTATCCAAGATTTACCAAACGGTTTCCTCTAAATCCGAAACAGTTGAACATATGTCAAATACATGAGACAAGACTAATAGAAACGCATGGAGTAATGTCGCTATACCATGTAAACTACACCCAGAACCATTTTGAGCTGCTAAATTTTCTTCCTTACTACGAGGAATAATTGTTTCTCCCTTGACTTGTGTTGCTCTTCCGAAATATTGCTCAAGATTTAAAGTGTCATGTTATGAAGAGCATCCGTCAAGCCCCAATTCAGAAGTTAACCAAGCACAGACCTCATCCATCTCATCAGGAATAGTGTAGTGGCCAAGGCTGCCAGTCAAACAACATAATCAAAATTTAACTACCATAATCTTAATTGTATCAAAACTAAACACAATAGTTTTGCTAGGCTTACATACCCATTGTAAGCTTTGAATGTCACACACTGAAACCCATTTGAAATCAAGGCTTGATAGGATTTCTCACCAAATTTATATTGAACCACATCATCAGCTGCAACCAACCATCGCAAAATCAATTCATCAAAAGTTGCAGATTGCTCGTAATAATGAGAAAGCCAGTGCTCAAACTAGGGGCAAGCATTCAGTGATAGATGAAATGAACAAGTAAATATGAACTGCAGGATGAAACATCAAGAGTAATTGACGCAACCATTGACCAAGTTTCTTAGAGATGGCAAATGGACAGACATAGGCGAATAAAATTCCTATTGGTCAAGTATTAACATTCTGAAGATGTATTATGAAACAAATTTGAAACATGAGTTAAGGTGGAGAGTACAGATAATCACAGTTACCTGAGAGACCCCATTTGGCAGATCTGAATATGCCAAATGCCAATTTAAAACAATTAGCTTTCATTGGGGTTTGAAATTAAGTCTCCTAATGGCACCATACTGAAACTGGCATAAACACATTCTTAATGAACTACTTGTTTATCAATACAGGCCAAACTTTTCTATACATCCGGCAAGAGGTTTTTTCACACAAGCCTCGAGAAGCATTTAACCCTCAAATAACTAACACAGGAAATAGAAAATAAAATAATGAGAGTAAGAAAATAAGAAAGCAGGCCCACTATTCTACTACCATTGACTGTCGCAATTATGTTTTTTCTTCTATATCATAAGTTGACAATAGGAATAAGAGCTGCATGGAGAACCAAGAACTTGGTTTCATTGGTACCTCTAATGGTATTGAACTGAAAATATTTCACATTTAGCCCTTACATTCTATAGCCCAATTGAGTAAAATACAGCTCAGGCTTGGCCCTTTAAGCAGCCAAGCTATAAGCTTGCACAATTCAAACAGTGAACCCAGTCCAACTACAAAAGTAGTTGAATAGTCTGATTAGTCTGCTTATGAGTCATCTATGTTCATATCCTATTCCAAACAAACAAAGATAGGGCAATGGTATGAAGACAAATCAAAATGGCATTTGCCTATGTAAGATAGTTACGAAGACCTTTGCCATGACATAGGAAAATGGGCAAGGATGCAGCACGAGTTGTAGCTTCATTATCTCCTCCTAATTTGCTGTTCAAGGTCCTGGAAAATAATAGAACTTATGTCAGGCACCAGAACCAAAGGCAAGAAAGATAGAAAGTATAAGCTTGAAGCCAACAACAGAAGACAAACTTTGAGCATGGCAGCCAGCCACTTAGTCCCACCACTGCCCTTAAGTTGGCAGGGTGAGGATTGCCGTTCCCATATTTCCCTTGAGCAAAGCAGGTCACAGAGTATAGCGAAGTTGCTGCACCCATACTGAAGCCTCCAACACCAAGTTTAACTATAACGGGAAAAGTTACAATTAGGATAACACCAGAACTACAGAACATGAATTAAGATGTGATTCTCAAGGCTAATTAAGGGAAACTAGTACATCACAGTTAATAAAATAAGCTAATATCTTAAAATAAATTCAGAGAGAAAAACTGGACTCAACAATATTAGTGATTTTAAGGTGAAACGATGCCATTATACTAACATATACTGCACATCCAATGTCAAATACTTGTAAAAAATGCTATGAAAAAATGAAGTCTCCTCATGCACGTTACATTGCAATCATATTATATCAAGGGAATCTCCAAAGTCATCTCAGTTTATAAGCAATTTAGGAGCAGAATCTCAAAAAAAATTGATTATAACAGTAAGTGATCTTGCATGAATTAAGGTACAGAAAACAACTTATTTGACCTGCAGATTGGAGCAGAGTGCAGTAATCTCTTTAAATAAGCAACAATTGCATAAGGAAATTTGTTGTCATCAGCAGTTTTAAAGTTAAAACACTGTAAAGATAGATGAAACAACTAAGAAAAGAAAAACAGAGTGGATCATTGAGCTACTTTCTATACAAGTTTAGCTCGGTATCAGCTCTCGAAAATAAGCAACATTGCAGATTGGCTTATTACAAGGAAACAAATCAGAACTAAGGAAGACAAATTACAATTGCTGTGCAAGCCATAAACTACAAGCTCTGAATCTTAATTTGACAGCCAATATAAAATATTTGAGAAAATTGAAACACTTAGCATCTTGAAAAGGCTAAATGATGAACTAGCTGCTGCATAATATTAAGTTTCCCATCTTACAGATTCCAACAATTGAGATGCCAAAATGACGAAGCATTGCCAAATTTACAGTATTATCACATCTGAAGAACTGAAAGAGGAAACTTACTGTCAGCAGGCTCTGTCGACAGTAAATTTGCAACATGTGCTGCTGAGGCATCTAAACCCTCTAAGTCATCAGGGGCATCTTCTGAAAGGTCTCCCACATCAAACCCTGATTTAAATCACATTAGCTTTTCTGTTATTTTTCAATTTTCTAATTAAAGGAATGATTTTCATCAGGTCTCTGCAGATATCTTCATTTTCAAAGCATTAACAAACATGAGGAGGTGAAGTCTTGTTACAACTGGTTTTCATTATTTTAACTTCTATAAATAGCAGTTTATGATTATCATGCTGATGTTAAAGAAATAAAACATGAACAACAATAAATAAATAGGCAACTATTCTCACAGGCAGTGGATGGAAAGCCACCAAATATGGTCATTGGTCGAGTAGGGGCAGTTGGGCAAATCCATTTAATCTGTATCACACAATTACAACCCAATAAGTTATGAAAATTAAGCATCATGTCAACACTCCTAAATAATCTGAATGTCAACCATTCTTACATTTGGAAGAGGAAGGGTCTCAAGGAGCTGCGACCAGCTGCCAACAAGATCAAAGCATAAATGAGGATCTGAGTTTTGTTTGAAGAAAAAAACAAAAGGATGATTCAGATTCAATGGCAGGAAACATATATCAAAACTGGAAAACTATGGTAAACAAAGATTCAGTTCACACTAATTTGAAGAATAAGAACATTATCATGAATTTGAAAGGCCATCTTGAATTTTGATTATCATCAGCCAGTCATATTATGCTTTTAGCTGACCTAAGCATTCAAATGGAGCAAATCACAACCACCACAGAAATATAACACATGAAAGTTTCCATGCATGAAAAGATACTTTATATTTCTTGATTTAAGAATTTATGAAAGAAATCCATACTCTAGAGAATAAAAATTAAAATAGGAGAGAAGGAGGTCCCTTCTAAAATTGAGAAATGCTAACAATGGTATCCCATATTTAAAAAAAAGAACAATGATCTCCAACCATTTCTTATATAGGATATGACTCCAGTAACAGAAACAAGTGTAGATATTTGCTCATACAAAATTCAAGTTTCCTCTTCCACTTTTCCAGACTCAGGAGGCAGAACTAAGAAACAAATGAGAGGAAACTAGCAAAATCAAAATATCTTAAATCTATGCGGTTGGATACTTGGAAGAAACTTCTGAAAAAATCAATGAAAAATCAATATTACCTTGAACCATTATCACCAAGGCCATGAAGCCAAACCACAGTGGCTTGGTGTTTACCTTTGGGCCTCACCACATACGTCCTTCCAAACTCAAGTGCTCTTCTAACAGTTTTACCCCCTGAAATGGAGTTGTGATATAGTCAATAAACAATGCCGAGAAAAATTTGTTACCATAGTGAACATCAATTTTCATATCAATCCTCTATGTGTAGAAGATCCAAAATAAATGAGCTCCCACCATGAAAATCTATCATGCCACACTGCAACTAAGGGAACGAAGGAAATAAACTAACCAGAACTCATGGACGAGCCTGTAAAGCTCATGTTAACCCTCAAATGTTATCACCAACGCAGATAAAGTACTGAAGAAGAGCACAGAACCTACAATAAATAAAGACACAGATTAGCATTGACAACCTAAAACTTATAATGTGATTTCGTGTGATATTCTTAAGCAGTTGACCAGGTTAAAAAATGACCAGTAATCAAAGATTGGCAATCCAAAATTCTTCAACAAGTGCACAACTACATAAATTACGAGAATAATTAAAAAGAAAAATTGATTAGACAAGAAATTCTCACTATATCACCACGTATTATGGCGACAATTACATCAAATAACATGAGCAAAGAAAAAAAATGCACAGTAGGCCAGTCCCACATTCAGAAAACCTAAAAATTCAACTCCAGGAACTGCATTCTCCGAGAAAGAAATTTCATTTCAGATGAAGCATAAGATACAAAATGGCAATACAAATCGAGAGATGAAAATTAAGAAGAAATGACAAGTAGGTTTTAGCGTTAAAGAGATTACCAGAACCTGAAGTCGATGTGCTTTAACTCCAAGGAAGCGCAAGCTGCTTGCTCTCTCTCGGTCCCCAATCCGCTTGATTTATTGTCGTTTTCTGCTGTTGTAACTGTTTAAGCCTCCGATTTGGAATCGAGTTTTTGCAAAAATGGCTTTATTTTTAAGTTTACTTTACAAATTTAATCCCATTTAAGATTTTGTTATATTTGAAGTTCAAAAGAATAATTTTAAATAAAATTATCTTTCAATTTTTAAGATGATAAAACCCATGAAAAATTTTATTAAATAAATAAAAATTTTATCATTATTACCCCCAAAAGAAGATTATTTTGATAATTCTCTGTTTCTTCTGCTTTGATTTTTGTCCCTTTTTTTTTCTTTTTTGCTGTTATTACCAATTTGGAGTTGGAGCTAAAAGTAATTTTGATTAGGCAAAAACCAGTCTAACTGGATTTTTTTTTACTAAAATAGTTTAATTTTTTTGACTATTTAACTTCTAAATTTTTTGCATAAATTAAAATTTTTTTTATTTTTTAATTTTTAATGAAAATATTAATATATATATAATTAATAAAAAATAATTTAAATTTATATATAAAATATAAAAATTAATTTAAATTTTATCAAAATATAATATAAATAATTTATTATTAATTATATTACGTGTCATGATTTTATTAAATTAAAAATAAAAATGATTAAGAAAAATTTTGATTTTTTTTTATATTTGAGGTGAATTTAATTGGAATAAAAATATTCTTATTTTTTTTAATTATTTTTTTAAATAAAAATATTAAAAGCTTTTATAAATTTTTTGCCGATAAAAAATAAATTTGATTAAAAAAATTATTACATAAAATAAAATAAAAGTGTCAAATTAGTTACTTCTTAATAATTCTGAGTCCAATTCTGGGTTGGATATGGATTCAGGGCCAGTAGTCTATTGCCTGGGGAAGTCTATGCAGGAGCAAGAGATACTGTATCCAGAAAAGAAAGATTAATTGCTGGGCAGCTTCATCAATTTGGTACAATGGTAGTATGTATACATTTGAAGACAGAGAGATGGTTAGCTTCTTTATAGCTTGAAGGATGAGATTATGTTGCAGCTTATAAATTGTGAAAAACCCTTGTTACAAAACTACCTCCCGGAGAGAACTGACATGGTAAATGAGCGCGTTGATGAAGCAGGAAGATTTCTATCTGATTCTGATGCCAGTGCTGCAAATCTTTTCCTGCCATGTTCATCGTCTGCTTCGTCTTCATCGATCGATAACAAATCCACGATCACCATTCCGGTATCAGGGGGTTCATCCACTTTCACTCGACCTTCAAGCATCTCGATCACTTGAGCCATGCTCGGTCTAAGCCTGGACCTCTCTTGTATGCACCAAAATGCTACATTAACCAGTCTCGTTACCTGCCTTTCGTCTACGTCTCCAGCAACTATTAGTCTCTGGTCTACAATTTCCATAAGCTTGCCTTCTTTCCTTTTCTCATTGACAATTTTCCGGAAGTATTGCCTTTTCCCGTTAGACCTGCCATTGCCATGTTCAACCAAGCAGACATTTCTTCTTCCCCCGATCATCTCTAAAAGGACCATTCCGTAACTGTAGATGTCGCATTTCTCAGAAACTCCACGTTCTAAGAGCCACTCAGGGGCCAAATAACCTCTAGTCCCCCGGATTGTTGTAATAACCGTGCTTTCATCTCTTCTCATTAACTTTGATAGTCCAAAATCTGCCACAATCGCTCGATAATTCTCATCGAGAAGTATGTTTTCTGGCTTGACATCGAGGTGCAATACCTTTGATCTGCAATCATGATGAAGGTAAGAAAGTGCCTTGGCCGCATCAATGGCAATTCTATATCTCAAATCCCATGACAAACAGCCACCAGGGGAGTTTCCACTTCTCCTACACGTAGGAAAAATCCACTGATCCAATGAACCATTTGGAATGAAATCATGAACAAGGTATCGAGGCCCACCAGGAACAATACAATATCCAATCAGTCGTAGAAGATTTACATGTTGGACACTAGCAAGAGCTGCAACTTCTGATCTGAATTCCTTCTCCCCGTGTTCCTCCCCGTCAATCCGTTTTACAGCAACAGAAGTTCCATCACCTAGGATACCTTTGAAAACTGAAGCGGATGCTCCTTGGCCTAGCAGTTCCTGGAAATTATCTGTTGCTTCTTCAAGCTCCTTGAATCTAAATTTTATCGGAACCCCAGCAACTTTTCTAAGGAAACTATACTCAATCCGAAGCTCTCGGCTTTCTGATACCAGCTTTGTCTCTAGCAACTTTCTTCTTCGATTGTAACGTCTCATGATTAATACAAACGCAAAAACAGCAAGGATGACTGTGACATCTGCACCTGCAACGAGAAAGAAAGCCTCGGAAAATTTAAGCAAGACACGAGCAACAACAATAAAGATGATGAGGGCAATAACTGTTGCAGCAGCAATTATGTTAACTTTCTTGTCCTCCATTAGACCTTCATTCTTGTTCCAATGTTCAAAGAGAGAAGGCTTAAGCTTTTCTCTTCTGGGGTTTTCGTTTTTTCCTCTCTATTTGTGTCGAGAAACCAAATGTTGACTGTTCAGTTTCCTAGAAAATGAGGGTGTGATATAGATGAGAAGATTTAATTTGTAGAGCATCCAAACCTTCAAGCGTGTGCTTAGTGTTTTGAGTCTTTTAATTAATATGTGGATAAACAGAAACAACCAACAAGCTCACCCAATTCCTCCACATATTTTATATACAATGCGGGCAATTCCAAGTAGAGTTCTCGTTGTAAACAACCACCACATTCTGTATTTTATTGTTCCATGGTCAGTGCGATGATTCATACTTTATAATATATATATATATATATGTATGTATTAAGTTTTCTCAGAAGAGTATAGACCCAGCAATGTCTCTTCAAAACCAGGGAATCGCATTGAATTTTCTACAATGGTGAAAGCACTTCATAAACCTGTTCTGCATTTCTGTTTCATTGTTCATTTCTTGACCTTCTTAAAGCTTCCGTTTCGATCTTATCCTTCAGTCCCCGGATCCAGGGCTACATCCATCCACCGCCAAAAGTAAAAGTCAAAACCAAAAACAAAAGCAAAACAAATCCTGAGGGAAAAGGATTTTCCCATATGCTGTGAGTTGTAATGTATTGACTCATTCAACCCTTTGCATTAGTCAAGACAACACTCGGTAGGAATAATCAAATGAAAGTGGTTCATTGCCGCCTTCGCCAGATTTGAGAATTGTCTTTTCTTTAATATATAAAATAGCCATTTATTGTGTGTATTAAACAATGATTTACGTAATAGTAGTAGACCAAGTCACAAGCAACAATGGACAAACAGAAGTGAATGATACGCCAGCAACATCAAGTAATAATATTATGAACAGGCCGTACCCTTTGGGTAAAATCGATGCATGATTTTAACATGTCTATTGACTTTGGATAAATTTTGTAGTATTAACTTAACAAATTCAAGTTGAAGAAGAAGGTGAAGGAATCGTCACTCTTTTATCACAGACTGATGGGCAAAATTACCTAACGTTTGACAATAATGTACATAAAAAATCGCAAATAAACAAGCATTGACCACGTTTGATTGGCCATACTCTTCACAAGGAATAGGCAGGCCCAAGCCTTCAGTTGCTATTGCATGCAACAGGGTACTTGATGAAGACTGCCACCGAAGTTACTGTGTGACCGTTTTCACCCATAAACAAAGCACTAGTTCAGTCCACTGTTTCAGGAATGGCATATTGGTCGAGTTAAATTGACCCAACCTATGAAACTGGGCTGATATAGGCTCGTAAGTCAACCAGACTGGTCTCAAGTCCAGTTCATACGAACTTGAATACAAGTCAACTGCCAAATTTATGTAAATTCTTTCTAATTTTTTTTTATAAAATAATTTAATTAATATTATAAATTAAAATTTATTTAAAATGAAAAAGAATAAATATTACTTCATATATAAATAAATTACATCAACAATATTTATATAAATTATTTAATATTTATTTATAAATTATAAATTTATAATATATATTTATATATTATAAAATAATAAATAAATTCACGAATTTGACCCAGGCCCAGCCTGAATCCATTGTAGAGCCGAACCAAATTTACTATTTAATCCTTTGAGGGCAAGCCAGGCCCAGTTCTGGCTCGGCCCTTTTCCCATCTTTACACTGATTAACCGCACACGAACAACTCAATAACCGCGCGCACCATGTGTGTCGACGTGGCATGATTTAATTGCAAGCTGAGCTGCACTGCCCAAAATAATAAGCACACAGTAGTTAAACCCTACATTTCTACAGCGACGTTGCCCTAAAACCCCCGCGCTCTATCTCTGTTGAATCTCGATACGGTGCGCAGTGATACACAGCGTAGAGAATAGAGATGAGTAGCTACTACATAAATGGCGTCGTACCAGGTGACCGTGCGGCCAGCAGCAATGGAGGAGGCACTGCAGCGGCAGCAGCGGTGGACAAGGGAGTGGATTTCGCTAATTATTTCTGCACTTACGCGTTTCTTTATCACCAAAAAGAGATGCTTTGCGATAGAGTCCGCATGGACGCTTACTTCAACTCCATCTTTCAGAACAAACACCACTTCCAAGGAAAAGTACGTCTCAGTATTTGTGCATCTTAATGCATGCATATATGCTTTTATTTTAGCTCTGATTGTTAAACACAGGCAGGTAACAAGTCCTCTCAAAAGAGTTGCCCTTTAGTGTTATTTCTCAGATAGCAAGCGGGGAGTTATTATTTTGTTAAGTGTTAGGATGGAAATCAGGCATATTGATGTCTATGATTGGTTTTAATGAGTGAAATTAGAATTGTAGGATTTTGTGTAGAAATTTGGGTTCTTTTTCATATCATATTGTTGGTGGATTTAGTAATTGTGTTTAGCTATGCTTGGAAGTCAACTTTGGGATTAATTTTGTGTGTTTGTGGTGAAGACTGTATTGGATGTAGGAACAGGAAGTGGCATTCTTGCAATTTGGTCGGCGCAAGCTGGTGCGAGGAAGGTCTATGCCGTAGAAGCTACTAAGATGTCAGAGCATGCCCACACTCTTGTGAAAGCAAATAATCTTCTACATGTGGTTGAAGTGATTGAGGGTTCTATTGAGGATGTTGTCCTGCCAGAGAAAGGTTTAGCTTCATTTGTTCGTAGTTTGCTAGTTAAATTTAAAATGTCTTTTCAATGCCACTGTTTAAGTGCTGACAGTTCATTGAGTTTTATAGTTTTGATTCTAGTAATAGATTTTTGGTCAATGGACAGTTGATGTGATTATCTCAGAGTGGATGGGATACTTTCTTCTGCGTGAATCTATGTTTGATTCAGTGATATGTGCTCGTGATCGCTGGTTGAAGCCAACTGGAGTCATGTAAGTAATTTGAGATGCTGTGTTTTACCTGCTATAGCTGCAGAGTTCTGTCACTGTAATGCAGAACTACTGCTTTGTACTTTTACCTTTTATTTTTTTCCTTGTTAATGTAAATGATACTTCTTTCACCTTTAAAATACTTGAAAATGATGATCACTAATTGCCCATTATCCTCATGCCTGAGGTGAAGAAACACCACATACGAGCTGGTGAGCCCCTTGTTGGTTGCAACTTGTTGACCTTCCCAAGGAAAACTTTACCTAAATATTGATAGGGCTTTTGGATAAGGGAGATAGCTTAAATGTCAAGTACAGGAATAAATTATATGTGGATATAAATTCTTACCTGTAGGCTGATGGTACATATTGTTTGCAAAAAACATAGAATTGATTGCTGAAATTAGTCGGGTTGAATGCTATGTTAAGATTCTGGAGTGGTGTCCGGTCATAGAATAATAAATACTCATGCTAGTAGGGACTGAGTTTGCATATTATTCAGTTGGAGTATAATTAAGTTTAGGAATGAGAATAATAAGGATTAGGGTTGGAGAACAGTACCGAAAGTTAGTTGAATTACCACAACTGGCGATGATAATATTGTCAATCACATAGTAGAAGGCTGTAATTGAAGAATCCATATGTTCGTCTGGTTTAATAGTGCCGATCTTTAAATTGCACATTGTCTTTTTCACCCAGTTTATCACTCTTGTCCTTATTTCCTTTGTATTGTAGATTAATCTTTCTTCTGTGTTGGTTTGAGCTGGATTGATTGCTTTATGATCAGTGACTCAGTTGTTAATGTTTGACCGGACAAGCTATTTTCTCACAGGTATCCTAGTCATGCTCGCATGTGGATGGCACCAATTAGGTCAGGTTTGGGGGATCAGAAGATGAATGACTATGAAGGAGCAATGGAAGATTGGTATAGTTTTGTGAAAGAGACCAAAAGTTACTATGGTGTTGATATGAGTGTTTTAACAAAGCCTTTCTCTGAAGAGCAGAAAAAATATTATCTGCAGGTCAGTTTTAGAATATGTTGGGGCTTTTGAGTTGTAACATTTGCAAATCTATTGAAATCAATGACACTAGATTTTTACTTTTTCTGCAGCTTAAAATTCTAATTTAGGTTAAAGCATATCATATGCTGTCCAAATTCTTTTTTTGTTTAACACAATTCAGAAGTTATGTCAATGGGTCTGACATGCCTGTATTAGACTTTCCTCCCTCGTGCCCTCTTTCTCCTCTAAAGTGTTGAATTGCTTACCAACTATGCCTTTGTGAGCATTTGCTAAGTGATGTGACTATACCAGCTGGTATTTTACTCATTTTCATGTTATTTTGTCAAAGGATAATTTATCTTTTCTGCCTGTTTGAAGGGATTTAGATCAGCATTGTTATTGACTGGGCTAATTGATGGTTTCTTGTGAATATCTCATTATGTTAGAACTTGGATTTGCTCAACTGGATTTATCTGCTTGTTTACATTCTTTCTAAATCTATCTCATCAAAACTTCATTGGTTATATTCTATTAGAGATTAAAAGAGCTTCTTAATCAATTTGACCTTTTATGCACCAGAAATGGTGCTGCTCTTTTATTATCCTGTCCTACAATTAATAAGAGCCTGCTATTGATTTTGCAGACATCAATGTGGAGCAACCTTCATCCACATCAGGTTATAGGGACAGTGGCAGTTGTGAAGGAGATTGACTGTGCCACTGCTACTGTAGATGACATCCTTAAAGTCAGATCAAACTTTTTGACGTCAATCACAGGAGAAAGCACAAGGCTTTGTGGGTTTGGTGGATGGTTTGATGTCCATTTTAGAGTAAGTTGAACTTCATTGCACCTTATTATGGCAGCATGCTAATACTCTTAGGCATCCAAGTACTGACTCAAATATGACTTTACTACCATTTTGGTGCACCAGGGAAGCAGGGAGGATCCAGCTCAGCAAGAGATTGAGCTGACAACCTCCCCTAGTACAGATAATGGCACACATTGGGGCCAGCAGGTGTGTATTCAAACTAAAATCTGTTTTAGTTGTTTTCAACTTTAAAAATTGAAGTGAAACTACTCCTAGTACAGATAATGGCATACATTGGGGCCAGCAGGCATCTAGCATTCAAATAAGAATCTGTTTGAGTTATCTTCAACTTCAAAAATTCGAAGTGGTTCAAGCATGCCTTAGTTTAGCTGCCTCAATTGATCTTTTTGGTCCAATATTGTCATAGAGTTATGCATGATACCATCACAAGTTGTCACTATGGCACGAGTTTTCCTCCTCCAGGCAAATAATAGCTTCTTAGGCAGTAGCTACTTGTGCATTTTCCTGGTGTGTAACCGGATCAAGCTTGTACAACATTTATTAACTTCCATAATTTTTTCATGATTGGATTTGTCGTAAAATTCCCTTGTCAGATCTTAGGCCTCAGCCCGTTTTTCTCTCATACATCATGTCTCCCTGTATGGCATTTTGCAGTGCTTCTATTCTGTTTATCTGATGATCGTTTGCTTTTTCTGTTAGGCCATCCATTGCATTCTAATTGTTACTGCCCTCTGTTTAACTCTGTTTAACAGGTTTTTCTCTTTCATCCTCCTACCCGTGTTAGTGGAGGGGATGATTTGAATGTTACTTTCTCAATGACTCGTTCCAAGGACAATCATCGGCTGATGGAAGTTGAGCTCAGCTGTGAGATTCGACAGCCTTCTGGCCAGATTCTTCCTCCATTCATAAACAAGTTTTACATAGAGTGAGGAAAAAAGAGGTCACATATGTTGGCAAAGTTAGCTTTTACCGAGGTACGTACTGTAGCTTCTTTATTTTACAATGGTCAAGTTTAGCATTGTGGCCTAATCTTGCTGGTTCTTTATGTGCCTTCTTCCTCATGAAATCTAATACCTTCCTATGCATGCAATAACTTTTGTGCACAAAAGCTTCATACAGTCAAAACCTTTATTTGACTGGTGTTTGCAACAGAATTTTGTTTGTTATCCAAACTTGAAATGAAGCTTTTTTATATTTACTTGAACATTTTATATTATCAGATGTCTTCACAGAAAGTCACAGAAAATATTTTTTGTGCTTTTGTATGGTTTTACTTTCCCCTCTCTAGGTTGTTCCTTTGGCTGGTTTGTGGATACCTGATCCACTTTGTAATTCTTCTTCCTTTTATTACATATTTTCAGTTTTATTGATATATATATACTTATATATCAGAAATATATATTTTTTTTATGAGAATATGTTTAACCCGTAAGTTGTAACCTACTTTTGTAAATATATCCCAGCGACAATTGGATTGGATTTGTATCTGAAATTTGTTAAATATTAACAAAATGCAATTTATTTGTATTATTGTTTGCCTTGATCTGGCTAGTTTGTAAAGGCCTCACTTTGTAAATTATGAGTGCCAAAATTCTATTACTTTTATGAATGGCTCATAAGAAAAACTTTTACTTTCTAACTTGTCTACAGATTTCAGCCTTCTGAAATCGGATCCTCCTGATTTCAGAAACTGATTGTTTGAACTGAAGTAATTTTGCTATGAATTGATTAGACTGGAAAACATGAATCAAATAGAAAACCAATTTATGCTTAGTAGTCAGATCATAAGCATGTTTCACTTCTGCACTGGAATTGGGAAATGATTTGTGTGCAAATATCCTTTATTGGGCAATACTTTTTGAGATTATTTTCTTTGATTGCTGTTTATTTTTAATTCTCAATGCAGTTATGTATATCATGGACGTCACCTGACCATTGTTTCCTTGCCCTTTTGCCAGTGTCTGCCTGCAAGAAGTGTAACCTCAATGTATTGGTGCTGATGGTTGTTCTTGGATATGGTTGTTGACAGAAATCCCATAAAATGGGCATTTTGGTGCCTTATTTTGCCGCATGAATATTCGAGTCATCCGGTTGTGTTCGAAATGACAAATTTTGATAATTTGATTAGAATTCTCTCTAGAGTCTTTTATTTCTTGCTTTCTTCCTTCATAATTTTCCTTTTGGTGGTGTTTTCTTTCTTTCCAAATTTGGTATTTTATTTCATTTTTTTTATGGGTGGGGGGTTGATGATGGGAGGCCAAAGATACATAAAACACTAGAGTTGCTGACAGGGATAGGCAAATGTTTATACATACAGGACTCACTGCAATTGTTGACTTAAGTTTTCGGGCAAACTGCTAGACAAAGGAGTGTGAAGTGATATGATTGTTTGTCCCACCGTCCACAGTCTTCAATCCTTTGTAGCCGATATTTGTTATAGCCGATTAAATCCTTAGATCTCTTATTACAAGTTGTATAACACCATCTTCGTTGGGCTGTAATTAGCCGTAATTTTGATAGCAACAAAACATTGGGAACAGTCTGGATGCATCAGGGCTTATGCCCCAAGAGGGAGTTCAATAAGACATTCAATCCACGGTGCTTCGTACAATGAAATTGATGCTTTTGATGATAATGTCAGAAAACGCTACTTGTATGCACGGCTTTAACGACAGTGTAAGCATACTAAGCCTAAGCTTGTTATTAAAATCCTACAAGATCTCCAGTTGTCAACTCACTCAAATCTCTCCCTCTAGCCGTCGCAGCATTTGTTGGCTCTGAAAGCAAGGTTGTTTCTCCGACACCCTTCTTAATCTTAGAGTTTGACGTCTGAGCAATCTGTCAAGTGTCGGCTTCTTTTGCTGAATCCTGCTTGGCTTCTCGTTGCTCTTCTGAGAATGTATAGGCCGTCGATCAACTTGATGCCAGCATCTGTGGCCATGATGAGGTCTTCCGACGAGTTGCCCACGTATAATGAGACCACCTCCGATGCCATGGATAAGGAAATAAGCATTTACCACAAGTCAGTGGGAGAAAATGCCATCCACTCGTTCTAACTCTCTGTGCTTTCTTTCATCCTCGGGCTCTTTTCTCATCCAGGTACAGTTTGATGCAGTACTGCTAACTTAATTTTGTTTTATTTTCTCGAACACAGAACTTGGGAACGTAGGTTTTATTTTCTTCATTGTCATTTTCTTTAACTCGGTCATAGGTTGGTACGAGACGACATATCGTCTATCAATCAAATACGTTAAGGACTCGTCGGCGTCAACGGCTTCTTTTGACCATTGTTTTATTTTATTTGTTTTGATTCTTCTTTTGACCAATTGAATTAGAATTTCCATGCACGCATGGCATTAACTAACTTCAACCCCTCGTACACGCAAAGTTTGTGTAACATTGCTCACGTGCTTTTAACAAACGATTATATAATACGTTTTATTATTTTTTATTTTTTTAAAAAAAATGATAATTAAATAAATTATTAGACTTTAATCTCATATTAAGTACGGATAAAGAGAGGGCACACAGAATCCTAACTCAACAAGCTAAGGTAAACTATTTTCTAGGAAGGGAAACAATTCCATCATTCCATAACATATTCCTTTCCTGGTTTATTTATTACTTTTTTTTTAATCTATAAATTATTATTAAAAATTGTTATAATTACATATATATATATATATATTAATTTATTAATTCAAGCCTTGTAAATGTGTATCGGACGCAACTCAACTCGTAAAAATAACCAGACGGAAATCCAATAATAAACAAACCAACAATCATCTCAGCGAGCGAGACGTTTCTCTTTTGAATCAAAGAAGGTCAGTCAATTTTCTTTTTTAATTTTCCTTCATTTTCTTGTTTCGCAATTCGGTTTTTTTATAATTTATTTGTTAGGATCTGATTTTTTTTTGGATTAATATTCACTGCACACAAGTTTAAATTTAGTCTTTTTTCTGTGGCTGTTTAGTAATTTGCTATCTGTTTGGTTGCTGAGAAAATGGAAGAATGGTGAAAGAAAGATGAACATTACTAATTTACTTTTCAAATATGAACTTGGTAAACACATGTTTGGAGCTCTGTTTATTCAAGATTTTTGATTTTTGTGAATCTTTGTTTTCCTGCGGTTTCTCAGCAGCCAAACAGAGCCTCAAGTGTACGTAGCGCATTCAATTTTCTGATCATTGAATCTACTTTGACTCATCGTTTCAGTATCGTTTTTGTTCTTTGATTTTTCCCAAACATTATTTGAGAATATATTAAGATCTCTATTGTTAAGTTCTGCTTTCAAATTTTAAGGTTTCTGTTTGTTTGGTAAATGAGATATTTAAGACCTTCACATGACTGAATGCAGCCATGTTGTTTGGTTGATTTGATTTTAGTTTTGTAATATCTGATTCCTGCGGGACTAATCTCTTACCTTCACCAGAAAATCACATGCCAATTGATTCATTTTGCTCCGAGGATTTCATTTTTCTATTAAAAAGAAAATCAAATTGTTGTTACCTGTGCTACTTGCTTCTTGGTTCCACCTTGTTTCTTACATCAATCACTTAATGTTACAGCAGGTTTTGCACTTTGGGTTTCCTAGTATATAACAGCTGTAATGAGGTTTAAGAAAGGAGATAAAGTAGAAGTATTAAGCCAAAAGGAGGTGCCCTCAGGTTCCTGGCGTTGTGGTGAGATAATCTATGGTAATGGCCACAACTACACAGTTAGGTATGATGGGGACACAGGTGCCACTGACAAAGCAGTGTTGGTGAGGGTATCTAGGAAGGCCATCAGGCCTTGCCCTCCTATGCTGGATGTTTCTGACTATTGGGTTCCTGGTGATGTGGTGGAAGTCTTTAACAATTTTTCATGGAAAATGGCAACAATTTCAAAGATTCTGGGTAAAAAGTACTTTTCGGTCAGGCTACTTGGATCTTCTTTAGAATTCAAAGTCAGCAAATTTGACATCCGGGTGAGACAATCTTGGCAAGACAATCAATGGGTCGTGATCGGAGAGGTATGCTCCTTCTTGATTTGGTTTTATTACTAAGTTATCTATTTATTTCTTTTGCAATTCCTGGTATATGCATGATGCAATTTCAAAGATCTTCTCACATTCATTTTATTTTGTCTAAAATTCCATGTTGTTCTGAGTTTATGTTTTCATGGTAATGGATTAAATTATTATGTCTTGCACAAAGTAAACTTTGAAGTTACAAGTTGAATATTTGAAGTTGGCAATTTATCTAGGAACTTTGGAGATATACAGATGACCTTGTTATTTTCAACTGTTATACATCTTCTACAAATAACTAAATATCGGAATTTTAGTCAAATTCCTGTGTGTTAGAATCATTAATCAAAATGTTAATGTATTTTGTTTCTGTATTCAGGGTTCTAGCGGTTGCGAAGATGGGAAACACTATAGAAATTTAACATTGAACTACTGTCAAAATTCAAGCTTCCAAGTTAAGAGCACAAAGATTAATTTTCATGCAAAAGATGACAGCTCTCCTGTTAAGAATAAAGTAAATATCCAGGTATCACATGTTGCTTCATCTAGAACTCTGAAAAGAAGGTCTCCTTATTGTTTTTCTGAGGCTGAAGGGACTCGAACTGCCAAGAAATTTAGAGCAGTGGAGAAAGATGGCCAGTTGCACCAAGTTATTGCTGCAAATCAATCCTTGCTAGCTGAGCAGGTAGATGCTGTTGCTTTTCCAGGAGAAATGTTTGGTGAAAAATGCATGCATCCATCTTTTAATGATGGAACAACTGGGATTTTTGATGTGGAAGCAGAGAGGAGAAGATCAACTGGAGCTGTCGGATGTTTATTAGCAGTGAACTTAGAATCAAATGATGCTCATAGTGTTACATGCTCTGTTGGTAGTTGTAATATCAGTAGCAATAATTTCTATAAGTTGCCTCATCACATTGCTGCAGGTCCTATTGAAGATAGCGATGGTAATTTCAGTGATGCTGAATCTTTTTGTCAATTGAGATCTGAGGAAGGAAATTGTCTCCTTCCAACAAAAGAGGATTTGGAAGCTGAAATCCATAAGTTAGAATTGCATGCCTACCGTTGCACTATGGAGGCATTGCATGCATCGGGACCATTAAGTTGGGAACAAGAAGCATTGGTTACAAATCTTCGTCTTTCACTCCATATATCAAATGATGAACACTTAATGGAGTTGAGAAGCTTAATTTCTGCTAATAGTAGCATTCCCATTCGATGATAGGAAAATCTGGATTTTATTTATTTATTTTTTAAATCATTCTTTCTTATCTGTATGATCTATAAAAGTTTGCTTTGATGGCCCCATTTCATTGTAAGAATTAGGATAGAAAATATTGTTTGTCAGTCCTTGGTTGATGGTTTTACTGCATATAGTGGTCTAGATTGAAGGGTTTGTACTGGCATACGAAATGCATCTTTTTTTAGTTAGCAAATAAATTTTGATGGACTAGAAGTCCATAAATTTGCAAATTATTGAGAGATATCAATATTCAAATTTCTGACCACTGTTTTTGAGTTTTATAATTTGATATATAGAAGCGTGCTTTCCATGTGTATCTTCTGCAAGTACTAGAGCCCTTTTATTATTAAGGGAGTTGTTTGTTTCTCTAAATGTCAGTGGACATTGTGCCTAATATTTTCACTCATCTCTTGTCTCACTTTGTTAATGATCTGCATCTTTTCAATATTTGATCCCTACAACCTGAGTTTATAAGGTTTTTGTGTTCTGGAATTCATCAAGAAGAAAGCTGTTCCATGCTTTGTGTTGGATATGAATGCTTTATGTGATTCATAATTGAATATTGATATTTGTTGTACCATTTGGTACTTTAAATCTGTCATTATTTTCATGCAAGGAAACTATTGATGCTTCCCCTGCATTTTCCAGGGCTGAAGTTGGAGGCTCGCACACCTCACTTCCCACTGTCAGCAGATGAGTTGGGGTTTGACACCTTTTCTCTTGGTTTAGAAATGGGGAACTTTTATAGGGTAGTTTATGATGAGTCACTGATGTTGCTCATTCATGAGGTTGCTGAACTCTTCCATTTCAGGCAGCTACTAGCCTTAGATATCTGTGTTGCTGAATGATTAAGACCAGAATATTGTGGCCACAGGATGACCTTATATGTGGATGCTTGAAAGGTTTTCAAGCCTCTGTGATTCGAGGTTGTCATTTCAAAGTAATGATTTTTTCTTCCTTTTATGTTTGCAAACATAGTGCTCTTCATGCTTGTGTTTTGATGCTTTTGTGTTGACACTGGAAGAGTTTGAAATCATTGTGCTGCAAATCATGGGTACATTTATAGACACATATTTATGAAACCAAGGCAACTATTGCGTCTGTTAAAGTGGGTCTTAATGCATGTACTCTCTGGATAGTTGTGAACGCTCATAGGCTCCTAGCAAAGCCTCCCAGGATCTCCTCCAGTTAAGAGTTTATATATCCTAAAATTAGGTCAACATGGTTCAGTTGTGATTTTGTTCAACTCGCTTTTAGGAAGTTTAAGAATCTGATGCTGAGTACCCTTCTTCTTTGTGAGTCTCCTTCTTATGTTAATTTTGGACTTATGTCTCAACGATCGTGTTCTTATTCAACAAGATCAAGCTTTGTGAATAAACAGTCTGATTAATGTTTCAATCTATCTGCATTTCCATGCTTTCATCTGTTTTATCACTGATCAGTGGTAGTAATAGATAATAACTAGGTTGGCTGTCATCTGGTCAGATTTTTAGTCGGGTGAAGTTGGCTGAACCAACAAAAAAAGTGGTTAGCATAATCCCAGCTCTTATTGCCTTCTGCCTTTTTCACCTTTCAATTTTTGTATTTCTTTCTGGACCTTGCATGGAAACATGTCTGATTGAATTCCTAATGCTTCTGTACGTGTCTGTTTCTATAGGTTGTATCAATAGATATTGATGTGAATTACCAGAGCAGGAATAAGAGTCGATTCAGTTTTTATAACTTGGTTCAAAGATCATTCAAATTCTCATACTTATGCATATGCAGTTCCAAATCATTTGTACATGTAGAATATTGATGTTTAAGTCAGTTTATAGTGCCAGCTGACTGCCTTAGTTACATTTTGTCTGACTGGGTCAGTGGTTTGTCACTTGGGCCGGGAGGCTAGAAATGTACTAGTTCAACAAATGGACTTGTGTTTGGAACACTGTATATTGTTGATCGCATTTCTAAGTATTCATGATTAACATTGATGTGTTAGATTATTCTTGCTTTGCAATGCAAGTGTTAGATGTACATGTGAATCAAGAACCAGATCATGACATAAATTATGCAAAGAAGGCAAATACTAAATGGTCACTGACCATCATCATTTGGAATTGGGTCTCCAAATTATCTGACTGAATTCCAAACTCTATTAAAACATCTATGCCGATTTCCATACCATGCAAATAATTTCATCAATTCATTGTCACCGTTATATCCATTTAGCTTAAGTACTTTTAATCTTCCCAAATTATCGCAAAGGTTGAATTCTTACTCATTTCAGAACAAGTTATGAGAGTTAGGAGTCAGATAAGCGTGTTAAGAGCTGGACAATCAATTCACGTGGTAATGGAGTTATTCTGCATTGAATAAGTGAAGCTTTCTACTTTGTTTTGGTAAAATGGTTGAGAACCCATTCATTTTCTTTGTTACAGGCATAAGGCATTTGTATGATTTCTATTGCAGGCGAAGAAGTTACTTGTGGATATATCTACCTGGCATTCTGATGGTAAATCTTCTTCGGAGCTTATCACAAAGCTGTAAGGATAGGGAAGAGTCCGGCTTTACAGATGCTGGTCCTACATGATTCCAGGCCTTGATTTGATGCAAATATTACTGGGATCTGAAAAGCGTTTTGAAAATTTTTGAAAGAAGTTTTGAATCAGCATTCAATCATTGCTATTCTGTTTTGCCATCGATCTTCGTACGTATTTTCATTTTGACCACCGGGAATTGAAAACACAGCTGTTGGATGGAGCACTATTATATTTGCATTTCGTCAGAAAATATGCATTTTATGCATGAGAATAAGCACATATAATGCTATGACTGGTGGAATTGTGACAGGCAGTGCAAAACATAGCAGAGGATGCTAGCCTGGGCTAGCAGAAGGCAGTTGTTACCTGACGTGTACTCGCAAGCAATCAAGCAATTGCTATCTTCCAAAACCAAACCCATCTCGCTAATAGATCAATGATTGCGATTCAATTCAGGTGATGGATGGATTACAAGACAAATCAGCCTCACTTGCTTCAGGGCTACACTGTAGGCTGTGGGGCAGCATCTCCGTAAAAATCGGGAACAATCATTTCCACATTATTAGCCATATCATCTCAACGTTGCTTAATTGCTACCCTTCCTATACTCTCTACGCCTAGTCCTAGGCTTAGTCATAGACCTCAATTTCAAACAAGTAAAAGATCTCAGGTGAGAAGTACTACTACTCAACATAACTAATGTAGTATGTATTGGCCTCGTAAGACCATTTTACTTGAAATATTTTTCTTCATATTTATCACTCTGTTCTTAGTTACTTACATTTTAACATATTTATCTCTTAATAATCTCATGTTTTGATTAACCATTCGGATAATCAAATCACATGTTAGGTTCCATTTATTTGGTATGAACAATATAACACAAAACAATATTAAATAAGACAATCTTACTACATTAATTATGATAGCATAATAAAATTATTCAATTAATAAAAATAAATAAATTTTACTGTTTAATTTTTTATTCTCTCATTTAAGTGAGACATATCTTTTTTTTTAATTTTTATTAATAAGTATATTTCTTTTTCTTCGTTAATTAAATAATTATAGTATATTATCATAATTAATATGATAATATAGTTTTACCGAATATTTTCTCATGTAGCATAAATGTTATTATAAAATAAAGTTACAAGAATCGTCTAATCTAACAATGTATTTTTTTAATTAATAAATTCTAAATAGGAAAAAACAAATAATAATAATAACAATAATCCTTGATAATGAATCAACCATATTATAGGTAGTAAGATTATAAATAAAACAGAGAAGTGCCATGTTCTTGGGGTATGTTAATAGTGCAAACAAAGCAATCATCCAAAGAGAAATTGTGTACAAGAGTAGAGAGGAGACAAAGTCCCATTAATCAAGGGCAGACATGTGCCCAGATAAAATGCTTTGGCATTAGTGCTTAATAGGAAGCATATGGGGATTAAATTAATGCACCAAGTCTCAATTACAAAGTAATAAATAACTATTGTATGCTACATAGACTACAAGCATATCATGCATTTACTTGGATATGAATTCCAGTTGTTGTTGTTGTTGTCTTTAATTCACAGTTTTATATGCATGGGACATCTCAAATTGATTAATTTTATACATAAATTGGATTTGCTTGCAAGAGTAAGACATGCTTTGCTGTGTTAGCATTTGGTGTTTGGGAATCATCAAGTTTTAATTAATTAGAATATTTTTGTTAATTGAAATTCAAGACTTATTCATATATCTCACAAGCAAAACTCTACGTACGATTGAATTTTTACAAATTTTAAACAAGATATTTAAATATAATATCGATTAATTTTAATATTAAGCTAAATAATGAATAGTAATATGCTACATATCTTAGTTTTAAACTTCAATTTTAAATTAAAATTTAAAAATTTAATCAATCGGTAGTATTTTTTTTCGAGTCATCTTAGTATCTACATGTGAACAACACTGAGTTGTCATTTGGACAATAAACATATGAAATTCTTACACGTGACCAATGCTGAGTTGTGATTTGGACAATAAGCATATGAAGTTCTTCACTCGATGATACTTGTGTCGGTGGTCTGATGATGATTTATAAACTCAATACATATTCTATGCATGAGTTTATGGCATAGTTATTAATATAAAGCATCGATGTCACATGTGTTTAAGAGAGAAGTAGATTGAGGAGAAGAAGTGGGCATAAATATATTGGGAAAGACAATATTAAAACATAGAAATCAATAAATCGTAGCTAGCTCGACCTTTTAAGCTGATGGCTCCCTTGGAGGGTTGAGTTTGTCGTATAGAAGAGTGGGAAGACAAAGATAGATGTTAATGTGGAGGGATGTCCAACATTTTTAATTAATTATTAGTTAATATTATAGACTAAGATTAGGACATGGGATTAAGGTTAATATGGGAAAGCTAAGCACGTAAGGGTTTATGGAGGGAACAAGAAGGCAATAAAGAAGGGACATGAAAGCATGCTTCATGGAGATTAATGGCATGTCCAAATCACTGGGACAATGATAACGACAATAGCAAGTAGTTATAACAAACAAAATAATAAGAACAATAATCACGATGTTGTAGATGAAGATGAAGACATGGTGATTTGAAAGAATAAAGAGGTTTTTGTTTTAGTTTAAGATAGCAATTAATGAATGCACCCAAGACGGCCACAAGGCCTGAAAGAAAGGAGGAGGAGCTCAAGGAATTGAAAATGAATTAGAATTATAACTAATTAAGTAAATAGGTTAATGAGTGGGGGAATTAATAATTATAAATGGGATCACATGCATGCATGCATGCTTTGTATTTATTTGGATTGCATGCTATGATTACTTTAACAAAGGCAAAAAAAAAGAATTAAAGAGGAGAGACGAGAAAGATCTGTCTTCAAAATCCAACATCCACATGCTTCCTGCCTGGGGACCATCTATTCCCCAGATGAAAATGAATGAGATTGATTCATCTATCTTCCCTTCCCTTCTCTTCTCTTCTTCTTCAAAGAGAATGAGTAAGATAGGAATGGAATCAAAAGGAACATCCTAATCCTATAAAGTAATACAAGAAGGAAAAGAGAGGGCTATGGCAAGAGCTTGTTGCTGTTCTCTCTTGCACTTTGCCAACATTGATCATATGTTAAATTAATTACTCCTCAAAGCTAGCCCTAACCCCCATGAAGGAGAAGACAATAATACTGTCTATTAAAGGAAAAAAAAATTGAAATAAAATTTATTCTTAAAAAAATTATTAACCGTTGGATTGTCAAACATAGTTGTTCATCGAAGACAAAGCAACTAGTTCAACATTCATGAATGCATAAAGTAATAATATTACAAAACTGTGTACAATTGGCCAAATTGTACCTCATGATATCATACAAGAGAGATAGAGAGAGAAGAGGAATCAGCCTATCTACCTACCTACGTGTTATCCACTTACTAATTAGTCCTGCAACTAATACAATCAAATCTTACAGAGCCAGGATCAATGCACTGAAAATTAACATAATGTTTCATGCCAACGGTTAAAAAACCATGGGCATTTTCTTGTCGGGGCGGGTCAGAATTCAGATGGGGAAGTTCTATTAATTTTTTTACAAAATGTCCTGCGAGGCAACGAGGGTGGATTCACCGGCCAAATGTTCAAAGATGAGCGGTGCACCGTGTTGTGGGTGTAATACCATCAGGACCGTTGGTGCATGTTGATAAGTTGGGGCCAAACGAAATGAGAAGCGTTGAAGTATGATGGCAAGTGCTAGCTTCGTTTGCAAGATGGCTAGATTTTGTCCGATGCATTTGCGGACCCCAAGCCCGAATGGTATGAAACCTACTGGATGCTTCGCCGTCCTGGCTACACCTTCTGAGAATCTGGACGGATTGAATTCGTTTGCATCACTTCCCCATATTGCTTGATCGTGGTGAACGGCCAGGATTGGTATCAGTAACTCTGTCCCACCCGGAATCCTGTATCCACCCAACTTCACATCAGTCTTCGCCCTTCTGATCGTCGCGATTACCGGTGGATACAATCGGAGGGATTCGTTCAGTATCATGCTCAGCTGCAGACCAGATTATTTTAGCCATAGTTTTCCAGGAAAACAAAGTACGAACGTAAACGAAAAGCGGACAGAATTCGGTTATGTAAGAAACCGAACTAGTCGTAGGAGACAAAACATGGTTTTTGGTTCTTAATCAGAGGGGGTTTGCTCAGGCTTTTACCGTCTTAAGCTTTACAACATCATCTTTAGTGGGGATGTCAAGTGCTCCACACACCCTCAGCACCTCCTCACGTGCTAGCAACTGCCATTGAGGGTGCATTGCCAGAAGAACTGTTGTCCACGTCAGCAAGCTCGAGGTGGTCTGTTTGCCTGCAAAGAAGAAGCTCTTGCATTCTTCAATTATGTCATGATCTGTGATATTCGGAGATGAATTTGATGCCTGAATCATGAGTCCTAGCAAATCTTTCGGACCCTTTTCCTTCCAAGAATTCTCTTTCCTCTTTACGATCAGCTTCATTAATGATTTCTTGATTTCCTTGTCCAGTTTCCAGGAATTGAGGTTCCTTTTTGTGGGTATAAATCTGCAGGATTAATATATATCTGGTCATTATGATTAACAACAACTAGTTAACTAAATCATGGGCTGATTATTGTTATTATGATAATTTTACCTGTAGCCAGGAATGACAATTTCTTGAAAAGCCTCAGCAGCGTTCTCCATTTGTTGTGCTTGTAGTCGGAAAATGGCTTTGCCATCTTCGTAGCTGCTACCAAATGCCGTTCGAGTAATCACATCTTCTGTTAGAAGCTGAAACCAATCTGAAACTTCGACTTCAACCTTGCCTGATTTTGACATTGCCAACCATTTATCCAACATATCCGTCACACTGCTTGCCACCGCTGGCACCAACAACTACGAAAGAAAATAAAGGAAAAGAAATTACAGTGAAATTAATTTCAGGTACTCATAAATTAGTTTTTTTATTTAAAAAAAAAGGAGAAATTAATTAAAAGGCAATAGATTAGAGCAAACTTACTTTGAGATTTTCCATATGGAAAGTGGGTGTTATGATTTTTCTATGGTGAGCCCATTTTTCTCCTTTGAGACTGAGGAGACCATCACCTTCGATCTGTTTAACAAGTGGGTTTGCCTCATTTTTCTCATAGAATTCAGAGTTGGAAGTGAAGACTTCCCGAATGAGATGGGGATCGGAGAAGGCGAGGCGCACCGTGGGTCCAAACCAGACAAGAAATGTTGCACCTGCAATGCAATGAACCACAAATCAGAAAAGAACCCATGATTCATTGGCTGCAGGCACTCAACAATTAAAAAATTTAAGGAAAAAAGAAATGGGCTTTACACCAAGGAGGAACTACTGCAGAACCTCGAGTAGTAAATATGAAGTGTGCAGAAAGAGGAATGAATGATCAGAACAATTAATTCAGAGAGCATTGATAGTGTAGACCCCACAGGAGGAGAGAAGGAGCAGCAAAGCCAAAACCAACTGGGAAGAAGACAACTAAATACGTGCTACTACCAAACGCATACAACTTCATTATCAAAATTCAAGATCTCATAAAACAAATATAAGAAGACGCAGATCAACTGATCAAAATGTAAGAATTAACAAAAGGAATAATTTCAAATAAGATTAAAATAAATAAATAAAACCAAGGTTCTTTGTTTAATCTTCATCACAAGAAAGACAAGGAAAGAGAAAGGTAAACATGAGTGGACAGTGCGAAAATCTCTGAACTTCAACATCAAGCATCCAAGCTCGGAAAAGTTTCTGAAAAAGTTATTAAAAAGAAGTACCGGAACTCAAAAAATAAGGCTCTCAAAAGCCACAAGTTTGAAGGATGTGATCACCAACAAGCTAAAGAAACTTCACAAAAGGAAGCCCACCTGCAGTTTAATGATGATCGAAACTAACTCTTTGCTTTAACAGGGAGAAGGCCGAATAAAAACTCTTTCTTTCTTTCTTTCTTTTTTTTTCTTTTTAATAATTGATAAGGGCTTGGAAGAAAAAAGGAGGAAGAAGAAGGAGAAACAGCTAATATTAACAAAAATGCTTTTAAAATGTTCACAAAACAGAACCACGTATCAATGTGAGTGCACATGAGAGGAGGAAAACGACACAGAAAGCGCAAATGAGAAGAAGAAGATAATGAAGTACCATAGATTTTCTTCCAGTGATGGTAAAAAGAGAAAACTCTAGGAAGAATGTTGTGAGAGAAAGGCATGGGTTGAGAAGAAGCCTTAAGCATCATTCCAACAAGTTCCTTAACATTTCCAATGAAGAACTGATAAGGAGGACCTCTGATCCCTTGCTTAGAGAAATGGTCTTCAATTCTTCTGGGTGTCCACCAAAGACAAACAGCAACTTTAAACACAAACAAAAACACCATTAAAGAGATGAGAAGGAACTTGAACCAGTTGACGACGAAGAACTCCTCCCCCACCATGTTTGACAAAGCCAAGCCAAGCTAATACAAAAACAAAAGAAAGAGTTTTGGTTTTTGGCAATGGTTTGTAGGTGGCTAAGCAAGCAAGGGAAGCAGAGTCGAGCAGCCTCTCTATGTTTCTAGCTTCTTGTCTTCTTTTTCTTATGTTGGGTCGTGTTGCTTGCCTTCTAATACTACCGAATGAGAGGCAAAGGCGAAGCCGAAGAGATCGAAAGCAAACCAAGGCCAAGTGGCCGCCGTTGGAATTCCAAGGGTCAACGAAGTTCGTATTCTTTTTTCTTTTCTTTGTCTGGGACAATCTTACCCTTGTCTTATCCTTTTAATATTATTAATCCCCCCACCCCCCAACTCTTTTTTTTTCCTATAAGATTCTGCTTTCGGAGAAAATTGACATTCTACTCCCCTGTCTCCCCCTATTATATAATCAATGCAATAAATCAAGTAAAAATAGAATTCTAATTTGATTACCCATTTTAAATATTCTTATTTAGGAGGGTGTTTCAATTAATTTGAAAATTTCTGTCAATTTCCATTTAAAAGGCTGCCAAATAATAACAAGGCATGATTGAATGAAAACATATGAGCATGAGATGTAAATTTATGTGGTTTGAAATATATATTGTTTGCACAAATTATCTATATGAAGAAATCAAATTGGGATCTTCTACATCATCTTTGAACATCCTTGTTTTTTCTTTCTTTTGGCTTTAATTATCATCGTGGGTTTCAATTTCTTTTTGTAAAGAAATTGAATGGAGCATCTCAATAATAAAACTTGAACAAATATACATACATACATATATATATATATATATATATATATATATATATCATTTATGAATAGAGACATCGTATATATCATTTATGAAAAGAGACATCATGCTTAGGAACAAAATAAAATTTTAATTTTGTTGTATTCATCGATAAAAATGATTAATTTTTAATTTTATATATATATATATATATTTATATATATATTACTGTAAAGAGAAAATTTTAAATAAAAAATTTTTATACGTTAATATAAATTTATGTAATATGATTATAATTTTTTTTATTTTATTGATTAAATAATTTCATTGTATCAATTATATTGATACGGTAAAATATTTCGTTTAAAAATTTCTTTGTTGTGAAGTAAACTAGTGGACCAACTTAGTTCCATCCCCCACTTTTTGAGGCACCATTGTCTTGTACTTCCCAAAACATGTAATTAAATGTGGGGAGGGGGTGGTTTCAAGTGATAATTATAATTAGATATGATGTCAGTACACTAAGAAATTGTTAAAGTTCGAATGGAAGGGATAGAATTTGGGAAGGAATTTGAGGAAAGAATAGTATAGTTTAATTTGTTCCTTGTGTCCCGAATGGATTGATACGGGGAGTTGAAGAAGGAGAAGAAGAAGAAAGGCAAGAGAAGCATAAAGTGGGGAGTTGGGGTAGTGTAGTTTGGAATGTTGCTCTTAAATTTGATCACATGGGAACAAGGCTGTCTATTTTAGGGTTTCTTTCTGTGGGTTTAGGTGGGGAAATATGCTCTAGTTGACCCAACATTGGTGCGCCCACACAAACCCTAATCTTGTCCTAATACACTCGAAACATCTCGGGGCCATGTGCCCTTCTTCGGTCCCTACCAAACTCAACTCAAAGCAAAAGCTTGCTTATCCACCCATTTGCTCCCCAATTACACTAACTAGCCAATGCACATTTATTTGTAAGATGGTGTTAAAAGGTTATAAATGGGTAGATGGAACAAGACAAAACGAGTTAACTAACTCTGTAAGAAATTTAAATGGTGGGTTGTTGGCGTTCTCATGGAATGAAGGAATGACTTCTCAGTTCAGAACTTCAGTTTATACAGATGTATTTTGCATACCATGCATTATTATTCATTATGTAAGATGGTAAGGTGATTCAATTTGTAGTGTGGGGCTGCCCATTCCTATTGTCATTGGTTATGTAACGATGGTGATGTTATGTGATGTGATGTGATGTGCTTGCTTGATGTTGGCTACCTTTCTTTTTTTCATAATAATAATAATATCCAATAAATTATAGGAAAATAACCATGTTGAAATGACAGCATACTAAAATCATCAGCCGAATGGCAAAGAATCAGCAGGTAATTAATCACCTGTAACTGATTCATATCGTATGGTATTATTGTATTTGTTGAGGCAAAGAGAAAGCTTTGCCTCTTCTGTGCATCTAATTGAATGTTATATCAAGGAAGATATCGTATGAATTCGTCCTTCAATGCACGCAATGCCTCTGCTGTGCATCTCTAACTTTTTACCTAGATTTCCTCCGATTTTTAAATACAGAAGAGAAACAGACAAGCTAGGATTTGCAATAACACACTCTGAACCCATCGATGAAAAAGCTTGCAGTGTTATGAACTCCCACTGCCACTGCCCTCTCTGCCTTAATTTGCAAATATAAAGAAAGCTGCCAGCCAACTGCACTCCTTGTGGAGTTGAAGAGCTGCCCGCTGTTACATATGCCTCTTTGACTTATGGAATGGAGCAGCAAGCAATGACCCGTGGAGAAGTCCTAGCCGTGATCATTTTATCAGGTTATTAACGTTTATACCATAAAATTATTTAATTAATAAATTATATAAATAAAAAATTTAAAAATAATCATAAATGTTTTTTTTTATTAATTAAATAAGAAGATTATTTTTATTCACCGTTCGTTAATAAATTTTTGTTATTTTATTAATTATCAAACTACGAAAATAATAAAAATCAACCTACCTAAACATTTTAAATATTTTATTTTAATTTATGTCTTTTTTATTATTTATTTAATAAATTATTTTAATAATCTAAACCCATATAACCCTAAGTTATCAATTAATGGATAAATAAATATGTGATGGAATAAATATTAAATCAAAATTGATTATTGGAAAATGACATCTAACCTTCCCAAGTACTTAATTATAAATATATAATTTTATTTGAAAGATGACAACTTATCTTGTGGGAACCATAATTGAGATTCAATGATGAATTTGGACATATATATATATATATATATGTATATATATATATGGATTAGAAATAAATCAACAATAATTGGAGCTAGCAATAGGATGATGCCCATAATTACTATTATATGAAATGCTATTTATTAGATGTTCTTAGAGAAAAATTTGAAGGTGGTAATTAAAGAGATTTAGTGGTTAAAAGTGAAGAGCAAAAGAAGGGATTTAGTCATAGGATGTGTTGGCAAATCCCTCCCCACCACCCCCACTGTCAATTGTTAATAATATTCATGGCAATAAATTAACATCCCATGATTCCCCATTGTTAAGCTTTTTGGGTTTTGATCATGTTATGATAAAATCAAATCCAATCAACTACTACTCAATGGGAAAATCCATTGTGATCGTGATCAATGAGGCCACCATCACCCACTGTTTTTTTTTATAAAAAAAAATTGAAATAATTAACTGAGATTAACCCATAATTAGAAGCATGAATGTGTGTGTCAATCCACCTTTGCTTTGATTTCTTCCCTCTTTCAAATTTCAAATAGGGAGATGGTATTATTTCTATATTGCTTGCTACTTGTTGCATGCATTAGTTATTTTCAAGGCAATGCCATCCCTATTTGGAAAATTGAAAATGTCCTTTTTTCTTTATGTGATAAAGTAAATTACAATAACTAATATTGCAAAAGAGAAGGAGAGAGAGAGAAATGGGCATGTAGTTTTGGGTCAGAATTGGGAAAAGGGAAAATCACATGCAATTGTATTTATTTTAATCGAGTACAAAGATAACAAACAAACCTCTGCCTCTGCTACTAATTCCAAAGAAAGAACCAGTACTTCACTCTCTCTAACCCTCGTGAATCGAGGGCAATGTTCTTTTTCCACCTTTAATTAATTAATTATTTATTTATTTATTTTGTTTTTCTCTGTGTCCCATAAATAATAAAATATAATTAAGTAAATATCAAAAGGAAATAAAACACCAGAGACTACAACATTTCATGCCATATGTTTTGTCCCTTTAAAGCCATCCTTGTCTACTTTTGTCTCTCTTCAACGCCCTTGTCTTCAAACTTCATTCCTATTTTAAACCATTAAGACCCCTCTCTCTCTCTCTCATTGTTTTCTCTATCGTCTATCCATCAATCATGTATCGTGTCATTAATGATTCGTCTTGCTGTTTTTGGCTGAACAAATTGATGTGATTGTGCATGTATTCAGATTTTGATGGGTGGTTGCTACTAGCATCAGTAAGGAATAATGTCACTCCAAGCAGGCAATGACTTCTTCGCTACCTGTAATTGGGCATGTATTATGCAATATGCCTTGTTAATGGTCTCACTAATGGATTAAAGAGAAATGAGATCGATTGAATGTTGTTAATACATCATGAGAGAGAGAGAGAGAGCGCCATTTATGGTTAATGGTAAAGCACATGCTAGTACTGCAGAACATGTCCCGTTCCAAGTTCAATTACACGAATACATATGGCCGGCTACATTCTTCTTTTCCTCGTCATTCACCTTGTCCTACTCAATACCTAATGCCATGTCCACACCAACACCTACACCTTCACCTTCATCTTCTTTCTATGTCTATTATATTCATGATTCTATAAAAATCAATGTATTTCTGCATTCTCACACGATGGGCCATCTGACCGATAAGTCGCAATCCCTATTTAATGTCTGAGAGGTATTTCCCCCACCCTTGAATAGATTAGATACCCAACTGTCGTGTTTTTGCCTTTGAAATTAATGGTTAATATGAAATTTTATCCCTTTCATGCTTTTAAAATTTAGCTCCCCAAACACCAAAAGAATTGGTTTGGTGACCCTTTTTACAGCTGGTGGCATTTTGATGAAAAGGAATTCATGATGCATTGTACAAACGCTGATAGATAACAAAATTCAAAGGCACAGAAAGAAAGGGGCAGGAGTTATCATAAAAGATAAAGAAAGAATAGCCAATTCACCAAAAGGAGGAAGACAGCAGGGGTCATAGCAAACAGAGCCTCATCGAGGACAATTGCTATAGAAGTAGCTGACTTGTGTAAAACAACTTGGGAGTAAATGAATATTGAAGATTGAAGAATTGGCTCTGCCAAAGACCAAGATATGAAAGCAAATGGATGGAATCCGACCACCCACCGACAGTGAATGCCCACCATTTTTTGCTGCTCTATGAGCTTAAAATCGAGTAAGAGGGGGCCTAAATTGGTTCTTTTTGTTAGAAGCAATGAGCCCCTGAAAATTAGGGCATTGTATTTTAGACGGCACCACCCCCAACAACACCCCCCCGCCACACACAAAAATGTAGGAAAACATGCTGGCAAGGCAAGAGCTAAGACCAGCCTTTCAATTACCCCACTTCTTGGTTGGAATGATGTGGATGGCTAGTACCCCATAATACATATAGGCTTTTTGGGTTGTGGTTCGAGACGACACTGATAACGACAACTCGAGTGACTAGTAACTAGCCAGCTCGTTGGGGCGACCAGCATGGCGCCCTTGGGTTCCTGTGACATGGGCAAGTGGGTGTGCATGTACGAGTCGCGCTGCATCTACTTTTGTCATGCACATGAGATGATGGATGATGAGCCTAGAATCCTTGCTTCTTACGGATTTTAGCTATAGTAGAGGACAACATGGAATAGAATACCGTTGGGTTTGCTTTTCTGCATTTAAGATAAAGACAGAAGGCAACCATTGAAGCATGAAATCATGAACTAAATATTGCAAACATAGGCAGTGCAGCAATGCAAGTGCTGCAATTTTTTATGTTAAAACTGGGAAGATAGATGGCTTGGTGTCATGTGATGCGAGTTAAGGCATCGAGTGTCTTATGAGTTATGATTACAACTTTGGTAAAATATCAGAAACATGACCGAAAAGGCTATGGAATGGTCTCGTGACTTCTGATTTAGTCAGATGTACTGTGCGTGCTGCACTTCAGGAACCATAAAAATCGCATTACATAAGCCTAGTACCATCAAACAGCGAGCCTGTGCGAGCCACCTCAAGTTGGGTCAGAAACAACGCCCGCCGTCTATTTTCTGTGGTTGATTGCTATTAAAATGGTTTTAAACTATTATTACTTTTTCTAGTTAACCCTTCCCAAGTTAATCAAGTCTTTCGCAATCGCCGTAAATACATGGGGGATTAGCTCATTTCAATTTCTGAAACCTTGGCCTTTTGTCTAATCCTAACGAAATTTCAGTAGAACAAAATTTCTTAAACCTAGGGAATGCTTTCCCCTCCTGCGGTACCAACGTTCAGCATGAAATGTGTCGTGCATTAGCCGGTCATTACTCAAACTCAATTTGCTCCGATGAGCCGCGCATACTGACTTTGGTCGGTATTGGCATATTGCAAAAATGACAGCATAAATAAGAGATTCAAGGTTTTAACCGATAAGCCTCCGGTTGACAAATATAGAATTTATGCATTAAGAATATTTAGAACCAAGCACTGGGACAAAAAAAAACAAAAACAAAAGCATTCCAATAATACGAAAACCCAACAAAACAAGCACAAAAATAGACTCCATCAACGTCAGCAGGCAATCCCAACTACTACAGTCCACGTTTCTCAACAGTCACCCCCTCAGCCGGTGACCAAATCCCCGCCATGTAATGTTAAAAATTTCCAAGATAACGGCTCTTGACAAAGTAGAATAGCAGCGGTATAAAAGTTTGCACCAGCAATTGCCGTCTACTCAAATGTGTCATCGTCATCGTCAGGAAGAGGCTGACTAGCTGCTGCAGCAAGCTCAGCTTCGTGCCTGAGGAAAACAAAAACGTCACAAATCTGACGAGGAAATACTTATAGCTGTTAATTATTAAACAACAAACTTATAAGAACCAAGTTGGAGGATGAAACTAATCAGTTCTTGCTCTAGGGCGATGTTGACAGGCTTGACAAAGAGGTTTCATGAAGCCAAGCAATAATAACAGCCAGAGATAACTTGCAAGAAGAATCTGTAAATTTCCAAACTAAAAAAATTATTTTAAGTTATCTTACTGTTGCTGTGAAGCTATGTCTATCTGTACTTCTGGAGGAGCAAGAGCAGGAGATTCCACAAAGTGTAAATTTGGGTCCCTGGAATTGGGCCAAACATCATCATCAATATCATATATCCTTTTAATCATGTGTATACTGACAACAAAGTTAGCAACATAAATTTATTTTACCCAGCAAGCTTCCTGGCAAGGTACAAGAAAGGTTTCTCGAAATTGTAGTTGCTCTTGGCAGAAATCTCATAATACTGCAGATTCTTCTTCCTGTGGAACGTGACCTGCTTTGCCTTGACTTGTCTATTCTTCACATCAACCTTGTTTCCACAGAGAACAATCGGTATATTTTCACAGACCCTATCATTGCAATGAAAAGTCACAATCAATTGCAAGACATGATAGGATCACTCCAAGTAAATAAAACAGAAGCCAAAATAAAAGTTTAAAGTGTCGATTTCATTTACCTGCAGAGATCACGGTGCCATGTTGGAACATTTTTGTATGTCAACCGGGCAGTAACATCAAACATAATAATGGCACATTGCCCATGGATGCTGCGAATTTTGATGGAAAGATGTTAAACAAATATGGAATGCTCCAACCAAGCAAAACAAATGGTATGTCAAATTGAAAATAAGAAACCTCAACAGAGCAGAATGCAATTATTCATGTAAATTTAATTTGACCTCAACAATATTCTTCATTTGTTTCACCATAAAATATTTCTACACAAGATCTACCAGATGTTCTAAAAATGTAAATATAATTAGATCAAAAACAGGAACATAATAAACTGCAAAACTTTAAGGAAATCAAACAAATAACAAGGTGCGCAAGAGCAAAGTAAGAAGCAAGTAGAAGACAGGTGAGAGCTTGATGCCTTGAGGTCTAGAAAACCACATACCCAAGATTGTAACTGTGTAAACTACTTCGAATTTTAACTCAAATCTATAGTCGCTGAGATACATATTATCTAACTATCAAATACAGGAGGCTACGACAATTCTAACAGTATCCATCTGAGTTGACAGATGGTAATTTTTGAACACATGATTTTGCATAAAACACTTTTATTAACCAACTTCAACACGGATGCACAAAATAATGCACTTTACAACACAAACATCAAGATCAACATCATGAAAGTTCTAATACTTCTACTAACAAAGTTCAAAATAAATGCACAGCATAATGCTTCAAAATTGTAAGTTCTAATACAAACATCATGCTCAAAATTCAGAAATTAACTTACTAGTAACCATCCCTAAGGCCACCAAATTTCTCTTGTCCGGCAGTATCCCAGCAGTAAAAACGGATTTTCCCACAATTGGTAAAGAAATCCAAAGGATGAACCTCCACACCAATAGTTGCTGCAAAGTGAATGAGAAAATATGAAAATCAGTATGTGTAAGGCAAGTGTGCTTATTAAACAAAATAAATTGCTATTTCCCAAACACTTACGTTCATATTTCTTCTCAAACTCCCCAGTCAGATGCCTCTTCACAAAAGTAGTCTTCCCTGCACATTTCAGGATACTCAAATAAGTCAAAACCAGATAGGAACACTTCAAAACATCAAATATCCTTACAACATGTACAAGTTTACAGTTAAAAAAGGCGGGGAGGGGGAATAATGTCTATGTAGTGAACAATATTTAAGAACAAACAAATCAATCAATCAAACGGACAATCACCATGAGCAATATACACAAAATAGTAAAACCTTCCCCCAAACCCTAGACTATCACAGAACACAATTTCGTGAACTTCTCTCTTCTCGTATTTTCCTAGTCAACACGTTAAGAAAATATTGAAGGAGATGTCCGTTTTGAAAACTAAGAAAAACAATGGCTTGATAAGAAGCTCAAGTAACAGACACCTTACAACCCCAACTAACAAATAATAGAGGGAACGCATATCAAACCCAAGCAGTCAGTCAGTATCATAAACCTAGACGAACTAGAAGATAGCAAAATAACAGCACTAAAGAGACGAAAAATACCAGTTCCTCCATCACCAACGATCACGAGCTTGAAACTCGGGTAATCTACAGTCTGCTGATTTGGCAAAGCCTAAACTCAATGAACAACAACCGATCAGTTAATAAAATTAAGATCTACAAACAGTAAATGAAACCTAGACTCTAGCCACCAGATCAAGAAAGAAAATAGTTACCATGAGTACGATTGTCCCGTGCAAGCAAGGACAGGGCAGAGCTGTTGAATCTAAACTTGTAGCGTGTATTGTGCAAGCAGGGAAGCGAGAGACGATGCAGCCGGCAATGAGAACGGAGTTATAAGTGAGGGCTTTGAATTTGTGGCTTTAAATTGACGCAACTGTCCTGGGCCCTTAGATTTGATTACTTTTAATTGTTTCTTCTTTGTTCTAGAATCCGTTTGACGGTCGGATCTTTTCTTGTCTCAGATCTACGCACGTCTTTCCTCCCGCTCTGCTTTCTTTTCAAGCTGCTTTAAACAAACCTACCTTATCCCACGTCATCGTTTTCAAAAATCGACTTACCATTGAATTAATTTAAATAAAATTAATTAAATATTTAAATACTGATTCTAATTTATTTATTATTTATGAGAAATTTTTATTATGAACAAAATTGTAGAGGGAAACTCCATCACCGTCTTCAAGGAATCGCAGCAGATCACTGTTTCACCAGGATTCTGACAGATCTCTTTTATCTTTAATTGAAGTCGGCTATGGCTTCGTCTTCCGATCAGTCTAAACAGTGAGTTTCGCAAAACTTTATGCGCCTTTATTTGTTTATTTATCACCGAAATTATCCAACATTTTTGTTACTGTGTGAAGGGAGGCTGTTATTAGGAAGCAAAACAATGGACCTCCATTCAAGTTCTTGTTTCCCCTCGTGTACGCCCCTATTCTTAGTTCTTCTTTTTTTTTGTAACTTTTTATTTCTTAGTTCAAATCGCGTTGAGGAATAATCCAGTTCTAAGGGACCGTTTATTTACTGCTGTGTTGACGGGTGCATTTGCTCATGGATTTTATTTGGTGTATCCTTTATTCTCTTCTATTGTTAGTGTTGTTCTGCACTTTGAGTTTTGGTTCCTTTTATTGACTTGAGGATTAGTAATTGATGCATTATTGTAGCAACATTGCATATGCTTCTAATGTGCTCTCTTCGTCTGTAAAAAATGGTGATACTTGTTCCTCATGTGTGGCATGAAAGTTGCATTCTATATGTGGGTTAAAACTGGATAATTTGATATTATTCAAAATTATTCCCTTCCACCTTGATATTATATTTTGTTTGGAGCTTATGACAATTTATGCTATTGGCTATAGAGAATTGCCAATTTTTGTGCTTAATGTGTTGCATTTTGATGATAGTTTAATTATGGATACTGAGAATGCATGTCTATGTGGTTTCTTTATAGAATTCTCTAATAGAGGTGTTTTATTTCTAACTCAGTTTAATTGTGGATATTGAGAATAAATGGATCCTTGTTAAGTTTTGTTGAATGAGTTACATGTCTATGCAGTTTCTTTAGAGAGGTCTCTGGTGGGGAGAGGATTTCATGCTTGAATTTTTGCTACGCTTGTATCTTTTTTATAGTACATGTTTGTTTGTTAGTTTTTCCTTGATTTGGAGGGATGCAAATATCTTTTCTGTGAGCATTAGTTGGATTGATGTGCATGAAGATTTGGCTTCTTTGTAGTTATCTCTCATGTCTTCGGTTAAATACATCTTCTGGGACAATACAGAGGAATACATTTAGACCTGTTCAGGGGATTATTTTGTTCAAATGCATTTTCATTTATTTTCTTGCACTATTTTGAGTTAAGTTACATTGGGTGCACACACCATTGTTTTACAATTATTGTTTTCATAAAACAAAAATGAAAATGGTGATTTTGATTTGATGTTCTTGAAGTTTAAGAATGCATGCCTATAACAATACCTGAAAACTGTATTTTAAAATAGGAAGGGTGAAAAGTATTTGGTGGGAATATTTTGAAGAATTGAAATTATTGTCTTAATTTTAATATTGTCAAATATTCCTAACAAAAGAAAATAAAATAGTATAGTAGACTATTCCTTAAATATATTATATTTAATTTCTATGTATTACAATTATTTGTTACATGATTGTTTATCTTTTAGATAAAAAATCTAGACTTTTATTTTTGAACCGTAGTACAGTACATGACTGAGAAGGTGAAAGTACACACATGGAAGTGGTTTAGGTGCTTTGACTTCCTCCTCTGAACCTGTGGCTACAAAACATTCTGTCAGTGATTTACCAACTGTGATTTGGAGAAGCTTGTTGTCTTGGTTTGCTTGTTCTGCTGAGTACTCTCCTGATTCTAGTTTGGCTTTCATGATTATATTGACTTCCACTACATATTATTTGCTTAGAAGTTTTTACCAACCATTTATATGCTATCATTTATCAAGAAGAAGAGGAATAAAAGGGCAGTTATCCTTTGCATTGTCCTGGGTGTGGTAAAAATTATTATTATTATTATATTTTTACCACACCCACCCCACTCCATCTTATCCCACACAAACATAAATCAATTTTTCCCCCTCTAATGTTGGTACGAGGGAGACCTCATTCTTAATCTTCTTGCTTCAACTGTAATAGGCCTGACTACGCGGTATTTCGGTCTTAAAACTTGTTAGATTGTTGTCAAGTAATGCTATTTTGTTCATCCACTGCATGGATTCATGTTGGTTTTTCCCTTTATAGATATTCAGAGCAGGTCTATATGACGTTGAGAGCTGAGTGTGGATTTGTTAGTTAATAAATGTGGTTGCTTACATCACTTCTACAACTTTTTTTCCTTTGCGGGATACCATGCAGCTTGACATTCTGGTGATACAGGGTAGGACAACTTGATACTGTATTCTTCTCATTCCAGAAGTCCACAGAGATTTTAAGGACTTGATGGAATGGCTGCATCTTCATGTTTTCTTCCCTGTTAAGCTATCAAGATTTTCCTTGGGGAGGATAGAAATGCTGGGTGTGATTGAATCTAGAATTATCATGTTTGCTTGGGATAGGGATTGGAATTTCGAATTTCCAATGACAGATTGAAAAGGAAGAAAGAAACAAATGAAACTAAAAAACAAAGTTGAATTTCCAAGCATGAATTTAAGTTGATTGAAACTGCCGGCTCCAGCACGGCTGCTGCTCTTTTCTCCGCTCTTTCCTCGTGTCTGCCACAAGTTTCTAGCTTTCCCTCTCTGATGGAAAAGTGTGCGTGCGTACACATGTGGGATTGGAATGATCATAATTTTATATTAATTTTTTAATTGTATTGATGTGTTTTTAATTATTGAAATTAAATTAAATGTTAATATTAATTATATAATTTAAATTTAATTTTATTATTAAAAATATATTAATATAATAATTAAATTAAAAAATTATGTAAAAACAAAAAATATTTTCTTGCCGTGTTAATGTACAGTGAGAAATATTGAAGATCATTCTCCAAGTGTCCTGCCAACTGTGGCATCTTGGAAACCTGTCAGATAGATCCGAATATGCTGTCGCCAACGTGAATGAATCTTGTTATCTTGTTCCCTCCGTTCTTAGATCCCAACCATCCGTAGGCTGAAAACTAGAGTACACTTTTGGTCGGAGCCAACGCTTACAAGATACGAAAGCTAATGTAGATTAATAATCGATTCTCTTAACCTTAATCCAACGGTTTTAATCTAATCTGCTCTGCTGCATGTCAATTCGTCTTTTATTATCTTAATCTGGAAAGTTACATCATTAACCAAATACCCAAAATATATATATATATATATACATAATTAATTAAAACAAAATTATCTACTTCAACATAATTACATTTCTTAATCATCTTCTACGCAACCACTAAACCATACGCCATCACATCGCATGGATTTCTTCTGACATTCGAGCCCTGAAATACCGGAGGACACTTAATCATACCTACATTCCTGTCAAGGTTAAAGAACAATCTTTAATTTTAATAGTCTTTCAACTTTCATGGTCGGATTTGTTCTTGAAATCGGAGGCGAGACGGGAGGCGACGGCCGAGTGATACATGGCGTTATGATACGACGCGGAATCCTTGGTCATCATCCGGAGCTGCCTCGCCTTCTCCTCCGTGAAGCAACCCGCCGTGAACCGAGAAGATCTTGTGGATTTCGCATCGGGATCCGACTCCGATCTGTCTTCCGGTTTCTCGTCATGATCTTCTTTACTGTCGGAGTTTATGTAGTCGGGCTCCGAGGACCAGCCGAAGAGCGGAGTCCACCAGTTGGACGATGCGCACTTCCGGTGCATGGTGTCGGGTTTGCGTTGACCCGAAGCTGCATAAACTTGGACTCTGGCCGGCTGAAAAGATAGAAGATTGGTGGCCATGTTTAGCTGCCTTGAGTGTCGTAGAGAGAGAAATGGAAGTTAGGATATAGAAGGAGAAAGCTTGAAGAGAGATGAAAGATGGTGGTTAGCAGTTTGTTTCGGTAACTATTTGAAGGGGACCGAGGAAAGCAGACAGACGGATAAGATCGGACACGTGCCAGTAATAATAGCACTTTTTAGGAGTTTTTTGTACAGGCCATTCCGGTTACTACGTCACCTCTACAAGTGGAAACGATGACTAGGATGCGAGTCCTACGCAGGCATGTATTAAATTATTGAACGAAGATACTTCCTCTGACCAAGTCATCTTTGACATTCTACGCGTATACAAGTACACAAGTAGTGTACGAATACACGAGTATTTTACATAGCATCACCGTTTGATTTGACGCCGTTTATTATTGTTCCGGAATCATTGCTGAAACAACTTTACCAACTGTTCTGCCATAAGAATCCAAGTTTGCACGCAAATGGCAGCATATTGGTCGGAATGGGAGGTCCGTGAAAATGGAAGCCCGTGACTAGTGCATTGAATTGGAATTATTCTCCAGTTGCCGCACAAGACAAGCACGTGGGTTTTGGTTTTTGGAGTTGTGGGCAGAACTGGTTTCTTTCGAAACGAAACTATGGGCGTACAATTGGGGAATCGTGAATGGTGATCATACCGCGTTCGGATGGAGACATAATTCGTCCTGACCTTGCGGCAGGCTGGCAGTTCGCCGGAGCCGGGTTGTGAGTTGAGTTTAGCCCAATTGAAATGGGCTCGACGGAAGTCCAATCTAGTGAGCCCTTTCTTCTGACAATTCCATATGTACCTACAAAAATAAGGTCCATGCAGATTTGTGGGACAGGCCTATATCATTATAAAAAAAAATGCAAGTTTGTTTAATTAATAAATATAAGTGGGTCCGACACAGTTCATAAGTTTGGATCTTGATACATTATATTATTTTAATTTGCAAATTTTTACTATTTAATATAAAATTAATATTATATTAATAAATATAAATAAGTTTACATGTTCAAGTTAAATTTTACTAATTGGCCTGGATTAAGTCTATATTAACTCAACCTTTTTAAAATCTCACATGAAATTGACGTGCTCTCGCCGGTAGTCCAACAACAAAAAGGTTGATCTTGTCATCCTGTAAGATTTACATGGTCTTATAAATAGTTGGATAATCACACACGCACGCGCGCGTATATACACGAGTGATATTCATATAATATATGAGTGATGTTCATGTGTGTGTATATATATAATAAAAAAAACAAATTCAAATAATTTATAGCTACAAGAGATTGGCATGTACCCTGAACCTTGATTGTCAAGGGTTACCATTCATAGGAATATTAAAACTCCTAGATCTTGATTGATTGGTACTTGGGTACGCAAAGTCCAACCTCACTTTATATACGAGTGATATTCATGTAATATCCCGGTACAATTTTTGATATGTGAAAGTAAAATTTTACATCAAAAATAATTGTTTAAATTATTGATACTCAAACAATTGTATTTGAATTAATAATTCAACATTAGCATAAAAGTGCACAGTGAAATTACTAAACATAAACTAGAATTGATAATTCAACTTCATCAGTCATTATTGTTAGAACAAACAATATATATATAAGCTGAGGCTGAGGCTGAGTAATAGTATAATAAGGTTGTTTTCCCATGGGTCTTGTATGGTGGATTTGCTCTTTTTACAGCTTCTTCTAGACCTTTACTTGACAAGGCTGGGATGTCTCTCTTCAGAAAGAGAGAGAATACTTGCTGTTTTGTGTTAACTATTTGGTCTTCTCTGTCACCAAATTTTGTGTTGGCAGTTTAGTTCCTAACTTTGTGTTAAGTTCAATTTAAGAGTTAAAAGAGAATTTGGGTCGCTTTATTTCTTCAAGATTGATGCAAGATCTAGACCAATAGTTTAATTCCCCACGATCATCGACATGCAATGCAGTCCACTTCTTACGAGCTTCAATTAGCTTTAATTCTTTGAACAAGAAGGATCATGATGGAGACAAATGGCACTTCTTTTAGTTATCCCCCGGGCCTCTGCGATTTCTTGTACAGGGTTCCGTAAGTCCGCATGGTGGTCCGCATTAAGAGCTGAATTGATACCACAATTCACGTGCAAAAATCTAGACGTTTGAACCCTCAAAGGAGTGCCATCTTTTTCCAATCTGTCAACTTGTTTGACAATAGTATCCCAATGATTTAGTTCATTTTCTTTGTAGTCCAAGATTCACGAGCACGCAATGAGAGGTTGTCTTCAATCATTTAAGACTGATTGTGCATAAAAGTAGTCTCATTGTCCCCCTTCCTTCACTTGAATGAATCAGCTATAATAGATTCTCTGTATTCCTGGCCTTCTATTATTGGTAGGCTGCCAAACAAAATCCAAGCTCCATCGTAACCCAAGCTGTTACATGGCTAGGGTTTCAACATATGAAATATATCCTGTAATCCTGAAAAGGCTTGGCAAATAATACACAACTGGGGCCAACGGGGCAATTATTTCCTACAGTTTCTTTTTTTGCACTCGCATGTGTTTTTGACGGTCGAAGTTGTTCACAATTACAGAGAGAACGTGCATTCGTAAATTGGATTGTTCAATCCAGGAGTTGCTTTCCACAAACGTGTATGCCTTTTGAGCGTAAATGATGGGTTTGCCCAACTTAATTGTAGATGGATTGATGGCCCCAATAAGCTTATTGCATTTCACATGGTTGGTCGGTTACTGTTCTATTCTATGATTGAAGCCTGGAAGTAAGCAAGAATCTTCCACTTTGAAACAGGCCTTCATACATATACCAATACCTATACAGATACCTATGCTAATGATGCCTAGTTTGGTGGACTTTCCCAACCCCGTCAGGATTTCAAAACCTACTGCTCTGCTAGTCTCTGAAGTAAGGGTCAATAGATCTTAGGGCACAACACAGCACATTTCAAACAGGAAGAATGTTCAGGGAAAACATGGAACCATTCAACAGCCTATCAGAATTGTAAGAGTGTCTTCGCTCATTGCTCTTAGAGGGTAACAACCCTGGAACTATCTTGGTTGGTTCCTTTACGTTGAAGCAGCAATAGTATGGGCACATTTTTGCTGACCAAGATATTCAAACGAGGAAGATGTTAGAAGAAATAACTGGAAAACAGAATCTCCATACTTCTGTTGTCAGATAGCCACACATGTCAGATTAAAATTGACACGTAATTTACTTGAATACCTGCCAACCGAAAACAAAATTTAACCTTTTTGCATTATTACATGAACATTGCTTTCATACTGTTGAATGCGTAGAAGATTCATGCACCCTTATCGAACATTTAACGTAATTGCTGCCCTAATGGTCCAGACAAAGCTTGCTGACCACAGCCGACCATGCGCTCGATAAAGACACAATCCTAACATATTCAAGATCTTGGGCCTATTGAATCGATTTGTGTCTATAGCTTTCTCTTGCCCTTGTTTGAAAGTGAATTCCTAACAACCGAAATTTAATTTTGATTTGTCTGTTGACTACTGTATCTGACTATCGCCGTATGCTAATGCATGCCCATGGTCAGATCATAACTTCCTCTTCTTGTTCGTATTGTCATTGATGATGCATATATATATATATATATATTATCTCTGTCACTGTTTCATCTAAGTAAGATTGAAGACTAAATGACATGCATGCATCAGATCGGTGACCAGAGGTCTTAACCTGTGATTGATCCAGGGAGTAGAGGCAATTAAGCAATCAAGCAACTCGACAAGACACATGATGCAACGACACGGCATTCGTTTCTGCTTTTCTGCAAAACGATGGTTTCTTCGTGGGCGGACCAATGAGAATCTGCTACCTTTCTGCTCTGCTTGCCATTTGTTGATCATTTGATTAATTGAGAAGGATAATGGGGTAAAATTGCAGATTAGAAAAATGGAAACCTACCCCAGTTGAGCCCCATTGCATGCTCCCTTTCCCACTCAAAAAGGATGGGTGAGATGTTCATTTAGTATAAGAGAAAGTGCTATCAGGAAATACTTATAATATTACAGACAACAAAATCAACCGCAACATCTGCTTTTCCTATCAGATCGAGGAAATCCAGTCACAAAGTTTTCAAAGGATTCATACTTCTGTAGCAGCTTTCCTGCCCCCTGATTTTAATGAAACTTGTTCTTATCATTAAACTTGATTAGTTAATATTTAATACTAATGCCCTTTAACCATTCAAGTTATCTGGTTAGAACTTTAAAATTTGGGGTGCAAAACAAAAGAGATAAGCACCAGATTATTCTATAAATTTTTTTACAATCAAATGGCTGTCCCATATTCACATTCAATGGCATAGATGTGTCTTATGCAACACAAGCATCTATCAACTTGTTGCCCATACACAGACTACTAGCTGTCTAGCTTCAAAAGACTATTTATATTCCATGATTTGGTTGAAGATTCTTCCTCTCCATCATCAATGGTGAGAACTCCTGGGTATTGAGATTGTAAACCGCCTCTGAAACACAGTATCACAAGTGTCAGAAGCTCACCGAAAGATAAGAAAAAAAATTTATTCCTTTGCTTGTATAGGATTCAATTCTCCTCCTACTCTAGTTTATTCTTATTTCTTAATTAAATTTTTATATATGATTTGAGGTAAAAACTTAATAATTATTAATTTTATATTAATCTATAATTTTAATCATTGAATTTTGATCCAATTACATATCAAAGTCTAATTAAAATAAAATAAAATAAATCCTATCAAAAGAAAATTCGTATCCTTCTTCTAATGATTTTTTTTTCAAAATATTGCTATTTATAAAATTTAAATAATACAATTAAAAAAATATTTATTTTTTACAAAATTATAAATATTTTTTAAAAAAAGTAAATAATTTTACATAATTATTTCTAAATCTTGAAGATTATGTGATGGTAAATAAAGTATTTTATTTTTTTTAAATAAACAAATTTTATCAATTTAACACGATAATAAATTTATTTATAAAAAAATTAGATGTTCGAATACATTAAACACTATAATAAATTTATTCATAAAAAAAAATTGGTGTTTGAATACCGAAATTTTTTTTAATTTTAATTAAGAGTATATTTTTAATTATTATAATTATAATTTAACTTTCAACAACAATAATTATTCAATTCTAACCCGAAAATATAAAATAATTTGAGTATTTAATTGAATAAAATATTTTAAAAAAATTGACTTACTCTATAAGGAATTGTGGTAGATTATAAACTCCATGTCGTGTCAATGTTGTGGCCTTAGATTAAAACAAATGTGTTGCCAATCCTGCTGACGGGCAATCTTAATCCAATCCCATCCCGAACCAGGCCGGGCCACCCGTGAAAAATAATAATGCAATGGAAGTCAAACAATATACGTAGCCAGCCATGCGAGAGTTGTATGAATATTATTGGTTAACGTAACTCAATTGATACAAAGCACTCAACTCTGGTTTGCGTTGACTTCTTAAACGAGGGTTGGGAGTTGTCACGGTTATCTCATTGTGTCTGAGTGAGAGACATTATAGTAATTTAGGCATAGAGATAGGGGTATTATAGTAAATCAGTAATTAATGTCGTGGTGTCCGGCCACTGCATGGCACACTGTGCCCAATCACGGGATCTCTCGGGTCCTGAATAAAAAAAAATTTAATTTTAAATTAAATTAATATTTTTATTATAACGGTTTAAAATATTTTTAATTAAAATATAAATATAATTAATATAATTAAATTATTTAATTAATTTTTTTTTAAAATGACATTATAGTACATAATTTACTAGGACAGTTTGAAATTCTTGTTGGGTTCCCTGACAAGAATCAAGCAAACTATGGTAACTAACCAAATGCAATTTCCATATGTCGGCGTGCAACATGACAATAAGAGGAAGGCCATTCATTTTCGTCCCGCGATCCACCTGTTTCGATCATGTTGCCCCCCACTTCGTTTGGCAATTACATACACATCCCCGTACACATACCCTACCTACCTAGTTAGTCACTGTGTGGGGGTTAGGTCAAACAATCATTACACTAATTACCGAATTAATTACACAATCACCCAATTTAATGCAGCACAAGAATCAACGACCGGACAGTTGAAGATTCACGGGGGTGTGGGGGTTGGCGGCAACTTTCATCGCATGACAAGCACGTGATGCACCGACTGCAATCCAAACTCGACGAAATTTCCTTCACGCGCTTTCTTCTCGGTTCTCGACTCACCCTCCTGGTATCAGTTTAAAATGGCAGGCCACCCCAAGCGGCGGTACCCTTAATTGCGCATCGCGCGAGTCGGCCGCAATACCCGATTATAATATCTCCGGTGGGTCCACCTATTCAAAATCATTACAACGGGTTTAATGTTTAATTTAGTTCGTAATTTTGACGCTTTGACGATCGTTCATGGCATGTTTTAATTGCAATTAAGTATTCGTATTAGTATTATTTGAAGGAAGGAAATCGGTATTAAGCGGGCCCCACCGGTTTTTTTGGCAGGGGCAAAAGGGTCAGAGAGATTTTTTTGAACATAGTGTTAGTGGGGGCCTATAAACATCTGCCAAATGACAAACAAGCATAAGTGTGTTATATGTAAGAAAGGAGAGAGCGAGATGAGCTGAGTCCTACGACGCAAAAGCCTTATATATAGGCTAGCTCGTGTAAGAAGAAGAGAAGCGGATTGCGCGGACCCGGAGAGGAAAGGAATAGCGAAGACAGGAAGCAGTGCTAAGAGATTTTTCTGCAGTTGCAACAATGGCGAACCAACGAAACAGAGGCGGGTTCAGGATGTCAGTTTGCGGCCAAGAAGAGATAGAGCAATTGTCAAGAGATGGCAGCCATTACAGTCTCTCAACTAGTGTTCTTCCTTCTCTTGGAGCGAGAAGCCACCGTAGAGTCAAGCTCCGGAGTTTCATTATTTCGCCCTATGATCGTCGTTACAGGTGTTTTATCATGTCTTCTCCCTCCTTGTTTTCTTGTTTTATATTTGGCTTAACTGTTATTATTGCTTTGTTTTCAACATTTTTTAGTAATATTTTGATAGGAGGATTTGGTAAACAACGACATTGAATCTCATGAGCCTTGTTTTTAACTAAAACTATTACCATTTTCTATTTCTGTTTTTTTTCTCTCCAATCTCTGCTTGTTGGTTATTTTGTCATTTCAGTTCGTCTTTCTTAGAACAGTTGTTTAGCTTCAAACCATTTAATGTGGTTGATTAAATGTCAAAATGATTCCGCTTGTGATGTCAAAAATTTCTTTCTTTTGATTTATATTTATGGACTTTTTGGTTGTTTCTTCACCTGCAATTGAATATTGGATTCTTTGTTCTGAAAGTGTACACAGCGCGTTTTTGTTGAATTGCCTCTGGTCAGACCAAGCAATTTCTAATTGAAAACTTGAGCATCTTTTGGTTGACTGCTGCAGCCTACAGGAACAATTCCAAGATTCTTTATAATTAGTATCTATATTTTCTTTTTTACTTTTCGATGAATAAATGATGCATATGGTTCTTCAATCAGTTCCTGCGTTTCCAAATTGTCAATTCTTATGCTTCTTGATCATTCCACAGAACACGGTCTCTATGATTTGTGCTTATTATTTTAATGATCATTACGGAAAATAACTTGCGGCAAAATTTTAGCTTCTATCTCTTGCGATTGGAGTAACTTTGCACCTTTTGATGATGCATGAATAAAAGGAGTAGCTCTATATAGCTTAAAATTTCTTGTTGACCATTATAGTAGAAGAACGAATAGCATTTAGCCCTAAATTTAACTGATTCTCGCAGGGTATGGGAGACCTTCCTTGTTCTTCTCGTTATCTACACTGCATGGGCTTCACCTTTTGAATTTGGATTTCTTAGAAAGCCTCAAAAACCACTTTCCATCATTGATAATGTTGTCAATGGGTTCTTTGCTGTGGATATTGTTCTCACCTTCTTTGTGGCTTTCCTGGACAAAGCTACCTACCTACTTGTTGACAGTCCAAAAAAGATTGCTTGGAAGTATGCAAGTTCCTGGTTGGTCTTTGATGTCATATCCACAATCCCCTCTGAACTTGTTCAAAAGGTGACACCTACACCACTCCAGTCGTATGGCTTATTCAACATGCTTCGTCTTTGGCGTCTCAGAAGAGTTAGTGCCCTATTTTCCAGGTATAGAGGTTTTCCCTGTAAATAGATAGCTTTTATCTTTAACCAAATGATATTGTGGATGTTTTGATTATTGGTCAGGACTCACCCTGCATTATTTCTTGAAACAGATTGGAGAAAGATAGGAACTACAATTATTTTTGGGTTCGATGCTGTAAACTTATTTTTGTAAGCATTTGAGCAAACTTTCTGTTCATTTTTCTTTTCATGAAACAAACGTGTTTTTGAGTGAACGCTATAACTGAGTATAGGATTCTGTTTGTAGGTCACACTTTTTGCTGTCCACTGTGCTGGATGCTTCTATTACCTTCTCGCTGCCCGTTATCACAACCCCGGGAGTACCTGGATTGCGCTATCCTTGGGAGATAACTTCCTTCAAAAGAGCCTTTGGATTCGATATGTGACTTCAATGTACTGGTCTATCACTACCCTAACAACTGTTGGGTATGGCGACTTGCATCCTGTGAATACGAGGGAGATGATCTTTGACATCTTCTTTATGCTCTTCAACCTCGGATTGACGGCGTATTTAATTGGTAACATGACCAACTTGGTTGTACATGGAACTAGTCGAACTAGAAAATTTGTGAGTCAATTCTTAATGTTGTAAGTCTGCAAATTTTCTAATTCACAATATATGCAGATACTGACATTTTATCAGAATGCTTACATTTGTTTTTTGTTTTTAATCCTTTTTCCTTGTTTTATCTTAAAATTTCAGAGAGACACTATACAAGCTGCTTCAAGTTTTGCTCAGAGAAATCAATTGCCTCATCGTCTGCAAGATCAGATGCTGGCACATTTATGTTTGAAGTTCAGGATAGATTCTGAAGGACTACAGCAGCAGGAGACTCTTGATTCACTTCCTAAAGCCATCCAATCTAGCATTTCACACTATCTTTTCTACTCTCTCGTGGATAAGGTGTATTTGTTTCGAGGGGTTTCCAATGACCTGCTTTTCCAGCTGGTAATTTACTCAAAACGCACCGTGGTTATGTATTTGGATGTTTCTCTTTGCTGTGGATTCTCGTTTTTTGTTTTATCTTTTCTCAGTGTGAATCCTTACATTGGATTTTTTATACAAATAAATTCCAAAGGTCTCGGAGATGAAAGCCGAGTATTTTCCTCCAAAAGAAGATGTTATTTTGCAGAATGAAGCACCAACAGACTTCTACATTCTTGTGACTGGCGCTGTGGTAATTACTGATTTTCTTCCTTTTTATTTCCATTATTCGGTTATGAATTTTGCAATTATGATGCTCTCATTAAAGTCATTTTAATGAGTAACGGCCTTAACATTTGGATTACTTCACAGGAGCTTTTGGTTTTCAAGAATGGAGTTGAACAGGCAAGTATTATCATTGTGAAAATTTCATCAATTACTTAAAGGAATGGTTGTGGATTTTTGAAAAGTTATCTCTTTTGTCCTTAAGATATAGAAATATTGCTGAAATTATGTTAAATGTTGCAGGTTGTTGGAGAGGCAAAAACTGGTGAGGTTTGTGGAGAGATTGGGGTACTTTGTTATAAGCCACAACTTTTTACAGTGCGGACTAAGCGATTGAGTCAGCTACTACGGCTGAACCGTACAACATTCTTAAATATTGTTCAGGCCAATGTTGGAGATGGAACCATAATCATGAATAATCTCCTCCAGGTTAGTATATTCTGTATGATGTAGTGACATTTATTTCATTGGGAAAAACATAGAATCATTTGGTATTGGAAATTTCTATACTCTGATTAATCCTTACAAGGATGTTATGCCTTAGTAGATGTCAATTCAGGAGAATATTCCATTTACAATGTCATAATCTTAAGTGTAAACTTTTCACATATTATGCTCCAATTTAGCTTTTCATTCTTTGCTGGTCAGCATTTAAAAGACCTCAAGGACCCGATTATGGAGGGAGTTTTATTGGAGACAGAGAACATGCTCGCACGTGGGCGAATGGACCTCCCTCTCAGTCTATGTTTCGCTGCACTCAGAGAAGATGATTTGTTGTTGCATCAGTTGTTGAAACGAGGCCTTGATCCTAATGAATCAGACAACAATGGAAGAACAGCCCTGGTTTGTGAAAAAAACACTATCAACTCTGAAATTAGTCCATGCCTGTTTCTGCTAATAATGTAACTAATTTCCATCTTTTTAACCTGTGCCATGTCAAACAGCACATAGCAGCATCAAAAGGAAGTGAGAATTGTGTGCTTCTCCTTCTGGATTATGGCACAGATCCTAGTAGTAGAGGTATGCTGATTACCTCATTCCTAATCAGTTTCTATGGTATCTGCATTAAATATTCCTAATTTACACTGATTTGAGGTGCATTTGATTTCTTGAGAATTATTCTGCTCTATCACAAAATATAAAAAAATGTTCAAGTTCACTGCCTATTTTATGTCTGTCCACCTTAAAAGATTATGGCTGATAGATTTATATTCTGGGACTGCAGTAATTGTATGTTACTGTTAAGTTGCCACATGCATTCTAGTTAAATTTTGTGGAATCCTCTTATTTTTTGGCATATTGTATTCATAAATGTCTTCGAATTGGAAGCTAAATGTTGTTTCTTATCACTAAGTTTTCTTAAATATGCTTCCAATGAGTGAGTACTCTTTCCTTTCCCTCTTTTCAGAAGCATGAAGATTGTTACGGGTTGTGAAAGATTTAATCCAACTGTGTTAGTCCCAACATGTTGTCCCATTTATATCTTATATAGTTGAATTTACCAGCAGGGAAAAAAAGAGAATGGTATATTTATAAGTCCATCTTAAATCTACCTTTGATTTTGTTTGTTGCCCATTTGATATGATTATTGACTTTCGTTCCATTTTGTTTAATTTGATATTTTGATTTCTTACATATGAAGTTGAAATCACTGAAATAGATTTTAGTTGACCTTCACATACTCATATCCAGAACAATTGTTGTATACAATTATACAAACATCATCATATTTGGGCCTGTTCAGGAATTGGTCATTGCTCTCCTTGCTAATTTAGTAATCTCAATGATGCAGAAGTCTCATTCTGCTATTATTTTTATTGTTTTAATCAAACAGTTGGCACTCTATAAGTTGCAGACCTTAGATAAGTCTGTGGAACTAAATTTAACTGTCAAGACTGGTTCATATTTATTGACTTTTAATTTCTTTTTAATAGATTCCTGTTTGTAACCGTATGCATGATTGTCTGACACACTCATACTATCAATCAATCTATTGGATGATGGTAAGGTCACCTTCTGATGGAGATCGGCACCCCCAGTTTGATGACTTTGTTGTGTAATTTTTAAAATAAGGCTTCTCTAGTCAACTGCACAGTGTATTGTCTGTGTTTATGTGACCCCAAATTATTGGAAGTCGTGTCAGTGAGTTGTTCTGTATTCTTCATCTCTTTGCTTGTTTAGTATTTGTTTATGTGCAGTATAAGTCTATTAGTATATACCCTGAAAATGTTTTGGGACTGAGCAATAGAGTTTTTAAAATTAATCCTGATCAAGCATACATTATTCTGCCAAATGTCAATTTATCTAATAAATGAACTCTATAATGATTTATACAATTTGACATTTATGCAGACTCAGAGGGGAATGTACCACTATGGGAGGCAATGCTGGGAGGTCATGAACCCGTCGTCAAACTTTTGACAGAAAATGGTGCAGACATCAACTCTGGAGACGTGGGTCACTTTGCATGCACAGCTGCTGAGCAAAATAACTTGGACTTGCTTAAGCAAATTGTTCATTATGGAGGGGATGTAACGCGTCCGAAGAGTAATGGCTCCACGGCACTTCATGTTGCAGTTTGCGAAGACAACATCGAAATAGTCAGATACCTCTTAGACCAAGGGGCTGACATTGCTAAACCAGATATCCACGGTTGGACCCCAAGGGATCTAGCTGATCAGCAAGGACATGAAGAAATCAAATCCATTTTCCAATCTAGTCAAGACGCTAAAACTCAATCAGTCGTTTCATTTCCTGAGCAGCAGCAGCAGCATGGTGTTCGCTATCTCGGGAGGTTTAAAAGTGAGCCAGTTATACCTTCCTTATCCCAAGAAGGCTCTTTACGAGCTACAGATGGATCGTGGACCCAAACCCGTCCAAGGCGTAAGACTAACAATTTCCACAACTCACTGTTTGGCATGATGTCAGCTGCACAGAGTGCGGAAAAAGATTTAACGTTCCCAGTTGATCATACCACAGCTGCCAAGACTGCTGGCGTCAACTCCGCCAGAGTGAAAATTAGTTGTCCGGCAAAGGGACAAATTGCAGGGAAGCTTGTTCTACTTCCACCTAGCTTGCAAGAGCTGATTGAAATAGGTGCTAAGAAATTCGGGATCTCGCCTGCTAAAGTTCTCTTAAATGAAGATAGAGCTGAAATTGATGATATTGAGGTAATTAGAGACGGAGACCATCTTGTTTTCGTCAGTGATAGTGATCAAAAAACTTCGAACCAACAAGAATTGTAGTGTAATTATAAGGCTCGCAGGTGTGTAGTTTTATTATTATTATTTTTTTCTTCTGAAAATTATCGTTCCACATGGAAAAATCCGGTCTAAGATTTTGGGTTGAGTTTGATCAAAAGATGTTGATGGGTCACATTTCATAGTCTTCTGCTTTATTCAATCGAAAATGTTCGAAGCTTGATAACGATAATACTGTAACAAATGAAGAAGAAGAAGATTGACTGCATGGGAGAGCACGAGTGTAGTGTTTGCCATGCCATGTAAGGATGGTACAAAGGTACTGTATATAACTGTTTCCCAACAAATGTTGTGGTTTTTACTCGATAGGTTGTACGTGCTTATATCGTCGGTGGGTTTGGTTGAGATTAGTAAAATCAATGCAATGCATATATAGCCATAAATGTATTCTATGTTATACTTAAGTAAGATGGTTAATATTGCCTGCGCCTGAGCCCGAGACAGAGCCTGATCCTGAGCGTCATCTTTCCGCTCCCGAACTTCTAGTTCTAAGCCTCAATTTTCTCCCCTGCTGGTTGTCGGCTCATCCACAGAATCGCCCAACTCTACTTCACTGTCTTCATCCCCTCCCAGATTCTGCCAACGTATACATATCAAGGGACGAATTTTGATAAAAAGAATATCATTCAAAAAGTGTAAATTTGATTAAGAAAACATATACTAATATCTTGGAAATGGAGGTTCTGTTCCAGTCTCTTCTCGTCATTGATATTCGCACTTGCATGGTACAATATCTCAGATATGGAAGTTGTACGTTCATATTAATTAAAACACAGCAAAGTTTACCTTGAATGAGACATGATGATTCCGCTTCGGAACTCCAGTCATTTCTTCGTATTCACCAGCACCCAACTCATAAAGGCAAAAATAGATTCAAACATTTTGGGAGAATATGCTGTCTTACGTATATCAGTAAAAAGAATGGCGCCGGGAAGAATATTCCAGCAATGGGTATTCATGTCAGTCCATAACAAATCATGAAAAACAAAAAACTGCAACAGAGTAAATAGAGCAATTCGATCGAGCGGAACCTTCTGCGCGAAAGAAGCATGTGCTTCTTCCGTTAATCCAGAGTCACAAAAATGGCACAAGTAGCAGAATTAATGCTAAATGATCAGTGAATAATGGAGATCAATTTGAAAACAATTAAGTTGAATGAAGTAATTACTTGTAACGTCGTTTAGGAGTAATGAAAACCATCGTCAATCTTTAGCAGAATTGGTTCCCAGGAAGGCAGTCAATGGCCAGTGTGTGCAAAATATCCCCAGAGAACTGATGTGGGTATCATTTTAATGAGGGGCGATGCAAGTAATGATAGTTCAACAAGCAGTGATTGTAATAGGTTGGTAACTCGTTACTCATTGACTCGGACAGGCAAATGAGCCTCGATATTTTTTTCAGGATCAAACACATCCTTTCTCATCCCTCCATCATCACTTTTCATAGCAGAAGCCTTCAAGGTCTGCCGAAAGCTGCTGCTAAAAGAACTATTCATTATCAGCCAACTTGCAACAAAACCACTAGGTAGTCGAATCATAATCTGCATTTAACAAGAAAACTTACATCTTGTGTTGACTCCAATTCTTTGAAGACTGCCTGCATCCTACCATAGATTTGGGATTTTACTAGCTTGTGGTTTCATGCCTTCCTTGGCACTCTTTACCGTCCTTTTTTCATCATCTGCATTCATAAATCCCGACGTATAATGAGACTACATAAATTATAATAATGTCACCCATGTATGAATGGCACCGACTACCAATTAATTCAACAGCCTTCCTGTCTTTTGAGAACAGACAAGCTCTTCGCGTGCATTGGAGATTGTGATAGAACACCATTTGCGGGAGGGAGACCAACCAATCCACAGAGCAATGTCTTTGATAGAATGATCACAAAGCAGTGTTTCAATGAAACGAGATGTAAGAATTTAGGCAGAGTCTAGCTTACGGAGTTGCATATATGACATAAGAGCACAGAAATTGGCTAATTAATTTACCGTAATTCCTAGAACAAAGATGTTACAATGGTAAGCAGACGGGTTCTTGAGATTGAACTCCTGTTTTGCCATTTGAGAAGCCACACTGTGTCAAAAAAATAAAGACCTGGAACCATCACAGCTGGTATGGTGGCAGCAAATATATACGATGGTGGGATGCTTGCCATATCCTGTTATTTAATCAAATGAGGCAAGTGCAATTTGAGTTGATGACGTTTTCAGAAAGGAAAAGAAAGAAATAAAGCAAATGAATACAGCGTTTCACCTTTATTACAGTCCAATGCAACACAGATGTAGACTCTCCAGGAAGAGATATAAATTCTCCTTGGAACTGCCTCGGGAACTTCAGCCGGTATACTAAATGACATAGCTGACCATAATACTACCATTACTGGAACGCCATAGTCGGCAATAAAGCCTTGGAACCATCCCGCATTAAAGTTGAGCAATTCAGCTTTAAAATAAGAATGAAGCTTAAAAACAAAGAATCTTTGGAAGTTATTTAACAAACCTGTGCCATTTAGCCATGCTCTTGCCTTTCTGCTCTTCAAAAGAACTGAAGAGTACGCCAAAGGTGAATATAACACCCAGCAGTCCATTTACATACAGCCATTGGAAATGATTCTCTTCCAAGTATGCGTCTTCAGATTTAGGAACAACAAATTCACTTACCATCGCCTGTAAATCAAACAAAAGTTTCCGAAAGTTGAATGATAAACAGTATTTCAATTTGGATTTATTAACGATAGAGTAGATCATGCGAGTACCTTTATAGCCCGCTGAGTGAAAAGAACGAGAAATCAGCATGCCAAAAGTTTCACCTGCAATCCTTGTAAATTTTGATATAATTTTGCAAGGAGAAAGAGTATGAGAGACGTCAAGAGACACACCCTACATAATCAGATTCACCAAATTCGTTAAGGTAACAAACCGTAGTGCAAGCTTTAACAATTATAAGAACTGTGGAGAATGAGAGGGTATAATCTAGCCATGCGGTCCAACCCAGAATGAGATTTTTTGGAAGATCTGCTCTTCCTTTTGCAAAACTGTACATATATGTGTACATCATAACCGTGGGCTCTGCTACTCCCACAATCAACAGAGGCTGTCCACCAATTATTGAGTGTATGACACCACATAGAGCTGTCGATAAGGTGCTCATACTTCCATCTGCATGGAGAAACACAAACTTATTACAAAATAACGCAGCGTCAAATAACAAAACAGACCCAAAAACTACCCAAGTCACCTACCTGCTTCTCTGCTAAGTTGTTCTCCAAAAGCAATGACTGGAATAGCCGAGGAGAAAACTATGTACAGGGTTGGAGCCAAGATCCTGTATTAAAAATGGAGATTGATGGCGTCAAAAGCTGAATCTCCATGACAATGCACTAGCAATTTTTATACAAGAAATTTGAAGAGAAAAACAGAGAAAGACAAGGACCTAGGACCGGAACTAAACGCCGAAATCCAATCCCATCTTCTGCAAACGGAGAGTTTTTGTCCTCCATCGCTGAATGCATAAGAGAGATCAACTACATAAACAACAATACTAGTCGGAAACACAGCACAATGACAAAACATTTTTCATATTTTCATACAATTCAAGTACCTCGGAATTGGGCGCCAAAGGATGAAAATCGGAAAGACGACTTTGTTCAATAACTATGCACCAGCCGATCATGGTTTGGTAATAGTTATAACGTCGGTGACGAAATATCTGCGATTAAATATGACTTCGGTTTGAATAACGGCGGCATTCCACTGCCCGCACAACGCCAAAATCGTCTTCGTACGTTTGATTCGTAGTTTCAAGGTGTCAAAATCCTATTGACAGAAGCGGGGCAACAACCAACGCGGCAACGTAACCAAACGGTAATCTGCGTGACAGGTGTCGAAACTCTGTCGTTTCATTTCAATACTTTGAGCAATGGTTAACCATTAGCAACAAGAATTCTTTTTTGATTATTAAAAAAATAAAAAAAAATAATTAAATAAAATTTAAATTTTTTTTAATTATTTTTTATATTTATATGTCACCAAATTTTTAAAAATTAAAAATATAAAAAATTACGACAAAACTCTTTATTTAACAAAAAAAAACTTTTATGAAATACTTTTAATTAAAATATTTCGATAAATACTTAATTTTAAAAATAATATTACGTATGTATAAATTTATTTATTTCAACAACTAATTACAATACTATTATTGTTCCAAGTTCCTTACTAAATAACGCATATATTGAAATATCTAATAAAGTTATTGTGAAATATAATAAAAGAAATTAAATAATCAAATTGAAAAATTTAGGACCGATTTACGATACCTAAAATAACCCTTATTAAGGCTCTTATTGTTTAATATGATCTGTCTATTTTTTTTTCATGATTAGTTGTAATAAATAAATATTTTTCTAATAATTAACTCTTAACTACTAAGATGATTAGAGCTGTTAAAGACATTCTGAGCAATGGTTCATTCGGCAAACTATTTGCTTGACGGATCTTCCACTCTAGCAATACCCGCACAAATGACAGAAGACGATAAGATCGTTAATCTCGATGAGATGGGAGTCGGTGATTGCCAGTTTCTGATCCAAGAAAACCAGCAATCTTGGGCTTTGCCAGGCCATAATGAGAAATCGGCTGATGGAATCTACCTCCTATTTTTTGCTACTTGCTTTAAAAGGGGTTGGTGAGAGTGCTTTGACTAACACCACTTGATGGAGAAATACAATTGCCACAAACAGCCAATCTAGGCTAGGGTAAACAATGGAGATAATTTGTAGCACGCTGCTGGTTTCAAAGCCATGACAATGACAGATCAAGCAGCAAAATTAAAGATATTAGACAGATACAACTGCACAAATTATTATGTACCCTTCTTTTCCTCTGTCATCAGTCCACGCTCAGCAAGACTAAGAAATTAAAAAAAAATGGACACCATTCTTTTCCCTCCTTGCAGAATAAACCCAGTAAATATACAGTGTAGCTTTAAGATTCTGAATAATTTAAAACATTCCAAAGACATCATAGAGCTTAACCTCACATACGTCAACTACAAAAGTTTAAGCATTTTCAGACGTTCTTCATGTTCTGGATCCAGTTTTGGTGGTGTGTAACTGCCATGCAGATCCTCCACAATATACTCCTGCAAACGAAATTTGATGGTAAGTATTCCTAAATTTGGAAAGTGAAGCAATCCAAGATCTTGGCCAACAATGACTCTAACCAATGCCTGCTCCGAAGATATAATACAAATATCTACAGGACAGGAATGCCTCACTGATTACCTTTGTGAGCTCCCTTTTGGTAAGAATGTGGTAATGTTTCTGCCATATCTTCTGCATAGCCATGGTGGCAGCAAGGAAACCATAGGCTATACCAAGGATGGCAAAAATAACAACAAAAACAATAACCAGTGCAAAGCATGCTTCCATAGATGCAGGAAAACAATCCAAGATGCCCCACCCATAACAGCAGTTCTGGCAGCCAGCCATCCGTGGGTCACTGGTATTGAGGGAGGAGCAATGTAGTATGAGCCCAAAAAATCCAAGCAGCACAAAGAAGGCCATTACCCCTGGTAATGCGTCCACAGACAATATCAGAGGACATGCTTTAAGGTACACGGAAGAAAAAATAGAGAGAGAATTGCAAGTCAAGCGATCAGTAATCTGCATTCAACTCAGGTAACAATTAAAAGGGGTAAAACCAAGCAAAACTTTTGTTTCTTTGTGCTCACATTTTTCTATACTCATCAAACTGCAATTGTTACCTTGTGTACTTCTCTTAGTCCACCCACCGGTTGTCAGTTATGTCCTCATTACAAGGGGTGTGAACTAAAAATAATTTACAAGCAACTGAAATTGCAATATTCTGCCACCAAAATATGTCTCTACAACTCTACATGATTTAGGCATGACATAAAAACAGACAGAAATTTACCGATACAGTAATAAAATGGAATAGGATGCTTTGACAGAACACGATCCCAACCATCACTGAATGAATTACGGAAGGCCCCATCTTTGTCCATGAGGTATGCAAAGCCACCCATTGCAGCAATTACCTGGAATCAGACAACAGTAGTTTTACACAGCAACAAACAGAAACTCAATTCCAGAATTTGAGCATACACCACTGTACAACACAAAACTCGTTGCAGGACCTAGTAGTAGAGGCTAGGTATATCTATGTAGGACCTAAATTCATTAGGCAGTAGTTCAGCTGGAAAAAGTTGTTTTTTATTAGCTTACACTCCTCATTCATTTGAATGTAAAGGAAAAAAATAAACACAATTTTGGCTTTGTTTTATTTTTCCCTCCCAACACCTTTCATTTATTTCCCTCAACCAGACATTAATAGCCCACCACATCAAAACTAATTGTTTATATATCTCAATTTGCGTTCCCTCCATTGTCAGCTAGATCAAAACCCGGCTCTAAAAGTGTGATGCACATGTCAACCATGGGTCCAAAAACTAAAACTCATCCTTAGGCAGACACTTACTTGGTTCTTCCACATAGCCTTCCTCCTTTGCATTTATTCAAAAGTCTTGAATTAGATCATAAATAATCGCATATTTAATTCAAATGAAATGGTATTATTCACCAACAGAGATACCCATATTACCAATACAGTTTGAATTCATTGGTGAAATATAGTGGTCACCAATAGAATTAAAAATCTAATATATTAGACTGATAAAATGAGTTATGCCAAAATTATCTAAAAGAGAAACTCCCTAAGATAGCTGAAACATGTTTCAAACATTGGAGAAAACTCAGAATCCAGCTTCTTTTCTTTCTTTAATTTTTTTGAAGGGAAGAAAGAACTTAGATCAGAGTTAGTGCATGATTAACAAACAAGGGGCATCATTTATGCACCCTTCTAGAGTGGAAGGGAAAGTGAGATTACTCACAGTCTGTACAGCCAAAAATACAAAGAAAACATCCCTGGCAACAAAAAGTCTGAATTTTACTTTACGCCAAGAGTTATCCTCAAATAGTTCAACTCGAAGGTGAAATTGGGCTTTGCAGGTTGAGCAATGCGAAAATGCAAATCCTTCCTGTAACAGAAAAGAGCAGAGAGGGCAGGAATATAAACTGTTAGATCGCCATCAAAAGATAATTAGCAGATAAAACAGTTAAATTTCTTGCATAATCAAAAACCTCAAAGAAGAATAAAACACAACCTTAACTGAGCGCCAATGATCAAGGCATGAACGATGAACAAACTGCTGAGTGCCTTTGCACATGCATGGAGATATCAATTCATCATCTATGGCACCAAATTGAAAAAAGAAAAAAACTTAGGCCAAAGAATAATAGAGTACCAAAAAACACCTATCAGAAAATGTAGCAAGTTTTAAAAGTACTTTCTACAGCACCCTTGTGCTTGGTGATACCTCATAACCCCCGTCACATCCAACCTTGCTTGGAAGTACCGGACCGCACATCCCCATTCCTACTAATTTCTATCTCATTTAGTGTATCAATTCCAAAGATCACACATTGGACATAAACACAAAGACCTCTCATTGCTGTGTGTCATTAGTCAATTATTAATCACCCAACAAGTTGCTATTTCAATTTCATACCCATAATTATAACAAATATACACTTTCAAGTCAACGAAAAATATAAATAAGCAGAAAATATCGCTAACACGTTCATAACTCATTACCAATCACAAAAATTATCAAAAACAAATAACAGAACAGCATATAATTCCGATCAAATCTTCAAATATCGATGCAATGTAATTTAACAAAGAACGCAAGATCACCCGATTCTCCATCGCATTCGAGGCATATGCGGCAGCAAGTAACCGAACCACTCTCAATATCTTCATCCTTAATCTCATTAGAACTCGAACTCGAGCTAGAACTTACAACAGGCGCTTCGGATACCTCCTCGGTGCCAAGCAAAGGATCGGCATCGGTATGTTCCCGTTCAGACAACGGCTCCAGCTGTAATTCCTCCTTCATGGATCGTCTATCTTTAAAAGAACAACCGAAAAACTTTATTAAAACCGTAAAAATTATCAGAATTGGGAGCAGAAGATGATCAAAACAATCTAAGTCAACAATCGAAGGAAGGAACGCACGTCTATCTGATTATATTCTCTGATGAAATTATTTAATTGTCCAGAATTAAGAAAATCATGTGAAAATTATTGGTATAAAATTAAAATACCTAGAAATTGCAGAGGAAAAGTCAGTGCACTTTTCAGATGAATAACAACTGTCTGTAATTGAAAATGTCAGGCCAGACAGAGAGAGAAACAGACTCGGCTACAGTCGGGACTCTCGCTCTTATCCAGTTGGCGCGCGGGTGCGTACAGCGCACCTGGTATACTTTAGAACCTGACGCATCTGGGCCGTGAATAGCGGATGGGCCGAAACTGGTATTGCCCGTTAGAATGACGGGGCATTCCAGTTCACTCGAAAGATGAAAGAAGGCAAACGCATGTTTAAAAATCAGTTAAAATAATTTTCTTAAATAAATAAAATTAAAATTACTCTTTTACATATTTGCCCTTATAATTTGTGAATTAACTTCTTTTATTTATTTAAAAGTGTTCGATAATTATTATTAACTTGGATGGGCCGATATATAACCTTCGAATTTTTTCTCTACCATGACATTGATATTAAACCCGTCATTTAAATATTAATCAACGATTTAATTTGTGTCATAAAAAATACTCTGTATATATATTTAAATGACTAAATAACCCTTAATTAAATCTCTTCCTTGCACCCAAAATTATATTCATCAAACCAAAGCATTTTTTTATTATTGAAAAGTGGGAAATTAATTAATATTAAAAAATAATATTTAGTTGTCACATAATAAAATACGAGTTATTATTATATAATGAAGTATTAAAAAAAGGGGTGGGAGACAAGAAACAATCAACAACATTTTAACATGCATATTTGAAGACAAACGATATTATTAATAAAAATCTAAACATGTATGAAAAATTTACGTTTTAATTATCAAAAAGAAACTCGCAAAACATGAATTCTTAGATATATATTTCATAAAAATAATTTTCAAATTATTGAATATAATTTTTTTAATAATTTAAAAAAGAATACATTGTTGTTGTTTGGATCTTTCCGAAACGTTGATTTATTTCTTCGATAATCAACACTCATAAAAAAAATTATGATGATTTAATATTACATAAGAAAAGTTAAAAATAGATAATTGTAAATTAAACGGGTTGCATGAGGTGAGCATACTCGTGCAACCCATAATAAAAATATTAGAGTTAAATTCATTATAATTTTAATATTTTAACTAATACTCGTGCGCAATGAACGTGTTCACAAAAAATTAATAAATTTTGATGTATAATAGGATAGATATATAGAGATTTTTATTGTGACGAGATGGGTAATAAAATTTTATATTAAATTTTAAAAAATATTATTAAATTTTATAAAAATAAATTTTATGCAGTGTAATAAATATATTTTTTAAAAAGACGACAATGACCCAACCAACTAATGACAGATTGCTTGCAATACCAGTTTGGCTAGTACTCGGTTTAAAGAGGGCAGCTCATTGGTGACAATGAGTCCGGCTATAATCCCATCACGTGTCTAATACGTTGTCCCCGGTGGCCCCATGCATGCATTTGTTTTTCCTCTTGACGTTTAGAATCTTGATTCCATGGGTTATTTTTCCAAGAGTTCACATCAGCAAAATTGGTCAATGAAGGGGTCGATATAGCTAAGTCGACATACAGACGGCAGTGTGGTTGTTGTTCAAAAGTTTTCTGAAGGGTGCCAAATTTCTTTAGAAACTCCGTGATTCATTGCGGAAACTCTCAGCATTTTGGAATTGATCGGACTGTGTGGTTTAATTAGGAGTCCCATCTTTTCCCCTCAAGGCTTGGTGTTGGGTGTGATGCATTCTAGAGATGCCAACTCTTCTCCCGAGTCCGGGGACTAACCCAGTCCGGTCTGCTTAGATCGAAGAACATGATCAAATCTGGTCTTGCTTTTGTATATTCCACATAAATATACAACTATCTTATTCCAAAATTATAGAATCTCAATGGTAGACAAAACGACGTCGTATTGGATGGGTTTGAAGTAATATTGTAACGTTTAGATCAAGTTCAAATTGGACAAGTTGAGCAAGATTCCGAAACCACGAAGCACGCGTGAAAATGACCTGTGTTTGAAGTAATATTGTAACGTTTAGATCAAGTTCAAATTGGACAAAGTTGAAGAAGATTCCGTAACCACGAAGCACGCAAGAAAATTCCTCGACAATGACGTATTCTTCATTGTGTTATTGGTTGAAAAGTTACATTGAATATAACAATGGAAGACTAAAAGGCAGATATTTAATTGTTGACGCAGAAGAATGACAAGAAATCGATGAGTTGGGCCAATGATACATCCTTGAGGTTTCAGAAAACACAACCTGAGGGCATTTAACAACAAAACCTGACGATGGGTATGGAATCACATGCTTGCAATTAATTATTCAGGGTTGGAGAAAACTAATCACATATCAACGAGATTTGAAAACGTCTGATTGCAGAAGAGAAGCTTACAATTCCGATCTCTTGAGATAGAATTACACACCAATCTGACTACCAACATCGGATCATACCCTGCGTAGATGATAGACAGACAATCATTCATTATACCCAGAGAAATGATGGAGAATTATTTTCTCAATAAATAATAAAATGGGGATGTGAAGAAAATTACTGTTGGAATTCAATGTTTATCGAATTTGCCGTTAAGTTGGCAATGGTCCTGAAAGCCGTGTCAGACAGAACAAGGGTAGCGTTCTGAACAGTTGGTGGAGACTCTGTTTGGAGAGCATAATCAACAATCGTGATTTGAATGGTCATTTCAGGTCTGCAAGTTTCAGGATCGGCGGCGCTTATGCATCTCACCAAATATTCTCTCCCGCAAGCTGCTCCATTATCCCATATCCCATATCCGGCTGCTCCAAACAAATTGCTCGACGGAAACTGCGTCGGATCATTACCACTACATGTTGTTGCTGTACGTATGTAGAAAGAAAAGTTCATTAGATAAAGCCACATACACATGGGCATGCTGTTTTGTGAAGATATACTTACGTAAATATGGAGGACTGTACCGGGCAGCAGTGCCAACATCGGCAAAAGAGGTGTGAAGAAGCTGCGAAACAAAGAGGAAGAAAGATATCCATCTCAGGACTTGCCGAGTCCTTGTGAGCATGTCTGTAATTGGAGGAGCGGAGCTAAGCTGAACAGGGCTGAGGTAGGTTATCAAAGAATAAGGTATGACATTGGAGAGCATACTCTAAGTCAACAAAATGCCAGAATTTTAAATTCAAGTCAATGCTATCCAATAGGAGAAGACGGCTTCAGAAGTATGGGCGATGCGGGTCAATGCCAACTCACGAACGCGGACCTAGCCGTCGTAATTAATCTATTGATTAGACTCTAATTTAATACTGAATTCTGCAGGTACCATCTCTCTCTTTCTCTATCTGTTTCTATACGCGCGCGCACCACCAGAAGTGTTAGTCAAATAAAGGAAAGGAAATGATATTCTTGGAGTGAACGTTCATGAAAATAAATGGTGCGGATGGGCTGGGAAGGGAACAAGGTTACGGATAAGAGAAATGCATCAAACAGCTATGATAAGTAGTTTTTGACTTTTAAGACTGTTGCATTGCAGTCTTCTGTTTGAAAGTTCCAAAACCATCGGATGGAGTTACAAACCAAGCTAACCGAACCCAATCATGATATTCCAGGTTTGACAAATGATAAAACCTGTGGTCACAACATGTGTGTAGCCAACCACCTCTGTACCCGAAACTTGGGTGAACAGTTGATAATAGTAAAATACTGGGACGTAAGCCATGATGCATAACCCCTGGAAGAGGCTATCTTCCTGCCGAGCAGCCCAAATCGATAAAACTGAAAGACGCGGAATGTACCCATCCTCCACAACCCCCAACCACTTTTTCCCTCTTTGGAGTGCTACGCGTGTCCTTTGTCCTTTTACGATATGGGGCCTTCCCTCCTCTTTCCTTCCGTCCTCATTCACACTTGGTTCTCGTTTAGATTTTGCTCTGAGGTGCAATGATTTTTAATCCAATATTATTAGAAAACTTTTAAAAAATGTTTAAAGTTTACTAAAAATTAAATTAATACTAATCAAATGCCTCTTTAACTTTGTTTTTAAAGTTAAATTAAATCACGCTTCAATAGCAGACAAACCTTGAAAATATACACATTCAACCCGCCATGTCCCAATACTAAACCTACAGAAAACAATTACGGTGATCTCAGTTATATATAAATACTAAATGAGCTCTTGCAAACATTCATATGCATGGTGAGCTGTGAAAAACACCCCTCCCCACCTGATCAATCCAGCAAATACATATTCTCAAAACCATTATGGGGCCGAAATATTTCGTTCATTACTCAAATTCATTGCAACGTTTCTCCATGTTTGGTAGAAAGATTTGAAGTAGTTAACTAAAAACCCCTCTAGGACAGACCCACCATAAAGAGCAGGTGCAGACGTTAAAACACAGACCCTTTCTTTCTTCCAATGGATCAAGAAACACACCGCGCATCAAAGAAAGAGTACAGCATACAAGCCGAATTTTTTCTTTTGTGCGGTTCCCAGACTGCCAATCTAAAAGAAAAGATATACCCCTAGCTCACAGAGAGTGAAATAAATGACCACCACCAGGCAAAAGAGAGCCTGTCGTGCAAAATATCCAACACAAGTGTAGTTGCGGTACTATTTGAATCTTTGCTCAAGAAAGTAACAGATACATAACATATAGACGTGATTACTTCCACAACTTCCGCAAGGACATGTTCTTCTCTGTCTCTTTCTTCATGACCTTGGCAACTGCCATCTCAAAGTCTTCCTGTGTTACATGGATCCTTCTCTCTCTCAGAGCAAACATGCCTGCTTCTGTGCACACTGCCTGTTTAAACAGAGAAAACAAAATGATAAATAGAATTAAAAATATACAAATATCATGTAGGATACATAATCACACTTGGGCCCCTTTTGCAGCTATAATGAAATAATAAATCAAATTGATTTAAAATAATTGGCATAACAGTTCATTCTATAGTCTATGATTGTAAATAGTCAGTCTCATCTGTTAGTATTATGTGCTTTTTTGTTTTCTGAACAGTACAAACCCACCACAAAGACTTCCATACGTGGAATCTAACAGGGGATAGGAAAGAAACCCAAGCATCATAGTCAGACAAGCAATTTGCTAGATGTAGATATCATAACCGCCACCAACACCAAAAGCAATATTATGCTCATACAGCGACTGACACCTAATACTGTCGTCATTAAATGGTACTGCCAAATAATCAATCACCATCATCTTCATATAAATACTATAACTTGGCTACCCCCTTTTGATCACAAATCGGCATTAAGATTTTTTTATGCACCTAAAATGAATTATGCATCTAATATGAATTATGCATAAAAATGCCTAAATCAGCTACAAAAGGATAGATTAAAACAATAGGTACTAAACTAGACTCAACCTATCCCTTTGCAGTAAACAACTGATAATATATATATATATATATATATATATATATATATATATATTATTTTAGATAAGTTGCTATTTCAAAGAATGAACTAGTTCTAGAAGTTATGACTCGAGTCAATGAACCCAACAACAATAGAATGAGATGAGCCCCTTTCACAATTTAAAATCATGTTATTGTAAGTTCAAGTTCAATTATTATTTTTAAGATTAAGGGATCTGTAACATCATTAAAGAGTTAATAACAATCTTGGACAGAAAGTTGTGTTAAAAATATCCTAATACGTTTCAAACTTAATGAAAATTTGTGGTTAAAAAAGGCTCCACTTATCAACAACCAGATGATTCAAAGAGAAAAGAGAAGACAATAAGCAAGAGACAGAGAAGAGAAGAGAAAGCAAGAGAGAGACAGAGAAGACATTTATATGTAACAAATCATACCTTCAGCTCTGCACCAGATGCACCATTCATCTTCTCAGCAATCTTCTTCAAATCAATCCCACGCATTAAATTCATTCGTCTTGAATGAATTTTCAGGATATCAAGACGAGACTACAAGTAGTGAAATACACACATAAAAATACACATAACATCATGTCAAACATTAACAATGGGTTAGAGTAACACCCATGACAACAATGATGACAAACAAAAGGAAAATACAGAAAATGGACCACCAGCACTTTATGATAATGCATTTTGTCATTTCTAATACCAACATCATAAATTAAGAACATAGTATCTCATGAGAACTCAAGGTCTCTTGTACAGGCATAAATAGGGACATTTTTGTCCTTTATCAAAAATGTTGCAACCATATGTACTCATGTAGTTGCGATGACTTAAATTGCAACAGCAAATCTGTTACTGTAAATGAAATCATTAAACCACCTCCTTGTCTTTCATAGATCAGTGTTATGCAAAAAAGCCAAAAGGTACTTCTTCTCCAAATAAATACATCCACAAGATCATAAATATGAACATTAACATTACAAATATTTTTATTTACAGTTCGAAACAGACATGGATTCCCTTTTCTTCAAGCATTCACTTAGAAAACCCATGGTTCAGCTTTTGTGGTTGGGTAAAATCACAAGGAAAAAGACATAAGAACAGGATTTTTCCAAATAAAGAAGCATGCCATGGAAAATGAGGACCTTACCTCTTCATTGGGATTTGGAAATTCAATCTTCCTGTCAATTCGTCCTGGCCTGAGAAGAGCTTGATCAAGAATATCAATACGATTTGTGGCCATTAGAACCTGTTCAAAATGTGAGTAGATAACATGTCAATCTGAATAACTGTATCAAAAATTGTGACATGGTCTTTCCCTAGAACAACCACATTTGCATGGAAGCCCTAAATAGTACCTTAATCTTGTTTGACGCTTCAAATCCATCAAGTTGGTTGAGAAGCTCCAGCATAGTCCTCTGCACCTCACTGTCACCATTTCCGCTGCCAGATTCCATTCGAGCAGACCCAATGCTGTCGATTTCATCCATAAAAATGATTGACGGAGCATGCTCCCTGTTCAGAAATGTATAAGGATTCACAACATTAAGATAAGAAACAAAAAGGAAAACTGCAAGTGCATTAGATCACCAACTACAAGCAACATTAATCTTCCACCTTATGGGAGATCAGTTTTGGCACAGTTGCGGGATAACAACTAAACTGATTTCACAATTTATTCTCCATCAGAAAGGATTTCAACCACATTTTGTAATGGTAAACTTGAAAACAATAAACAAGAGGGAGACACACCCCATTTCACATGATTTCAAATCATCAACAAAAAGAAAAGAGGAGAAAAAGTACATAGCAAATCCTATCAACCACAATACATAAAAGAAGTGAATGCCCAAAGAAAAAAAGTGTATGTACAGAATCAAAATAAGAAGAAGTGTCCATTAAAAATGAAACTGTTATAGGTGAAAGAGAAACAAACCTTGCCATAACAAAAAGTTCTCTAACCATTCTAGAGCCTTCTCCAATGTATTTCTGGACTAATTCAGATCCAGAAACCCTAATGAAAGTGCAATCAGTATGATGAGCCACAGCCCTGGCCAGCAGCGTTTTTCCAGTACCAGGTGGTCCATATAGCAATACACCCTATCACATAGAGGAAGAGAGATAAAGACTTAGTCAAGAATGCAATATACACAATCAATCAAAAGATGACATGACAACTAAGACAAGAACTTACCTTTGGTTGAGCTATTCCAAGAGACTCAAACAATTCAGGATGTTTGATAGGAAGCTCAATGACCTGTAAACATTGTGAAGCAAAGAAACAATTACACCAATAAAAAGAATTATGTCTTATTAAAAAGCCAAACCAAGTCAAGGAAACCTGATAAGCAAGTACAAATCCATGAAGTAACAATGTGCAGTTAACAGACCTCCTTTATCTCCTTAATTTGCTGATCCAGGCCGCCAATCATGTCATATGTAGAATCTGGGACTTTTTCAACTTTCATGAGGTTGACCAGGGGATCTACCTTGCTTGGCAAGACCAAATGAAGAACATAGCTGTCATTACGAAGTGCAACTCTTGTTGATGGTGTGATCTTGGTTATATCAATACTTTTATCAATATCAACAACATATTTCCCCTCTGGATGAACCTGTAAGAAAGAAAAAGTACACACAGGTATTTTAGTAACTTTTTTAATGTAGTGACAGGTGCTATGGAAGCAACAACTTCTAAAACTATGGAATTTCAGGCAATTAAATATAAAAGTATAGCCTAATGCTGCTTATAATTCAGAATTCAGTAAGTAGTCATACTTCTTGATTATCAGAATGAACAAATTATGAAAACAGGTTGGACAGAGAGGCTGAAAAGAACATAGTTTGATCCATATAAACTTGCACCTTGGGTTACCAATACAGCATAATGTCTTTTTATGATTGAAAAATTTTCATTTTGTCAAAGTTTTTCAGGAAAAACTATTCTGTGTCGAATTAGAGCGAGTAATGACTGTATATGGAAATCATGCTTCATATAAAAAATCTCTCGCTTAGAATCTGCACTTCAGCCCATGAACATGATTAATGCAACAGAAAATGCCCTCGTATTTTCCACTAAAACCTCACATTTTCCACTAAATGACCATAAATTACCCGCAAAGATCAAAGTAGATCTACCTGAATTAAGATTTTAGGCAAAGTTTAAAAGAAAGGGAAGATAAAAAGATAAACACACGCAAATAGAACTGGGGAAAAATTGGACAAAAGAAAACTATCACTAACATAATTAGTAAGCCTTGAATTCTCTTTGTAAACTTGCTGCGTGCTACACGCTATACAAGCCATCTGAACATCAACTTACCTTAACAAGAACCTTATTTTTGCCCATAACTTTAACAACTTCGCCAACATACGATCCAGGCTCCTGAAGCAGCTGTAGCTCTTCTTTCAGCATCCTCACTATCAATTTTACAAAAATTCAACAATTAAAAACTCAACCTGAACAAAAATGATACATTCGTTTGTCTTCGGTTAAACCCATCAATCCTAAAACTACACTACTAATCCATCGATCTAAGGCTAAGAAATCAAAACGTCAAAACCTAGAAGAATGAACTAAAATCGAAACTAGGATTAGGGTTGAGAAAACGAACCCCGAGAATTGAGTTCGTTACGCTGGGCTTCGAGGCGATTGAGATTGTGGGTTTTCTGGCGGACTTGGAGCTGGAGTTCGTGGATGTGTTGGAGATAGTATTGTCTCAATCCCTCTCCTTGTTTCGACGCTCCTTTCACCGAGCAAGCCTCCTCTGGCGCCGCCAATTCCAGCCGCTTCGTTTCGATTCCAACGGCTGCCATTGTTACCGAGCGAGTTCGATTTGTTCGAATGAAATTTCTTTCGGATCAAGTCTCGTGTTTGGCTTATATATCACACAACTAAGATTTTCGATGGCTCGCGGCCAACTCAGCTATGAGGCGGTTCAATTGTAATTTCCTTTCCCTCAACTCAGATTATTTATACAGTATACATATACATATACATATACATATACATATACATATACATATACACAAATATGTGTGTGTGTGTATATATATATATATATATAAAGATTAAAAAAAGGAGATAACAATGTTAATAATTAAAATCCTTTTGTTATTATCGACTAAACATGTTTTTATTATTTTATTTATTTTCAAAATTTTAATTTTATTATTTTTATTTTATAATAATATTACATAATAACTTCTATCTTTTGACATCATGAACCACTCTCGTTGTTCTATCTGGCCTGCAAAATTTTAGGTGTTTCTTACTCTGGTGATGGGGTGGGTCTGTCTCTGTACTTTATTCTTCTGGTCACTGTTGATTGAGGGGAAGATGGTCATATGGTAACTACTCTGGTAACAACGCTGCAACAGGATACACACCTGCTACTACTCACTGGGAGGATGGAGAAAATCCACGGTTTTTTTGGCGCCTCCATGAGAAGTGGGTAGGTCTTCTGGTTCAGTGAGAACCCCTTGCATGGCTCCATACTGACCAGACAATTTTAAATATGGGAGGAGCAATGGAATCAGCTTCATTGGAACCGAAATATGGGAATAGGTTTGGTGCTGGAGGAGAAAATATGTGGGTTCTCGCGTTTAACTTGCATATCGGTGACGAGATGGGTATGTGCTTTGTAAGATTAGTTCCCATCGGATCGATATTTTGGGTCACCATAGTCCTGTCAACTCTGTGCGTTTCTCGGCAGGAAGGGAATCATACGGCCTCGGATGGAACTATTAGAATCTGGGAAACTGACTCGCGATGATACTGAAACATTAACAGCAAATGGTTCGGTTGGACATGCGACGGTAACTGCAGACCAGGAAGAGGCAGCAGGTTTAGTGATAATCATCTTTCTTCTTGCTTTTGCCTAGCCCTAGCCCCTACACAATGCTTCGAAGGCCTACCGTTTTTGGTCTACATGGAGTGACGTGTTGTCCACGACATGTCTTAAACTTTTGAACGACGTGTTGTCTCTGTATTTTGAAAGACATGCCGTCCTGACGATGTGCTTTTGGACGACACCTCGTCTGTCCGAATATCTTAATTATTATATTTTGAATTTTGAAAAATTTGGATTAAAAGAAAAGAGAAAGATAAAAATAAAGAGGATTAGATTGAAGGGGGTAAAGTGCAATACTATGCGAACTTCGAGGGCTCAGCGTGTGGTTTTCATATTCAGACATGATGGTAATTTCGTTGCAATACAAGGGCTATTATTTCTAAATTACGGATATGTAATGGTTAGTTTTGTCAATACAAAGAGTAACCTTCGAAGGCTTTGTGGTGGATCAATTACAAATCTCTCCGTTGAGTTCCCAGGCACTCAGATTGCACCTGTCTTTCTTCTTTCCGAATTTCAGTTGTGTCTAAAATCTGCTAAATTCTTGGCGGGAAAGATGTCGGGGAAGGGGGCTAAAGGTTTGATTATGGGAAAGGGCTCGGCTAGCAACAAGGACAAGGACAAGGACAAGAAGAAACCTATTTCCCGCTCTTCCCGAGCTGGCCTTCAGGTTCTTTTTTAGATCTTTCTATTTCTAAGTTTTTGTTCTCTATTCTCTTTCCTTAATTTATTCCATTTCCTATATGTTTTCGATTTCCGTTATTGCTTAAGGAATTCACGATTTTATGCTAGAAATTACGTTCTTTTGTTATTTATAGGCTTTTCCTTTTGAATTTCCTTTATTATGGCCTGCAAACTCAGGTTAAGTGTTATTTGGAGGACCCTTAAGGAAATACTTGCGGAAGTTTACTATTAACTTGCTTTCCAGAGAATAAAGAATGGAGAAAAAAAGAGAGGAAAAGTTAGGGGAAACTGATAATAAGGCTGAGGGGAAAAAAAGAAGAAGAAGAAGTTATTGATTGTGTTTTGAGTTTATCGCATATATGAATCATTTGTTGGAAGTTTTTGGTGAGTAACGAGATAAGGTTGTAATTTAAAGTTATTAGATGAATAGATCAGCTTTGTGCCACTGGGTTTGATTTGTTGTTATTGCGTATGATCTATAAAGCTATTGGTTTTCTGCGTTCTGTATGAGGCCAGCTGCGTGTGGTGTCATGCTTCGTTACCCATGTTTTTATTTGTGATTATTGACATTAATATGTGATCCTCTATCTTATCTATGACAGAGGTGTTGTTTGCATGGGGTTTAAATCAAAGTTATTAGATTTGTACCTGGAACTGCAGTTTAGAACTGATAAATAAGCAGCCAGCGTTTTTGGACTCGGCTATAAGTTAGGATTCATGAATCTGTGTTGTTTGTTGGGGTTGGTTTCTAATCTGGTACATTACGAGTAATAGTGTAAGCGCATTTTATGGTGTTTCAAGATCTTGTTGTATTTGGGATCTAATCTGGAGAACACTTTCTTCTTGTCAATTTTCATTTTGGTTTTATCTGCCAATTTAGATACATGGTTGATTGTTTTGAACAACATTTATGTGTCGATGTCTTTTGTGCTTTGCACTGAATGATACTAAACCTCATTGCCCTGTCAATATAAAGGGGAAGGACTCGTGATTACTTTTCCTTTCTTTTCTTCCCCTCCCCCACTGCCCCCCCCTTTAAAATCATTTCAATGGTGTGTAACAGATGCTATGTTTGGTGAAGTGGTATCTGATTTAAGCTAATTTGTTCTCTAAAAAAATATTTGCATTAGATATCTTGTGATGTTGGGATGTTGCATGCTGTGTTTTCTTTAATTGGCAAATATTTTATGTGATATTTAACCTGCAGTTCCCAGTGGGCCGGATCCACCGTCTACTGAAGTCAAGGACCACAGCACATGGTAGAGTAGGAGCAACCGCTGCTGTGTATTCTGCTGCTATCCTGGAGTATTTGACTGCAGAGGTGTTGGAGCTGGCTGGAAATGCAAGTAAAGATCTTAAGGTGAAGCGTATAACTCCCAGGCACTTGCAGCTTGCCATCCGTGGTGATGAAGAGCTTGATACCCTGATCAAAGGAACCATTGCTGGTGGTGGTGTCATCCCTCATATCCACAAATCGCTGATCAACAAGTCCACCAAGGATTAGTTTCAAATGGATTACGGCTGCAAGTGTTTTTCCAGTCGCAAAGTGGGCAGATTCCTCATCCTGTGATTAAATTTATGGATTTCTGAACCCTTGCTATTAATGCAATGTCATGATTTTTACTTTTTTTTTCTTTTCAGCTATTTTTACTCATGCTTGATCTTTGATTGTTGAACTCGATATGCCTGTTCTGACATATGTTGTGGATAATGCCATTATCTGACGATATTATTCTCTCTGTATGGTATCAAAGATTACAATGAGTACTGGTTGTGCCACTGCATTTAATTACACTGCAGTTTGTTTCAAGTATCATCACTATGCAAATCACCTTTTGTTAATTGTCCTGTTAAATTTGGCTGTGAAAGTGGAAATAGAATTTTGTGCATATCGCCCTTCCCTGTGATTTTGTGTGATTGCTCTGCTTTATCTCACTGTCTCCACCGTAACCACTGCCTGTTAATGTGATGGGTACCGTCTTGACCCATTTTAATTGTTAGGTTAAAGCCATAATTAGAGAAGATATTCATCTCCCGGGGCTATGAATTGTAGTTTCTATTGAGTTTGTATTTACTATGGTGATTGGTTTTGATTCATGTCATGCATTCTATATCCTCTACCAAGTGTGGTGTGGTATGGCAATTATGAGCCTTTTGGTTGTGTGAGAAAGCTTTTTAAGTAAAATAGTTTTATAATTTAATTAATATGATGAAAGTATTTTATAAAATTTTTTTTATTTATTATTAATAAATATTTTTTTGTTATATTTATTAAATAATTTCATTAATTATATTAATATAAAAAAAGACCAATATAATAAGATTGATTGTGTAGTGGGGATCCTGGGCTGTGAGATTTACATCCACTACTAGTTTTGAATGATTTTCCTCGCTGCATCGGGCAATCATTGTAGGAAATCAATGGCCTTCATTGCAGTAGGGCTGTCTGTCGATAGATCTCTTTTCTAGCTAGAATGATAGAGCAGGGATGCACTAATCCAAGGGAAGGCACTGCAGAGCAGAATTATTTAACCAGTATGAAACAGGGATTTTGCTTCAAAGAGATTGGCCCATAAGCTAGTGACCCTGCAACCGCGAGGCAGAACACAACAACATTGGCCCAGAAAATTTCAGTGCATAGTAATAAATTTTGCATTAAAATTTTTAATAAAATATTTGTAATTTTATGTTGTAAATAATATATGGTAGCCAATGGGAATGGGAATCCTGGGACTTGATTAATGTAGCAATTCAACCATGGCAAGAACTGAAGAGTAGGACCAAGTTTCTAAGATGTTCAATGAATGGAGATAAAACAATAACAATTTAAGCAGAAACAATGGGACCAGAGTCTAAGCTGACGCTAATGCAGATAAATATCAGTTTGAAATTTCAATTCCATATAAAAGCATAATGGCCAACTCTCCCATAAATTGATCCCAAATTTAAATGCTCCAACAAATTTCCCATACTACACCCATGAATTAAATAAAATATATCGAAATTCTCAAACACGGCTAATTCAATAGCACATCACTAAAACCCTATGCCAATTAAATGCAAAACAGCCAACCATCTACCAAGAATGAAGGGTGTTAAAATGTATGCATTCAAACAGCCAGTACGTAGACTTGGAATTAGATGGTTGAAACCTTTGGAACAGCTACGGGAAATTGGTCAATCTCTTCCATCCACGGGCTCTTCTCCTTTGCCGGGTTTATGGTCCTCAAAGCCTTCCACACTGCACTGTTACACTTGAAACCTGAGCCAAATGCTATTTGCCATGTTCTATCACCCTTCTTTATCCTGCCCTTGGCTTCTGAATAAGCCAATTCATACCAAAGAGAACTACTCGAGGTGTTGCCAAACCGGTAAAGTGTCATTCTTGATGGTTCCATGTGCCAATCAGAAAGCTGCAAGTTCTTCTCCAATTCATCCAAAACAGCTCTTCCTCCAGCATGAATGCAGAAATGCTCAAAAGCCAGTTTGAAGTCGGGGATGTAAGGCTTGAGCTTCATATTGAAAAGTTTCCTTCCAACTAAGGTAGCAAAGAACAGTAGCTGTTCAGACATTGGGAGAACAAGAGGGCCCAATGTGGTGATGTTGGTCTTCAAAGCATCACCCGCAACAGCCATCAGATCTTTTGACAAGGTAACACCAACTTTTCCTTCAGAGTCTTCTTCTTGAGTAATGCAGGCAAAGCACTTATCGTCAGCACCCTTGTGGGTGCGGACAGTGTCCACCAATCTGTATTTGGATCTTCTTCTGTCAGAGAATCTGTTTGAAAGCAATATTGCAGCTCCTCCCATCCGAAACAAGCAATTTGAAACAAGCTTGGACCGATCATTGCCAAAGTACCAATTCAATGTGATGTTCTCCATGCTGATAACCAATGCATAAGAGTTGGGCTGAACCTGAAGAAGATTTTTTGCAAGATCAATTGAAATCAAGCCTGCACTGCAGCCCATGCCTCCCAAATTGTAGCTAATTATATTCCCTCGAAGCTTGTAGTGGTTGATGACCATGGCAGATAAAGATGGAGTTGGATTGAACAAGCTACAATTCACAATCAAGATTCCAATGTCTTTGGGTTTCACGGAGGTTTTTGCCAAAAGCTCATCAATGGCACCAAACATCACAGCCTCAGCTTCTTTTCTAGCTTCTTTCATTGATGGGTTTGGAGGGATGTTGAGGACAGCCTCTGGAAGGTATGTTGAATCACCAAGTCCAGATCGTTCAAGGATCCTGCGCTGAAACTGAAGATTGTCCTCTGTAAATGTACCAGTCATGCAGGACTGATCCATAAAAATCTTTTTGGTGCATTTCCGAGATTCTTCAGGCTTGTAGCAGGAAAAGTTTACAAGGTAAACAGGGCGAGGGCGAGTGAGAAAGTAGAGTGTCAATAAGAAAACAAGCAAAGTCGAGCACATGATAACAGAAATAAGATTATATTGGAGATGCTCCCAAAGATCATAAAGGTCTTGGAGAGAAAATGTTGAAAGCTGTGCAGCAATTAGAGCCACAAGAGGTGAAAGGAAGAGGTACATTCCATGAGTGATTAGGTAATGATATCCAAGTTTCACATATTTTAGCTTAATTGACTTCTTGAAATCAGGGAGATTCCGCGATGATGATGGTGGGATCAAGGGAGTATTTGGGTTTGGCTCAGTCATTTTCCTGTTACACGTTCAATTATTCAGGTCAAGCTCAGATGCCAAAAAAAGATTCATATAACAAAAACAGAGGTCAAACGAAGATATACAGGAACGTAATTTGTGCAGCCTTTCGTGGTTGAATTAGATCTGAAATGCCTTTCACTGAAAGTTTACTTTACCCTTAATCAATATTTCTTTTCCCCTCTAATCCAGATTTCTTTCTGTTCTCCTTTCCATTGCAAAGTTACAAAAAGTGGCTTGGCCAAATTTACAGTAACATAATACCCTTGATCATAAAAACAAGCAACAAATTAACTTCTTGGCCACCCAAATTCTGTAAGTCTTGGACGTTGTACAGTCAAAAATCTAAAATCCTTAATAATAAACATCATAAATTGTGACGGAAAAAAAATCCTAATTCAATAGCCATGAAACTTTGCAGTTATCTGTTATAGATTTCAAATTAAATGAAATTCAACAAACCCACTTCATCCAAACATCCAAAACGACGGAAAAAAGATGATAAGAGACAAAGCCCATTTTAGCATTCACAATAAAGAAGTACATTCTGTATAAATCTAAGCAAATTCCTATCAAAACCAGAAACAAGCGCAGCTTTTGACGCAATAATAGTAAAAACAAACAGAAAACTTGAAGATCAGCTGACCTTGATTGTCAAATCCCACCTGCAGAAGCAGATCGCTGGAATCTCAACAGAGAAAACGGCTAGGGAGGGAGAGAAAACCAATAAATCTCGTTTTAATCAAGGCTGAAATAATGTTCAGATTAAAAAAGTTAAATGCGAGAAGAGGAAGGAATATATTTATACTCGGGAGAGAAGATAATGGGAAGCCACCGACGACATTGGCGAAATGTACGCGTTATTAATAAGCTTCACAAAACAGAGTGAGCGTGATAGACACACGCAGGCGGCGCCGTATAGTTTTGAATATTTGACTTTTGACTTAAGCAAGTCGTTGTCTGATTATCAAACGGTTGTGTTCCCTTGACTTCCGGGCTCTCCTCTTTCAACGATGAAGTTTCCCTCCCACTCTTCTAGAAATAATTTTAGTATTGTTAATCCCCGATTAAAACAATAAAAAGCATTTATTTCTCCAACTATGTCAATGGATTTGTCCCTGAAGGGTCATGAATGAAACCATGTGGAATGTGATTATAATTTAGGTCAAATTAGTGATTGAGAATGATAGATCCCAGTACGCAACTTTCATTACCATTTGACTGCAGAGAAGAGTCAACGAAAGATGTGTGTTTGATGGTGAAAACTCAATAGAGACTATATGACAGTAGCAGATAGCAGTGCAGACTGCTTAGTTTAGGGCTAGTCTGGACATCTTGTCTACTCGTCTTTACAAACCAAGATGTGCCACGAACAAGATGAACTGAAGTCTGCTCTCATGTATTATGGGTTGAACCATTGCCATCATCCTTGTAAACTCAAAAATGACACGTCTATCTGATTGGGACAAGACAAGAGGCAGGACATAAGGTTGGACCAGGTGTTCTATTCTAAGGTGTGAAAAGGGGCAGATGGAAGGGCCAACCCCAACCTGTAAGTTGGCATTTGAATTTTGGTAAACTTCTTCCCTCTTCTATTTTGGCATTTACGCAAACACTTTGCCAGCAAATCGAATACAGGGTGTGATGGAAATGAGGCTACAATGTAACAATATGCGGACCCCTGGAGGTTGCAAAACTAGTGGATTTATACATTATGGGCTGTGGACGACAGGGGTATCATATTCTCATCTTTGTATGTCTTGTAAAAAAGTGAAACGTCTGGGCTGGTTCTCCGGGACCCTTGTCTTGTTGGTTTGATTTTTTAGTACAAAACAGCAACGGACGACAACAAGAGGTATCACCAGTTGTTGATGGTAAAATCCTTTTAAAATGATTGTTTAACGTGTAAGACCAAAACTGATTTCCGTTCACTCAAGCCAAACCAACAGATGTCCAACAAAAATAAGAATAAATAAGCCAACACTTCTTAGTTCATAGCATAACATCAGTAAGGCAAAACCATTCAGAAGTCTGAATCCGGGCAACAGTGAAGTAGCAGACAAACATGGCCGTAAAGGGTTTCCAACTGGGGAACATAAAGCGGACATATGAGAGCTCCAAAGACCAAAGAATTAAAACAAAAAGAAAATCGCAGTTAGATTTTTGCTTTCAACAATAACCTGTAAAGAACAGAAAAAATCTGAGGCCAAGAGTAGCAAGCAGTATCAGTATTGATTATGGAAGGCTCTTCCAGTCACATTTTAAATGTAAGAGTATGCATCTTTACTACTGTATTTTGCAAAACCTCCAAAATATATGTACTAAGAAAGAAATACCCTTTTGATGCATGCCTATAATGTTGCTCTACCAGCAATTTACTGGGACCAATTCTCAAGGTCACTGGAAAAAAGATGATGCCGAACGGGGAGTGCCAGTCAAACTACGGTGGTGAATTCACTTGTCCAAGGAGAACTCCTCAAGCCATATCGATACTTCATTACTCTTCAATGCAACCATCCAGAAAACAAAATATGGAAAGATGTTAATAGATAATTGCAGAGAACAGAGGATTCATTTTAATAGAATTGGCATAGTAGGCTTTCCACGCAAGTGATAGTAGCGTACTTGCTTCGAAATTTAAGTGAACACATCCCAAATTGCTTTGAGCAAATAATATAGAACAAAAGTGGTTATACTGCAGTATACCTCTCTCTCTCTCTCTCTGACCCTCTGTGTGCGTGTGGTGGTGGTGGTGGGGGGGGTGGTTATGTGCGTGTAATACAGAAAGCAATGAACCTTGCTCTTGTAAACAAATGAAAAAACAGAAAGATGAGCCAGTCCACTGGCAGCTACACTGAATCCTAGCACTAGAAGATACAAAATTTTCAAAATGAAATATTTGATAGTGTGTGTGATGAACAGAGTGCCCTCTTTGTCCATCACTTGCGGAAACTAATATTAAACTCAGGCAAAATCAAGAAATATATATATATTTGTTTCATCTTTCAATCCATATTTTCCGCAAAAATACAGTAGATTATATTATATCTGTGAAAAGAAGAAAAAGATCTTATAGTTTCCTCATTCAGGAATTTTTGTGGTTCAGAGCAAAGTTTACCTCAGTTTACATTCATAGATCAGTGCATAGCTTATGGAAAGGTTGACAATATTAATCTTTGATTATTGGCAACGTAATTTTTCTCTGTAAGAAAATGTTTGATCTTCCTAATAACCACAAGCTGGATTCTCTAAAAGGTTTGACTCAAATTATTTGGAAAACTGCAGGACAAATATGGAACTGGATAACCAGTTGAGGCAAATTCAGGATAACTGATAATTATATGAATAGACAGAGTTCAACATCATACCATTGTAAAGCTCCATGTTCGGCCTGGATCATTGTATCGGGCAAGCAAACAACTCTTCTTTGGTCTGAGACCATCTCTGATAAGACTAGAGTGCAATTCTCTCTCTTTGTCACAAAGGGTATCCTTAGTAGGTTTTCCACTAAACTTCAATACCGCTACAATGCCTCCTTCCACCTCTCTCAGGAAAACTGTTTCTTGATTAGGATCTGGTAAGCTGGATAGAAGTTCATACTTACTGCTTATCTGCTTGTATTATGTATGGCATGGATGAATTAATGTTCATTTTCAAAGAATTTTTCTTTCTTTCATTGGTTGTATAAATTAGTCAACTGAGCAAAAACATTTATTTCTAATAGTTTCATTTTCATTACTTTCCTACCAATGTAATTGATAACTGTCACCTGCTCATATCTTTCTCCAGTGGAAGAACAATTTGGATAGATACTTTCTTCCCTTCTGGATCATCTGCTTGAGTGAAGACAGGAGTAGTCATAGGTATTTTCTCAGTTGTGGAGTTTTTCCCAAAAATATAGCTACACAGACAGAATCAACTATAAATACAAGTAATTATCTATATCTTGTCTGGGTGATTGGGAAATTATAAAGATTATTTTATTTGGATTTTCCAAAAATGGAAATCTCACCCAGCAACATGATTAAAACCTTTTGACCAAGATAGCTTGTCTCCATTAGTTTCCACCACAATAAATTGGGAGTACCTTCTAACCTGTTCAATCATCTTAATATCCATTCACATGTGTGTGACATACTCATATTGTTTAACTTGTGAATATATAGCAAAAAAATAGTAGAATGAGTTATTTTCCAGTAATCACTGCGTTGGAGAATATAACCACAATAGAACAAAAACATCCAAAATCATGGCAAACTCTTACATTCCATATATTCAGAGAAAGAGATATTACAACACCAAAATTCAGCAGTAGTGCAGCCCAGGCAATAGGCATGGCTTTCCTGTTAAGTTTTCAATTTCTACTGGTAAGTTTGCTCATCATATATATTACTGGTAAGAGTCCACCAGACTCTAATCCCAGTTCCAGATAAAGATCACATTGCAGAGAAATTGTTAGCAGAGGAGCATTAGACCATTCTGCAGAGATATGAAATTAATGTACATTCTGCCCAGGATTTACTCAATCGCTATTTGTGTTTCTCAAGGACAACCTCTCTTTGTTTTGTTATGTTTCGAATCTACAATACATCTGACTGACTTAAGACAGCTGGGAAAAATAAATAATAGAGTAGCAATTCTACTTTGCTATGAATAACACTATTTCCCATAAGCAGCTGACAGTTATATTTTCTAACTATCAATTTTGGTGATAAATCTAAGTTTAACTTCAGCATCTTTCAAATATCTGTTTACTTTTTGACAATTCAATGAGTCTACTGTCTTTGATGTTAAAAAAACAATATAATGTGATATTGTTCTTGAAGTGCACATAGAGATTAGAGCACTTAAAGAATCAGGTAATTTGTTTTCCTTGATACTTATTCTTGCAAAAGAGTGGAAGCATACAAGTAATGAAATGAACAACAATCCATCCAAGAAAATGTAAACAACCTCATAATTTGAAGTCCTTCTTAGTATCTGATATTTTGGCATTTCCAAGTTGGGAGTCCTGTAAATACGCAACGGCAATGAATTCCAATACACAAATGAGAAAGAACATTCATTTGTGTCAAGATAAATATACCCAAAGGGATGTTAAGCAAACAAAGAGCAAATACCTACTTAAACACATCCCGCAAACCCTCCAGTGAAAAATAGTCATTACCCTCGAGGGAATCCCAGAAGTCCTACAAATTTAAAAAATACATTACTGGAGTTCCTAGTAAACCATATATTCTATCCATTTCTATGGAAAAGAGCTGAAATTTACCACATGGATGCAAAATTTCCCAGTCTCTGCATTAATGCCCATAACTGAGGTTCCAGTAAAGATCAATTCTGGTTTCCATGGCAGAAGCGTGAACTTCATTACCATAGTCCACCTTGTAGTTCTCTCAAATGGTCCTGTCTATAACGACTCAATCAATCAAAGAATCAGTACCATAAAAGAAAGAGGAAAAAAAAATAATTTTGCCCTTCTGAAATCCTAAATTTTGCCGTCATTGAGTATAAGAAAGCATCTACTCTCTGACAATGACTGAATAATTTCATTAAAGCATAAAAATGGAGCCTTTTTAATCTGGTTCAGCACAGTTATGGTTCTACCAATTCGTTCAAATAAAAAATGCAAATGAATCTTTACAATTTAAACACTATTAATTCTACCCGGTGGCTGATCCGAGATTAGAAGACAAACAGTGAGCCGCATGCTCTTACTTATATACCAATAATAAACGATAAACCATGCATATGAAGTCTCACGACCCAGATTGCATTATATTATGAAAATATATACAACTTCAAAAACTTAATTTAGTAATTCCTGCAATGCTGCAATGACAAACAAAATATACAATTCGATCGTCAACATCGTAGGTCAAACTGAATCATTCTTAACACTATAATCGTTGTTCTGAATTGAAAATAAGAACTGCAATAAATAATGCCAGAACACACTTACATCAACATCATCAAGCACTAAGACATTTACATATCTCATTTAAAAACGCTTAAAAGGTCAAAATAAACCAGTCCAAATTTAGTCGGATCACACGCAGTTGACTTCAATTAATGAAAATACAGAATCTAAGTATACTCGACTATGCAAAGAAACTAATAATAAACCAAACCTTTTGACCCAGTGCAACTGAAAGTCAGGCCTGAGGAGTATCTTCAACGGAGATATGTTAAAAAGATAGCCACTTACAGTATCATCAAGCAGATGTGGAAGATCATCGTACAAAAAACTCACAAGTCGTTCCACTTCTACCGTTGATTTTGGCGGGCTGCTTTGGTCCACTAGGATTAGCCTAACTGCCTACTTGGAGTTCTGGTTAGTCTTTAACGGATAAGTTTCTTGATTTGGCGGGTCCTGAGGTGCCCAGTTGACTGGAAGTAACGCTAGAGGGTGGTTTTTGGATCAGGACTTGAAATTTGCCGTAGGAAATGATTGGTTCTTGTCTCTAAAGCTTTATTGGGAACAACCAATAGGCAATCCACACAACTTCAGCTGCTGAGTGCCCTTGTGAATTTTTTGTTCGGAAAAATTTTCCAAGATAACTTCAACTTTTTGCCCATTTACATAGAGGATCCGTTTCAATTCAGTTAATTTCATTATTGTTTTTCTTATCAATACGAAATAATTTTTAAATTTGTGTTGAAATGATTATTGGGTTTGTATTAAATTTGAAGGTAACAAAATTGGTCAATTGAGTTGTATATCTTAGCTTTGCTTGTTGACGTTAGTCACAGGTATTGTACATAGCCACGAAAAGAAGGGATATTTCCAGTGTTCTCGTATTCACATCATCAAATTCTTTGTCCATCTTCTTCCACATCACCCAAAAAAACAAAACAAAAGATCAAAGGTAGCTTTCCATGAAGATTGAACATATAAAATGACCACCATAATAACCATATATATGTTCTAACCATGTCAATTAACATTGGTTTTGCAGATTCCAGGTTTGCAGAGAAATGTTTAGAGTGAGGCCACCTAGGCCTTCACGTGGACATTTTTATCACGAGCAACGCACACTCCTGCCTCAATATTCCACGAGACAAGCTGAAACCAGAACAAGCCCTTCTAGGGGCTTCACCTTTTCTTCCCACTATTTAAATGTAATCTCTCCTCCTGTATTGACCAGATTCTCCTGTTAGTTGCTGTGTATCTCTCCATTGTGTTCAGTACTCATTTTTCAGAAGCATAAAATATGCTTCATTTCCCAATTATGATTTGCTCACCATCAACAACTCACTGCGCCATGCATGCTAATGTGCATCATCATCCTCATGATGAGGATAACATTCATGTTCATGGGTGTCCTTATTACCCTAACGAACCATTTGAAGGAGACGGCGACGACGACGACGACGACGACGATGGCGGTGACTTGGCGCCGGCTGCATCCATGGAAGGTGATGGAGACGATGATGACGATGATGGTGGCTATGATTATGCTCCGGCAGCTTGAGGAATAATCAACCTCTTAATAAAACCCTAACTAGTTTACATATAGTTCTAAAACCCTAAATCCTATTATGCTTCTTGGTATAACGAAATTCCCTTAACCCATATATTGCTCATGAGTAATGAGCCTCTTTTTTATCTGATATAGGTTCTTGGTTTCCTGTTCCCCGACTATCGGGAGCTCTTTCTTTAGAAGATGGCTCTAGTTGTTAGGAAATTATATTCCCCGAAGACTGCTTATAAGGAGATGTAGCCTGAGATATATAATAAATAACTACAGTTATTATAATAACTTCCTCGTGTTCATGTGTGTTCGTATTATTAACTATGCTATGGCGTTTGTCAATTTTATTACTATCAGAGAACCAAAGAGTCAGTGTGTTAGAAATCGTTGACTATCAGGTTGCTGATGAACTTGCAAATTAAAAATTATTTTCTGCACAGGCATGTACATCGGTGAATACAAGATACTGTATTGCCATATGCAAACAGAAACATTTCTCCTCCAAGCAATAATCAGTACAAGATAGTCGAGCAGACATGTAGTAGCTTGTTTCAATGAATATGTCAATACAAGAACCTATTTCCATTCCCTAAATAAATTAATCTTGTTGTGCCTCCGGCTACTTTTTCGGGACATGTATGTAAACTTTAATTAATAAACAACTGAACGCTGCATGAGGCCTCTGTATTTGCCATTTTGTAGTGTTGATGTTATAAATATGTTGTTATTTGAAGCAGAATCAGCTCAGGAAGCCAGATCTTGAGCCATTTAATGCAAATACATACAAAGCTAACTCAAACTTTCATCAGCATCAGTCCTTTGTTATGGTGGAGGGTTCTGGAGTTACAGTTGTTATGAGGCTAGCACAATAAATTAATGAGGAGAATTGTGACTGATTCTGGATATATATGGCTACTAAAGGTGGATCGAGTTTCACTTTCTGCATTTCAAGTCCTCATACTTTATATCTTCGAGGTTTAATTTAAATCCTTCGTTATGCTTGGTTCATTTTGTTTTAGATTTGTGTATTATATACTCCCCACAGTCTTGTATAAATATGGTACGAACGAATATGGTCTCTTGCCCAGAGTATGTACAAATCATGTAAAAGCACGCAAGGCTATAATTGGCGAATGGCATCCCAGAATTTGATTGAAAATTCACTCTTTGGCCTTCTGTTTTAACAGTTGAGTTGTTCTTGTTAATTTCTATCAGTTTGATTTCGAAGTAGTGATGTGGAGAGGGTATTATCTATATTATCTTATCGATTGATCCCTGCGACCGGGGTGCAATCGGAGATATTGAGCTTTGTCTTCTTGGCTAGTTGAGCACCAATGGTGTTTGTGACCCCTGTGAGTCTCTCCAGATTTTCCAGCATCACATACTGTTGCATCAGTTTGTGGCTTAGGAGAAATGACAACTATGATGCATGGCCGCAATGATTATGATTTTGTTACGTTGGCTAAAGGATCCACTTCCACTGTTGGATCACTTCCAGATTTATAATGAACTTAACAGCATTCGTGATGTATTAATTCAGGTCATTAATCAGTATGACATGTTAGTAATTAATGACCTTAATCAAGAAGGAAATGTTAATTACTTAAGAGTCGATGATCATATACCAAGAGTATATTGCGGCGTATATAGACATATATATGATATACCTGAAATCCCAGCTCCTCTACCCTCCCATTAGATCAGTGCCTTCTCATTTTTGCAAGCTAATTACAGTTGATCAAGCTTAGGATAAACTAATAGCAAATAATCAAAGTAAAGCTTCAGTACACTGCCAGCCAGATGATGCCCAACATGTTGAGCAGTACTCGCATATATACAGTACATCTTCCTGAATATCCATCATCATCATGCAACTGATCATACTATTTCAATTAGTGATCAGCTTAAACCTTCATCAAGATCGGAGCATAAACCATGCACTTACTTTCTTATACATATATAAATGTGGTAGTACCTGTTAGCTAGCGTTAGCATTTTTTGGTGGGATTTCATAGAATGGTGGGTCTATGAGAATATCAGCGCTTATCAAAGGCTTACTTTTGCATACACTTGCACGTGGTAACCATATACTTTCACTGAGGTAGCATTTCCTCGAATTTTCTTAAATCAAATTTCAGTCAATTAATGATAATCAAGTTAATTTATATCTAGAGAGCTTGTCAATCTATTCTGTACAATGGATTGCTGTCTACTATGAAACATTATTGTCAGTAACAAATTATGCTGTGACCTGGCCATCGATTATGATGTTTTCCTTGGCTAGCTAACGACCATAATAAATCTGCATCATTTTTATAATATTAAAAGAGTGAGAGAGAGAGAGAGAGAGAGAGAGAGAGAGAGAGAGAGAGAAGAACACCATTTGTTTCCAAGAAAGCAATTATTGAGCATCCCACTTTCAATCCTCCACAAAAGGCACATCCCTATATGCACATAACTTTGAGTTTCGATTTAATGCCAGTAGCCCAGCCCCATCACTGATCTTGCCAAAATAATCTAGCCATTTGGTGTCGAGCATGACCCCTCCATGCACTAAAAGATGCTTTTGTACACATCATGTCACCAACTGTTGCTTGTATTTGCTGAGTTGTCTTAGCGAGTCCGATGTGGTTGGACACAAATTTGCAGCCCGGCATCGGCATTGGGTCGTCACACGCTTTATGCATAAGTCCACGCTCCCCACTTTGGTTTCCTTGAGCCTAAACCATTTCCGCCACCTTCCCTTCCCTTATATAAGGCAATTGTCCCTCAAGCTCATTACAAGCCACGCAGAATATAATCAATATCTTGGTCTTCTGTACCATCCGTCCCTTTCAAAACAAACACGTTTTAATTTGCTAACCCAGAGAAAATGTCTCTCATTTCGAAGGTGGTCTTTTCCACATGGTGCAAGAAGCATGGAGATGGAGATGATGATGGTGATGATGACGACGATGGTGGTTACGATTATGCTCCGGCTGCATGAACTTATATACTAGTTCCTTTACTTAACTATCTACCATATAACTTCTGCTAGAAAGCTAGCAATCATGATGACGTTCTTACCAGCATTCTGCAAAATTTTGTAGGTCATGATGGACAAGTAACTTGTATTGTATCGTATGTAAGCAAGATAATGACAGTGTAATTTAATGTAATTTACATTCATCATCATGCAAGAGCGAGTGACTTAATTAATCGATTAATATGTACTAATCATGATTTTTATAAATATGATATGATTATATATATATATATATGTATATATATAGAGTATATAAATGTACCTTTAGTTCATGAATGGTATTATGACTTGTGATTTCTTAAGCAGGATGGTGTTGAGAGAGAATGTTTTTGTTGTATTTCCTAAAAAGGGTTAGTATCTTTTGGTAATGGAATGGGACCATACTTCCTTAGTAACCGGAACTGTACTCAATACATAAATCACGGTTCATGCAGAGACTCAAAGCCAGCAGAACTTGAATTTGGTGAGAAAAGCAAGGTAGTAATTTACCTACAGTCAAGACGATTGTTGTGGAAGTTGACAATTCTATGAAAATCAATATATCATTATGCAGTGTTCAGATGGCTTCTAACCAAACTAAAAAGTAAGGAGGACTTTCTATCACCCCTGCAAAACAGTAAAATCCTATAACAGTTCAATGTTTTGCTCAATGTACAGAACTTAAGGGATCAATCGTCTTTAATTATTTGAATCAATCCACAAGGTGTGCTGGTAGCATGTTTTGCTCATGATCAGTGTGAGAAAGTTAGTGAAGCTTGTGCAAGCAATGCTTAATCCTAACTTTCAATGTTTTTGTTTGAGAAACCCTCACAAAACAATGAGCAGCTCTTCTCAGAAAATTTGGATCTCAAATACCTTGATCCTCTCGCCCGAGTGAATTTATTTAAATTCTATCCATTGTCATTAAGCACCAAAATTCTCAATGTTTTCCTGTTAAATCAAAGCATTTGAAGGGCCCGTATGTTTACAAAAATTTATAGCAACTAGGATGTCTCCTCTAGTAACTAGGTTGTCTCCTGCCATTTCATTTTCTTATAAGGCCAGAGATGTTTTATCCAGTCTACCCAACATGGAGTACATCCTTTCATGTGAAGATGAGATGGATCTCCAACAAGGAACTCATGGATGATGCCATTTATTTCGATTGAACTACACCCAGGAACCTTTCTGATACCAAGATCTTTCATTTTCTTTCTCACCTTTGTCAGATCTTCCCATCTGTCAGCAGACACAGAGGTATTGGCAAGATGCGTATGAACACTGGAATCACTTGATTCAATTTTCTCTAACATTGTAGCCAGCTGCTCACCTATCTGCACATCGCCATAGATTCTGCACATCGCCATAGATTTTGCAAGAACCCAGCAAAGCACACTTAGAATACATGTCTAATAAAGCATTTCCCATTATAGGAGTGAATTTCAAGCTTCACATTAATACAATGATGAATTTGCTCACCAACTTTCAAATTTTTCAATGCTGAGCATACAGATAAAGTGCTTACAACGTTACCCTCATTAGGCCTCAAATTACTCTCTTGTTGCATCCGATGAAAAATATTCAGAGCTTCCTCGAATCGCATACACTTACAATGCCCGGAAATCGACACATTCGAAGAAAGAACATCTTTCACAGGCCTTTCATCAAACAGCTTCTTAAGATTCTGAATTTTACATAATAATGCGGTCGTATCCATGAGTGAGTTGCACACACAAGTATCAAACTGAAGACCAGTTTTTACCACATGCCCATGAACCTTTTCACCTTCCTTGATCTCTCCTAAGCAACCAGTTAGAATTTGCTAAACTTTATAATTCTGTGTTTTTTTCGTAACAATCCATTTCAACTATACAAATGAAGGAAGTTCGTATTTATACAGAAAATAAACACACTCAAAAATTAACTCTAATTAACTCTATCTAAGCCTAACAACTTTACACGTATATTCTGCAATCCAACTCACTTGCTCAGTTATTCTGTTTGTATATTCTGTAACTCTCTGCAATCTAACTCACTTGCTCAGTTATTCTGTTTGTACATCCTTTAACTCTGCTCGTGTGTTTCGTCATCTTGTGTCTACTTTACTTGATCTTTATCAGCTTGTGTGCTACACTTGATTATACACTAACATCATCAGCTTGTGTGCTGCACTTGATTATACACTAACACAACCAATAACCTTAAAAACAAACGGGTACTTTAAGTTATCCGGTGACAAACCACGTTCTCTCAGATTATCAATAAGCAAAAGGGATTTTTCTAAAACTGCCCTTCTTTGCAAATGCTTCGATCATGAGACTACATATCAATAAACACGGATTTTCAGTATAATCGAATAACTTCTCTGCATAGAGTAAATTTCCAAGAATTAGCCCTGTGCAAAAGACCATGAGCTTGTTACCAGTCTGTGTTTTAGTGGAGGCCAACCCGGAAGATCCGGGCGTGTATTTGTTCGAGACGGATCATGGATTTGCACTTTCTGAGAAGAGAGATACATGGTTTCTTGGTTATTGTTGTAGCTAGTAAAGAAGAAGAAAGGTGGGATGATTCTAACCGGATCTGGCGGGAAATGGGCTTTGGATATCTGACAGACTTTTCGCGAGAGCTTGAAGAGAGAGGAAGTCCTCTATCTGATAACACTAGAAATGGGCGGCCGAAATTCCACCGCATTAAGCCGATACGACGTCTACGCTCAATCCTAGCCAAAAGATAGATCCAACTGCTCAATAAGCTGGTTCGCGTTGTCGTACTTGCAAATTTCTCTTTAATCATGTGTGAAAGTAAAAACTGTTCAAATATCTACAGCGCTTGAAGAAGGTTCCATGGAATTTTCCTTTTTCAACTTGCCCTAGCAGCAAAGAATCAGACATCGCAAATCTCATGAAGTAAAAATCTGGGATACGGCACCGTTTTTTTGAATGATACGACTGGGTTTCGCCTACAATTTATTTTTAATATTTTATGTAAATTAATTTATATTTATATAATAATTTAATAAAATTATATGTATATATATTTAAAATTATTAAATAAATTTATAATTATTATAAATAAATAAAAATATGGTATAATATTATTAAATATATTATAAAAAAATAAATTTATTTAATTAATAATATATAATATTAAATTAAATAATAATATAATATTTTTTTAAATAATTTTTTTATTATTTAATTTTTATTTTTATAATTTAAATTTTTTAAAATTTAAAAATTATAAAATTAAAATAATTAATTAATAAATAAATAATTTATTTTAAAATTAAAAAAATAAAAATGCTGTAAAATAAAATAAGTTTTAGGTGCTCGTGAACCCAAAATCAGAACCGGATTTGCACTGCCTGCTGTAATCAGTAATACTAAATACCAAGTCACGGTTCATAAATCAACGTACAGCAGCAAAACTGCCGACTCGCGCGAGCTGATTCTCTCTCTGTTTCCATTGAAAAAGGGGTTCTTCGATCTCGCTGTAGCTCTCCGCAATAAGGTCTTATGCAACCCGTCTCTCTCTTTCATTTCCCGTAAGAAATCTGCACTATTTGAGTTCTCTCGTCTTTAATTTGCTCCATACATTATAGATCGAGGAATTATCACATCTTTTATCGGTTAGTATTGACCCAGATGGCAACTTAAAGCTTTGCAGATATCATAATCTGTGTAGTTGTCAAAATTAAGATAAAGAGAAATGTCGTCGATTCGATTTGATGCGCCTAAGCAATACTACACAACAAGCGGCCTTGTTGTTGGTTACGCTCTCTGTTCTAGTTTGCTTGCGGTGATAAACAAGTATGCCATTACCAAATTTAACTACCCGGGTCTTTTAACTGCGTTGCAGTACCTAACATCTGCTCTGGGTGTCTGGGCTTTGGGTAAGTTGGGAGTTTTACATCACGATCCGTTCACTTTTGATACTGCTAAGAAGTTTTTACCCGCTGCGAGTGTTTTCTATCTTGCAATCTTTACGAATACCAATCTTTTGCGTCATGCCAATGTGGATACGTTCATAGTGTTTAGATCACTGACGCCCCTTTTGGTTGCTATTGCTGATACTGCATTTAGACGGCAGCCGTGCCCGTCAAGGCTCACACTTTCGTCACTGTTGATTATTTTCGGTGGTGCTGTTGGGTATGTGGCCACTGATTCGGCTTTTACTTTGACCGCATATTCATGGGCGTTTGCTTATTTGATTACAATTACTACTGAGATGGTTTATATTAAGCATATGGTGACAAATCTTGGATTGAACACTTGGGGTTTTGTGTTGTACAATAACTTGTTGTCGTTGATGATATCACCGGTGTTTTGGTTCTTGACTGGAGAGTATGGTGAGGTGTTTGCTGCTTTGGGTGCCAGTGGTGGGAGCTGGTTTCAGCACGAAGCCTTTTTTGCGGTTGCTTTGTCATGTGTGTTTGGTTTGCTTATCAGTTTTTTTGGATTTGCGGCCAGGAAGGCAATCTCTGCTACTGCTTTTACTGTGACCGGTGTGGTTAATAAGTTCCTAACAGTTGTGATCAATGTCTTGATTTGGGATAAGCATGCCAGTCCATTTGGTTTGGTTTGCCTCCTCTTCACAATTGCCGGAGGTGTTCTTTACCAACAGTCAGTTACTGGACCTGCCAGTGCTCCTGCACAGCGCGAATCGACAGTATCTAAGCAGAGTGACAGTGAGAATGCTGATGATGATTCTGGGGAAGAAGACCAAGGAAACGGCATACGCGGTAAGCAAGGTTCTGTATGAGATTTTTTTTTCTTTTTTGTCATTTCTTTAGCCATTGAAATAGACTTGAAGAAGCAAGTTCTAATGTAAGAAATTATTACTCTAGTATTAGCAATTCTATGCTTCAAATATTGTTCTTGTATGGGATCTTTACAAATATTTTCTCTAGACTTTAATTCTGTGCACAGTTGCTATAAATGATTGGCAATTGATAATATATGATATTGTATTGGTTTTTTCTTGACAATACTTTGGTGTTCTATACGTTGCATTTATGGAAAATTTGTTGTTTGTTTGCCTTGCACAATCAACAATGATTTCACTGAGGTCAAGGGCTTTCATTTTAATAACAAACAATCAGTTTTTTCTGCAGTAATATAGCCTGACATATTTGCCTTGCACAGTCAACAATTCAACTCCTTGAATTGAGTGCTTGACATATTGGTCTGGCATATAGCTGTTGTTGAGGTGTGATACCACTTCACTCATGTTGAACTTCTAACCCTTGTATATAATATAGCCTGTATGTACTCAGCAATAATTCTCTGTAGGTTGATTATACTTCATAATTAAAGTGACCGGTGTCAACCTGGCTGCTGCTCTTTTTAACATTGGTTAGGTTGATTGGCAAGTGTTGCCATCAAATACTTGGGGGAAGTGTGTTTATTAGACAAAGCTAGCAGAACTTATCACTGTATTCCTATTGTCATGGTAATCAGTCATGTCCTTCATTTATTCCCTTGTGATATTTTCAGAGTCTAGGAAGTGAATGCATATGCTGCTTTACTAGTGCCGCCATATGCTTTCCCCCTATCTGTTTTACCGTCAAAGCATTTGGCAGTTTGAGTTCAAGGACTCCATTGAAATGTGTAAACCCAGTAGCCTGTCGTTAAATTTATTCCCACCTCACCTTCCTTTTCACCAGTGTGGCTGAAATCTCACATATGCGCACACAGACACAAACACATGCATGTGCCTTGACATGTCTATTGATTTTTTACTTGAATTTGTATTATTTAGGCCTGATTAAAATGATATTTCCTTGAATGTTCTGATGCGATCCTTAAAAAGTAAATCTCAAGAAAAGAACAGGAATGCAGAAACGAAATTAGAAACGTTTTAACCATATTTAAACTTTGAATATATTGCAATTTAAACGACATCTTGCAACAACAAACTTTAGTATAATAATTATTTTAGACCCATAAACGTCTTTCAGAACAGAACTTAAAATATAAAAGATTGAATGTTACAATAAAAATTGTTCTTGATAAACTTAGTTTGCTTTCAAAGAACAAGTAAACTCACAAAAGTGAATTTTTTATAATTAATCACCCATCTCTTTTTTAATATTTATAAACATATTTATAAGATGTTTTAACGTAAATAAAATAAATTTTAATAACTTAACTAAAACATATTAGACTTTTATTTGTTCGAATGTAACTTAATAAACTAATTAAATTAAAACATATTTAATTTAGACTTAATAATAATGTTTCCATCATTCTCTTCCTCTTTAAGTAGACACGACCTCGAATAAGATTTGATGCGATTTTGAAGAAGTAAATCTCAAGAAAAACATGAGAATGTAGAAATAAAGTTAAGAATGTATAAATTAAATTTGAATTTTAAATGTACCGCAATTCAAATAATGTCTTGTAGCTATGAAACTTGGTATGATTTTCAAAAAATAGATAAATTTTAGACTTACAAATATTTTTTAAAAAATAACTTAAAATATAAGAGATTGAACGCCACAAGAAAGATTATTTTTGATAAATTCAGTTTACTCTCAAAGAATAAATAAGCTTACAAATGTAAATTCTCTATAATTAATCATTCGCTATCTCTTTCAATATTATATGCATATTTATATGAAACCTTAACATAAATAAAACAAACTCTAATAACTTAATTAAAACAGATTAGACCTTGACTTACTTATATCTAATTTAATAAATTAACTAAATTAAAATACACTTAATTTAGATTTAATAATAATGTTTTCATCGTGTGCCTTTCACAAAGAGTATAAATTTGTATTATTATTGCTTTGCAGATCCTTCTTTCTTTAATGTCCTCCGTTCATTTCTAATTCAAAGTTGAGAATAAGAGTCCATTTCAAAGTTGAATTTGAGAGTAAGATGATCAAAGTACCAGGAAGAAAACCATCTTTTGTTACTGTAGTGCTGAATCCATGAAAATTGGGAAACCTCCCGATAAATGACATACAAAACTCTACCAAAAATCCCTGCATGAACAGGATCCATTCTTAAAATGGTGAAACCTGTTTCTATCCCTCATTATTATCTCCCTATTGTAAACTTTGGATATGAGCTTGGTTGCGGCGTGGCAATCATTGCACACACGGAGATTCTTCACAATCCGAATTGGAACCCCAGGGCTTGTCTTTATAAGCCCAAATGCAATTGCCAGCTTCTCGCTGTGGAGGTGCAGTGCAGTTTCTTTGTCATCTTCATCCATATCAAATAACACATCTGATATGTTTGGAACATAACCTGCTTTCTTTGATCGCCTTATCATTTCATCCAACATTTCATAAATCTCTGAGGATTGTGGGTGTGATGAATCACCCGTAATAAATTCATGGACAGCACCATCAACCTCAATCAAACTGAAACCAGGGGGCTTCTTTATGTTTCTTTCTACCATGAGTTCCCTGATCTTTTTAGCCTTCTCCCACTTTCTTGAGGAGCTATATATGTTTGATAGGATAACATATGAGCCACCATTATCTGGGTAAAGCTCCAAAAGTTGTTGAGCTGCTCTTTCTGCAGCCTCAAGGTTGCCCTGTATTCTGCAGGCACCGAGAAGTCCTCCCAAAACAAAATGGTCCGGTGCCATGGGCATGTTCCTTATCAACTCCTCTGCTTGAGTTATGCGACCAGCTCGACCTAATACATCAATTAAACAACCATAATGTTCGATGCTAGGTTCAATGCCATATTACTTAGACATGGAATTAAAATGAGAAATCCCTTCATCCACCAGTCCAGCATGGCTACAGGCAACCAAAACCCCAACTAAGGTAATTGCATCTGGTTTCACCCCTCTAATCTGCATCTTATAGAAATACTCCAAAGCTTTATTTCCTTGTCCACACATTGCAAGACCAACAATTAAGGCTGTCCAAGTCATTACATCTTTCTCTGGCAGTTCTTCGAGTACTCTTGATGCATTCCCCATGCTCCCACATTTTGCATACATGTCAACAAGTGCCGTTCCTAGGGCAACATCCACCTCAATGTTCTCCTTGATGATATAGGCATGCAACCACATACCGAGTTCAAGAACACCCAAATGAGTGCAAGCAAGCAACAAACTCACCATTGTCACTTTATCCCCTGTAAGACCATTGTGTTGCATCTCTTGAAAGAGTAGTAAAGCTTCCTCATAGTCGCTACCCTCAACATATCCTTTGATCAAAATATTCCAGGAAAACAAGTTCTTCTTAGGCACTCTTTCAAATAAATCCCTGGCAAGTGAGACGCAACTACACTTGCAATAAGCATCCATAAGAGCTGTGTTGAGGATAACATGAGACCCAAAACCGTTCTCATCAACACACTCGTGCACTCGTTTTACAGTTCCCAAATCCCTCACTCTAGAACATGCAGACAAAACATGAACCAGGGTCACCTCATTAGGCTTCACATTTTCACTTTCCATTCTCTCAAAAATCTTGATTGCTTCGTCTGGTTGATCCCACTGCGCATACGCTCCAATCATTGTAGCCCAAGAAACGACAGTTTTATCATTTGTTTTGAAGAACACCCTTTCGGCTGAAAACAGACACCCGCAATTCGAATACATAGTCATCAAAGTGTTGCGTATGTAAGAATCCGAAGCCAAACCAAGCTTTGCAGCTTGACAGTGTAGCTGTTTTCCCTCGGACAAATCCGCACATGATTTAAACAATGAAGGAAATGTGAATCTATCGGGAATTAGACCTTGAACAATCATTCCGTTATAAAAAAGTAGTGCTTCATGATGCAAGTTCTTGTTCGTATAGCCTCGAATAACGGAATTACAAGTATAGATGGTGGGATTAGAGATTTGGGAGAAGACTAGACGTGCATAATAAAGACTTCCAGAGTCCTGAAGAGTAGAAAAGGCAACGATTTTTCCGGCAGTGTAGGGGTCGAAGAAGAGGCCCGTCCTCAGCATACGAGCATGAATTTGCTTGAGCTCCGACATTGTGGAACATTTCTCTAGCGAAACAAGACATGGGTGCGGTTGAACATGGCTGTTTATGCCATTGCTATTATCACTGCTGTTGTTAGTAATTCTCACTAGAGGATTGTCGGAAGACAAGGCTGGAGCATGTTGGTAGAGGGACGAAGGAGAGGCCATACCATACCAGTTAGTAATTTCTTAACTCAGATACAGTGTCGACTTGAAGTATCATTCGGATAAGTTTCCAAACCTCCATGTTGTAAATTGTGGCTCCGTGCCCTGGAGAAAAAAAAATCAATCCAATCTCTAGCCACAATAATTTTGATGAAAATGTTCTTAACTCTAAAAAAAATAAAAGAAAATTGTCTTTATCGTTTTGAATGAACCACTAAACTTTTGGAATTAATTAATAACAACAAAATATTTCAAAGTTCCTGGGTTTATTTGTTTGGGTATTAATATACAAGATATTGATATATTGTGTAATTATTTGTTAATTATAAAAATTTGGACATCCATTCCCAAATCATATTTGGGTATTGATATTGATTCAATACCAATGTTGCTAATACTAATCCTTACTTAATAACTAAAGTTTAGGGGTTTCACAGCTGACAAGTCAGTAGGTTTTTTTTAGAAATTGCAGAGGAAAGTATAAGAGAACGGTCCATGGTGGCCGGCTTAACTCAATAAAATCCAGGGCAATGCAATAAAAAGGGGAGGTCTGCATCAGGCATCGCTCTCATCAGTCACCGTTCGGCAGAATGACTCATGCCTACTCAGTGCTTGCGTGCCTCGAAACAAGTTAAATACGTCATCAACACTGAAAAAATATTCAAGTTTCTCCGCCCTCTACACCGTCACCGTCCCCTTCTCCGATCATGACGGCATGCTTCGTTGGAAGTTTTTTGTTTTCTAATCGCATTATTAATTGATTGAGTCACTAACAATTAATTTAATCATAATACAAAAGGAAATTCATCAAAAACTTCCTTGTATTGTTTATATAAGAGGATGTCTGAGAACTGGGTGATAGCAGAATCTTGAGAGCTAGTCATAAATGGAGATTAGTCGTCCAAATTTTAACACAAATGTCATAGGCTTTTGCCTTCTTCCCTCTGAACTTATTCAGAACATACTTCTCTACCTAGCTTTACCAGAAATCATGGCGATGAAGTTGGTCAGTAAATCCGTTGCTTATGTTATTTCCGACCAAAACTTTGTTCGTGAATGCAATCTCCGATCAAAATCAGCCGGTTGGCTGTTCGTCTTGAAGAAGCGTTGGTGTCGAGATGCCATACTGCAAGGCTTCTCCGATCAATCAACTCGTTGGTTCAAGATCTCTGTTTCGGAATTACTGAAACCAGTAATTTCGCCCGGCGAAAATCTGTATTTCCTGACAGCATGTGGGAATACTTTTCTTTTCGTTTGTAACATCCACCAGGAAGTGATGGCCGTTAATTTAGTCAGCAAGACGGTTAAAAAAATCCCTGCAAGCCCACTTGGACCACGTGGCACGTCTTCCTGGCGAAGATCCGGGATGAAATTACTTTCCATCGGGTCGGATCATTTCCGGTTTTTGTTCGCTGAGTTGGTAGAGCACCGCCCGGTTTTGTTCGAATACAGCTCCGAGACTGACGCGTGGAAGTCCGCAGAGGCAAAGGAAAACGTTGCGACTTTGCCACATTTCGGCGGAAGAGAGGATGATCACATATTCCTCAACGCGACGAACGGACCTAGCGAAAGCACCGTGATTGCCATAGGGCCACATAGTAATAATGCGCCGGTAATCCTACGGCCAAGATTCAGCATCACAGGTAGCATAACAGATCAGATGCACTTGTACGGAGACGAGTACATGATGATCATAAGATCGAACACCGTTGACCTGGAAAATGCTAAAGCAAGAGTCAGAAGAATAAGCGAAGTGGAAATATGGGGGTTAAGCCGAAACGGTGCGTGTTGGGAGTACATATCAAGAGTTCCAAGTGACGTAACGGAGAAGATAAGCAAACCTTACGGAGTCATGACGGGGTGCTTAGAGAAAGCAAACGGAATAATCAAGCTAGCATTAGTCTCTAATCACGAGGGCTTACGGGAAATTATTTGGTTATCTTATGACACGGGGAGAGATAATTGGAGCTGGTTACCACTTCCTGATTGTAAAATGAAGGGCCTCAACATGGCCGGAATCGCCTTCTCTCGTGGCCTAACAATGTCTTGAGTAGTAAATAAAATAATGAAAAGGGTTTTACGGCTTATGGGTCTGACCAAAGCGAGGGAAAAGATGCTTTGGGATGTTGTTATAAAAGTAGACAGGTGGCATAACGTGGTGGTGTCGGCTAAAATAACGGATTGGGCAGCAAAAATAGAGGGCTGTCTGTCCCAATATCAATATGTACACGCGTCCACATCTTGTTCCTCGAATCACACGACACTACAGGCACTTAAATCCGTGCTTTTTGGGGCAGTCAATTGGTCCCAAATGGAACCATGTCGTCCGTTGGACCACACATGGAATTTTGTTTATTTTTTGTAATAAGTATAGTTTAGATCTTGTTACTTATTTAATTAAATATTTCTATTTCATTTTCCCAAATTCCCATAAAATATCTATCTTTAATTTTGTAATTTTATTTTTATTTTAATAAAATCTCTGCCCTCCGTCTCAACAATTTTGCCTTTAATGGCCACAAACCATACCATACATGAACATGCCTGAGCACAAGAACAAGAAGACATTTGTGAAAAGTGTAGTGGGTTATTTGGAACACGCATCTTTAACGTCTCAAATGTGAACTAAAAACAGAATCCTATGCAAATTTAAATAAATTAACATTAACTCTCTATAAATAATTTTTTCTTTTTTTAAAAAAAGAATCTTGAATGAATGGGATCAAACATGCTTGCTGTTAGGCATAAAGCGTTGAGGGGTATGTTTCACACGGAATCAGAATCATGAAAATTCATAAGCAAATGCATTGCATACATTGAATTACGGTTAGCCGTGGACCTAACTGTCGGATACCTTGACTCATCAGACTACTCCATTAAATTGACGCCTCACGCCCCGTCCCTGTCCCGCCCACGAGCCTTATCATTTTTCTTTTAGGCGCCACAACCGTAGAGAAGCCGTAGCTTAATTAATTAGTTAATTAACTGGTAATGAAAAGTGTATTTAACGGATTAATTTATTAATTAGAATAAATTATAGTTCTTGTCAGCGCTTTCAATAATTTATTAAAATATCTTTTTCGGGTTAACCTCAGATCCGAGTTAAAACAAATGTTATTCTGCGTCGGCCATTTTGTTACGTGTATACATACATACACTTGTACCGTTTATGGATTGCAGAGTTGAGTTTTCGAGCCGAATGCGTACGTATAGGAGGATAACGGAATAACCATCGATATTCTTTCTTAATTATTATTAATTTAATAAAATATTAATATATTGAAAATATAATTAATAATAAATATTTTATATTATATTATAAAATATAAAATTAATTTTTAATTTTTATTAAAATAGAATTTAAATAATTTATTATTAATTTTTTTAGGCAGTACTACGTCGTCCCAATGTACTGGAATAATTAGGAGGTAGATTGTCCAAATTATTCTTTTAGGGGCGTCTTACTGCGACCACTGCTGGATTTAATTAGCAACTGCTTTGCTTCGGCGCAGACATCCACTCACTGGCTAATTGCGTATAATTAATTACAATTAATAATAGCAGGGAAATACAATACTAATCACCAGTACACGACATGTCGTCTACTCGCTCGCTAGCTCGCTCAAAAGTAGTCCATCCTCTGCTCGCTTTCACTTCCACTTTTCCCTACCCACTGCCCTCTCTCTCTCTCTCTCTCTCTCTCTCTGTGTGCAGTCTTCGCAGAATCCGGCATGGCCAATATAACCCCTTGAAAATAAACCCGCTTCACTTCTTCTACATCTCGTCAACGATACCTTAAGGCGTTTCTATTCTTTTCCTGTAACAAAAGAATGGTACAGCACGACTCTGCTACGTCAGCTGGAAGCAGCAGCGGAAGTTCTTCGTGCTCCGGTACGAAATCTTACGCCGACTTAGATGGTTTACTGGCAGGAGCTGGCTACAAGGTACGCTCTTCGGAGCTCCGACAAGTGGCCCAGCGACTTGAACGACTGGAAACGGTCATGGTCAACTCTCCCGCTGATATTTCTCAGCTTGCTTCTGATACCGTCCATTACAATCCCTCTAATCTCGCTTCCTGGGTTGATTCTCTCCTTACTGAATTCAACCAGCCGGTTTCTCTACCCTCTGATCTGCTGGAATTTCCGGATCTTATAGCCGGCCCCGTGGTTAATCAAGCGGTTGTCAACAACAACTACTTGACTGATAATAATTTTACAATGGAGACGGAGCAGGATATTTCACAGCAACAGCAGCAGTTGAAGGTCGTTTCGGCCATGGAAGAAGATTCAGGGATAAGGTTGGTTCACATGTTAATGACGTGCGCTGAGTCAGTGCAACGTGGAGACCTGGCATCGGCGGGTTCCTTGATTGAAGATATGAAGGCCTTATTGACGCATGTTAATACGAATTGCGGAATCGGGAAAGTTGCAGGGTACTTCATTGACGCGTTGAACCTTCGGATTCTGGGAGTCGGGAGGTCCGTCTGCGGATCGGCTTATGAAAACGAGATTTTATATCATCACTTTTACGAGGCCTGTCCCTACCTAAAATTCGCTCACTTCACGGCTAATCAGGCGATTTTAGAAGCATTCGACGGTCACGATTGTGTCCACGTGGTTGATTTTAATTTGATGCATGGACTGCAATGGCCGGCACTAATACAGGCGCTGGCTCTGCGTTCAGGCGGACCCCCGCTGCTACGGTTGACCGGCATTGGCCCGCCGTCGCCAGATGGCCGTGACTCGCTCCGCGAAATTGGGTTGCGACTCGCCGAGTTGGCACGTTCCGTGAACATTAGATTCGCTTTTCGTGGCGTGGCGGCTTCGCGGCTCGAGGATGTGAAACCTTGGATGCTCCACGTCAACCCTAATGAAGCCCTGGCCGTAAACTCAATCATGCAGTTGCATAAATTGGTCGGGTCCGGCCCGACCGGAAATTCCCCTATGGATGTGGTCCTTGGTTGGATTCGGAGCTTGAACCCGAAGATAATGACAGTAGTTGAGCAAGAAGCGAATCACAACCAACCGGAATTCTTGGACCGGTTCACGACGGCTCTGTACTACTATTCAACGATGTTTGATTCGCTGGAGGCTTGTCCGCTTCGGCCGGAGAAGGCTTTAACGGAGATTTATATGCAAAGAGAGATTTGTAACGTGGTATGTTGTGAGGGGTCAGCTAGGGTAGAGAGGCACGAACCACTGGCAAAGTGGAGGGCGCGGCTTTCAGCGGCCTGTTTTAGGCCTTTACATCTGGGGTCTAATGCGTTTAGGCAAGCCAGCATGTTACTGACTTTGTTCTCCGCCGAGGGTTACTGTGTTGAGGAAAACGAAGGGAGTTTGACACTGGGCTGGCATAACCGGCCTCTCATCGCGGCTTCGGCATGGCAAGCCGTGCCGCTGCCGGGTACAAGGATGAGTCATCGAAGTAATAATTAAAATCATGCTGCAAATCTGTACTAGTTGGTCCTCGTTTATGGGTTTGAATGAGATTTTCAGTTTGCTTATATTTAACGTATACCGCTGTTACTCTGATCTTGTGCATCGTTTTTATTACCTGTTCATGCAACCGTATGGACAGAAGAAGGACATACCCGTCTGAACAATTTACCTGCGAGGTATCAGTTTGGAATGAAATTTGATTCACCCGATGCAAATGCAGGGGAGGCCATAGGAGCCTGTGAATCGACTGTACTTGGCAATACATAATGTTGGTAATGGCTATTTGCCTATTTATGAAGGGATAAAAACAGGTATCTCACACTTACTAGTTATGGAATTGCTTCCGCGGTCTAATTTACACATTTCTATCCCATTTCCAATGCTTTGAGATTTTGAACAGCACTTGTGACCGCCCTGGCCCCTTCCACTCAACTACCAACTGTAAATTTTCAAACGTGAGCAGGCGGACATGCGAACACTTGCGTGTGAAACCAACGCCAATCCAAAAAATGACGAGTGTAGTGTTCCGTTTTGATCTCATCAGCGAGAACTGTCGGGGGCATGTGAATTTCTGCTGCGAATCAAATGAGGAAAGCAATTAAGCTAACGGCACCACAGCCCGCCAGTGGAGAGATCGATGGAGCGAGTCTGCTCGCTGAGACCACGGTCACAATACAATAGATACACCTATCAATCTGATTGACAAAGAGAGTGGCGTGGCCCACAAGAACAAACAAGCGGGGACTACCCTACCCTACCTTGGTCTGGTACAGATAAATAGATAGATAGCACGTTCACGTGTCAGTTTTCATCCCACGTGTCGACGGCGACGTTACCTTTCGCTCTCTAATTCTGCTTCCTCTTCTTTCTAACAAGGTGGACCTGTCTTTTAAATTGAAAGATCCACCTTGAAATGAAACATCAACATACAGGGTCCCACTCCATTTTAGAAACAGTTGTAGACCTGTCCTTGCGAAATATTAACTCCCACTGTCAATACAGAAAATACACAAGCGATGCCTACTTCCAAGGCATTCTTCTGCCAACTTCCATACACAATTCAAAAATTGAAACCTTTGAAAAGGCGAGTTTACCAAACCCGGAGACATTTGGGCAACCCATGTTGCATATACAATGGCATCTTCCATGGTTGGATGCTGTTTATATTTCAGGTAATTAACAGTAAAACATCACATTTTTAACCTTATCTTTCAATGGAGGTAGGGACCGGACGCAAGACCCTTCGGCTGTGCTTGTGCAGGTACTTCTGTAACGCAGTTTGCCATTCTCAGGCGCATCGGTCTCCGTGTAGAATCGAGCTCGGTAGGCTGCTAGGTGTGCGTAATAGGCAGGAGGCACTGCATAGCATACACAGTACTTCTATCTTTAATTCAACAATCTTATTTTGATAAGAATTGCAGTCAGCTATAATGTGACAAGAATTTTACCAACTGAGACGGATCTTGTGCACCGAGCATACCTACAGCAGAAATATAAATCAGTGTAGAAGGCTGTGCATGGAAAGCAAAATTTAGCAGCAGAATGGGGAACTGAACTTCTTACGTGTAACAAAGGTTATTTGTTAGAGATTGGATCTCATCCGCGGTGAAATTGTTCTCGTCCCACAGAACATGGTAATGAGCAGGTCGACTAGTTCCCTGTCAATATGCAATACAATGTAAATACATATACCATATACGATGTACTTTTGCAGAAGTTCAATACATTTTAGAACACAAACCTGGACTCCTGCATGACTACATAGATAGAAATCAAACTCAGTAGGATGGCAAATCTTGGAATCCACCACAGTGCCTGCATTTGGGAGGATCAAATTCATAAACACTCAATTCTCGGTTTTGTAAGCTCGCTTGGTTAGTTACTTTCTTCATGCTTTCATGAGAATGATTGGGGTGAATCTATTATCATTGTCAGAGGAGTTAGGTAGCTCCTCAGAGAACTCATTTTCGTTCTGTTAAACCAATGACAGGCAGAAAAAACAATCAGAAGTTATTACCAGGTAAGATATTTCCACTCTTGTCAGTGCTATTTCCATCTTTGTGGTTGCTCGAAAAGAGTCTTGTATGGTGGCGCTTTTGGACCACAATGAATGTTACAGGAGGTTGGTAATTAGGTTCTAGTGATGCACAAGCCTGCATATAGCCAGAATATTAAGTACAGGTAAAGCATAATTAACAAAATCAAGATTGAAGCGTAGACCAACCTTGCGAATGGCATCAAGTTCATAAAGCAGAACCTGATAGAACTGTCCTTCACTGACACCATCTCTATAAGATTAATAGATGAAAACACAAAATAATTACAACTGAAACTCTCAAGTCCAAATGGAAAGTCAACACGTATTCTTTAGGACCGGAATGTGTAACAAATAAGAATCAGAGTGGGGGGAAATCATTGAGTAATGGTTATATACCTGTAGAATATTATTCTAAGGGGTTTTTGTCCAGTTGCCTTCTTAAACGAAAGCAAGAGCTCCCTGTGGTAGCATAAATATAGACTTCAGTTAGTGTATTGCCTCATCGGTTGACACAGATTTTAGCCATAACTACATGCTTACAATGATTGCAAGCAAAACTTCATGGAAAAGTAAGGGTGCTATTGTATGGTTTATGACCTGAAAATCCAATATTTCAAAACCGTTAACTCATGATATTGATTGAAGTAACATTGTTATCCTGCCAGCAAGATAAAGCACAAGATATTTGTTTCCAAGCATTTCCTTTCAAGCTTGAAGCCAACTCAGTCCATGGAATATTGCAGCAAAATGAATGCCGTTTCAAACCATGTTGAAGATGAGGAAATCGTGACCAACAAGCTATAACATGCTAATGGTGGCTCGATTCTTCTAGGGTGTTGAGAGGTTGATTATTAACCTATGACAGCCAAATTTAGTCATGCAATCCTCGAATGAGACCATGAATGTACAAACCTTATCATGCCTCCAGCGACTGTACCCCTTTCAGGATCTTGCCAAGTTTTAAACAAATCTTGAATAAGTTCTTGCCGATGTGGCTGTGCACATACCAATCCAGCATATTTGGTAACTTCAGGCCAGTCTTGTGAGGCTACAACCTGTGCAGAAGAAGTCATTATGTCTACTGCAAAACTAGAAGATTTCAAGCAACAGGATTTAATATACATACAGCAGCTATTGATGGGTTCGAGTCCTCCCCAGACTCTGGATGAGTTACATCAGCTCCAAAGATTATTGTTGGAATGTCACTAACCAAAGGAATCTTCCAACTTAAAGCATCTAAGAGCACAGTATTTCTTCCTCCCATCTATGAAAAGCCAACAAAGCAAGTTTAAGAGCACCTAAACGCGAGGATATTACTGATTTTCAATTATAGCATATGGTTTTGACAGACCTTGACATTTATTTTCAGTGACAAATTTGCTAGATATTGCGTGCTGATCTTCAAGACATGTTTTGTGAGGCAGCACTGAGAAATCAATCCCAGATCTGTTTCACAAATTCGTTTCAGGTCACCTGTATGCATAAGAACAAGTCACTTTTCAGCTGAATCCGAGTTTCATGGTAATCTGCTATCTTATATGATTTTTACCATACTTTCCCCAGTCTTATAAGAGCATGAGAAAGAAATGCATATATGTGGTTGCAAACACCGGAGGTAAGTGACAACGCAAAGATGCACACAAGTGCCCAGTAATCTACAAAGCATATTTGTGTAGCCATACGAATGTGGCTTCCAACTCCTGCAAAATGAATCATTTGGACATATAGAAGTAAAAACCAATGCCATACCGTACAAAGGGCCGTTGTTGTCGGGAAGAATGGCAATAAGTAACTCCAATTCTTTCCCTTCAAGCTTGTTTCCAGCAGCATGGTACAAATATTTCAATGCCATCCTAACCTGATCTGGTCTTGCAGAATATATGGGAATAGCCGGATCTTGATTAAAGTCCTGGGAAGAATGATCAAAACTATCTGATTGCAGATGTAGGCAATGATGGGAAACCATTGAAAACAACAACATAACTGTTGAGTATAATTGAATACTGTCACTCATCTACACTATAAAGTTTACCATGCCCAAGGTTTGGCACATATGAATCAACTTTTGGCAAAAACCTGCTGCAGTGCTCTCTTGAACACTCCGTGAGAAGTTAATACATGACCAGTATTTAACAGAGCCTCCATTTACCACTTTCTGTGGTTAAAACAACAAAAATTGCATACGATTACATACAAGTACTGTTGTTTAGTACCAGAGATGCCAACTGGCTGTGAAATGATGAAATTTTAATAGTTTTTGATCTTGAGATTAGCTAACCTTGTTCATCATATTCCACTGACCAACTTGAGGCAAATATTCCTTTTCTTTTCCCGTATCATTGTACTTAAGCTATTAAAATGATACATAGAATAATAAATTGTTAACATTATAAATCTGAATGAATCAAGAGTTATGTCACTTTGTGCTTTACCCAAGGAGCTGGAAGAACCCTAGCCTCAATTGCCACAAGCTTATTGTCTACTCTGATCCCAAACTCCTTTGCATATACATCTTGGTCATAACCATTTTGGAGAACTGTCTGCAAAGACACTTGAGAACATTTTTAGCAACAGTTAGCATTAGCACCAGAATGCCAGGCAAATTGAGGGACTCATGAAGTAGACCTTTAAGATATCTGTTTCTTGTTCATGAGGTCTTTGGCACGAAAACTTTAGCAGAGAAGTTATCTGCTTTTCATTCAGCCTTTTTGTACATCTCTGTCCCTCAACTATCTTGCAAGCCTGTGATATGATTTGCATGAATTAGCTAAAAATTCTTTTAATTGCTGCATACCAGAGATGGGATAGAAATCAGCAGAGCTTACCTCCATGGGCAAATAGTTCACCTTGCTCTGGTTTCCAACTTGAAGACAAGGTAGATGAGTATAATGAATGGTGTATCCATACACCTCTTGAAAGTAATCAACAACTGATTTCATGTTCCTTTGCTCGTCAAGTGGGAAACTGTTAAAAGGAGAAGAAAGAAAAAAAGAATATTTTCCTAGAATATAGAATAACAGAACAAAATAAAGAAAGAGGGAAAAAAAAAGATGGGCAAATGTCTGAATGAAAAACAACCAGACGATGAAGTTCAAGATGGTAAATACATTAGCTCTCTAGTAGGCTGTGTTGTCAACCCTGAAATCCTATACTTCCTGCGAACATTTCCTCTGTGAGTTACTTCAACTTTGATACCTCTAAGGGCTTTCTTAACCTGTAAAATATAAACAATTATAACTTATTTTCATTACTAAACAATGTACCTACACTTTTAATCCACCATTTAAGTTTAGTCAAAATCAAGATTTCTCCATGTCAGCAGTTGTTTAACGGCTTTGAACTTTGCTTCCTGAATACAGGTCCCTTGGCTGGTTGACATCTCCATATGACTCCAATCACTCAATTCTTAATTCTAAGCTCAAGCAGAACACCTCCATGAATGAGATTTGCAAGAAGTATCGGCTAGTACAGCCATTATCAAAGTCGTTAATGCTTCCATTATTAGTTTAAGGGCCATATCAATCAACGATGTTTTTAACAAGCTACCATAAATTGGCTTGCATAGCCAAGAGTATGAGAATATAAGGTGGCCCTTGAGTAGTTAAATTTAAGCAATTGTATTTGAGATGAAGCAGTGAGTATCATTTTGAGGATTCACATGGAATTATAAGCTATATTTAGAGTTGCCAGAAGTGAGCAGAGGCAGAAGAAGATCATCATGCAATTACTACAGTATTATTGACTCAGGTGATACAGAATCCTTATATGCTCCAAAATATGATGATTGTGACTGCATTACAGAAACATGGCTCAAAGTTTATCTAAATTGTCGCATCCATGAATGGTAAGATCAGTTAGTTCCTGTACCATAGTAAATAATACCTTAACACGGTCTGCTTCCGACAGTGATCTTGAACGCACATCTTTATTCAAAATTTTTGCAACAAAATCAATGACCGGAAGTGGTTCAACGAACGCTGTTGTTGACATGTCTGCAATGGGCCAGAAATGCATAGTACTAACTACGAAAGTGAAAATGGCTGATATAACAGTATTTCGCTTAGTGGAATGCTTCCAAGAACTCCCACCAATATTCAGTGACAGTCCCATCTGAGTAGGTCTTATACTTTGGTAGAAGCCACGCCATGACTCTAAGCCGCCATCCAGCTGTTCTGGTCTCTTAATGTTAGGAGAATAAAGGAACCTTCCAACTGATATGTACCTATATGCATCCAAAATTTTCTCTTTTTTAAAAAAACTAGCTTCATATATACTGGTAATAGTGAATAGTCTCAGTTAAATTAAACCTGCAAAAGATGCACGAATAAAATTGCATAGAATAGTATGTACCTTTGAGCTGCAAGTTCCCTTAAGACAATATCTATTATCTTAATGGCTTCTTGAGGGTAATCAACTTGTTTCCCAGAGAGAAGCTCGCGTAACTGCGCCATACTGGCAATGGCTACAAATTTGATTGTCACTTGAAATTGTCGTTCCCTGATAAAATTATCCAAAATTTTAAGCATCATTTCTAAGAATGCGTGACCAGTTCTGTGCAGGAATCGTTAATCAGTAATCAGTTACCTTATGTAACATGTTCCCTCATCATCGTCAACTAATGTTATGGTAAACGCTTTTGATGTAAAAGGTAGTGCTCCAGCTGTGTAAAGGGTGCTTCCTCCATCATAAACAGGGAGCCTCATCCCCAAGTCACTGTTTCTGTGAAGCTTAACTAATTGTGTCATAATTGCTTTGTTCAATTTTCCGGAAGTAACTTCAGGGCTTATCCCAACCTGCAACAGGAAGCATTATGTTGCAAAAATTAAACATTAATTGCATCACCTGTTGACGTTAAAAAAATAAAAATATTAATTACTATAGTTGTTGAAACTTACACTATACTGACTCAAGTCCGAGCCTGATATCTCCGTGAGAAAATGGTTGGCTTTAACCAGGCACTTGGTACCCAACTGGCCATAACCGGGCCTGTGGTGGAACTTGAGGCTTTTGCATGAACTATGTAGATTTTGATCAACCTTTAATTCTTGTAATCTCTCCACTTTGGCTTCTTTTCCTCTTCTTCTTCCTTTCTTCCTCCTATCACTGTCTTTTAGATAGCCTACGTTATCTCCTCTTTTGGGTATCTGGGATGATTTTTTCTGGTTCATGGATAACACATGCTTCTCCTCAGGCTCTCTCATTTTTAACTGGGGCATATCTGTGGAAACAAAAAGCACCTTCACTTAGAAGGTTTGAAGAAACATTCCAAGAGTGTGTTATAAGAAGCTATATGCACGCATACAGTCAGAGGAGGCTGCAGTGTACCAAAGGAAGAGAGATGATGAAATGATGACTTGGCATATTACTTGTTGCTCTATTAGTTTTTGAGAAAAATTCAGTGAAATATCGGAGAGACACAAAGCATTGTAACGGCTGAAGCTAAAAAGAAGAACAAGACTGCATCAAAATCGCCAGTGTTCCTTACTTTTCGTCTGAACCAAAATATTTTCTGAAAAGGGTGTAAAAGTACACATGCAAACATGCAAAAGCAAGAATTTATGGGCACAAAGATTGAAAAAAATCCAACACCGAGAAAAAATAAACAATAAGGAAACGCCCCTGAAAGTGTCCCAATGATGCATGGTAACGTGGTAAGCGTTAGATATCAGAGAAAGACTGAACGGGTTTTGGTTTCAGCACTGATTAGACCTTCCAATTCTTGCTTTACTAGATTATATTGAGATTTGAGAATGAGAGACTGATTCTGCTTTGTCCGATTTCTCTTGTCCGATCACTCGTCATGAACCATCTCCAAACCCAAGTATCCGTGGGTTTCCAGGAAAATATGCCACCGATTTCCCTATGATCAAGTGGTCCTATTGGAAAAGTTGGATTGGATTACTCCCAACTCCTTACTCCTTTGCTTTGCAGGGCAGCTTGTAGGCTAGCATACATAAAGCACTTTTCAGTGGACATAAAGGAGCTTTAACACGTCCCAATGCCTATCTAACAGGGACAAAACATAAGAACTAAAGACAAGACGATTCAATCAATACACAACAGAAAGGAAGATCAAAGCCTAAACTGTAAAAGGCATCGGCAAGGGCGCTGAAAAGGCAATGGATGTAGATAACTCATGGGTTAACCGTAATGGCAGCTAATTGTAATGAGCTATTGCAGAATTTACAGTCTAGGTAGTTTCCTTCTGTCGTTTATAAACCGGACAAATCGTTTGACCTTAAGCTTATGTAGCTGCAATGGCCAGTTGCCCTTTTTGGCTGGCACTGGCAGGATTTGTAACACGAGGGTAATACAATAGTGATCAACCAGAATTCATTACAAAGATTTGAAGAACAATAAGGTCATGTCTCTATCCTTGCAGAATCGTGCAGTGACGTTAGAACAGGATGAATTGGAGAGTGGTCCAGCCACATTTTGTTCACCATGGCCCCCGAGTTAGAATTATGACCCGTCCTTTTTTCAAAAAAGAAACTGAAAATAAAAAGCCAGAGAAATGAAATTTACGAAACTCATGCATTAATCTTGGATTAATTCTAGGGTCTAAACCCAACACAACCCCGGATCGAAACCAGGCATAGAATAACTAACCTGATTTCAATGCCCAAGAAGGAAGTCCGCTATGAATCCTTAGCAATCAGCAGAGCTGAGGTCCGCCCAAGCTTAGCCCAAACCAGTGAAAAATTCTAGTTTAAGCCCAATTAGTACTTTTGGGGGTTAAAACTGAGGAGGAACATTACATCAAAATTGGGGCATACATGAAGAGATCTAATGACTGGCTTATTGCAAGAGCAGGGACAACATTTGCTCAACCAAATTAAGACATGGCGAAGAAGACAGAAAGAAATAAGAATAAAAAGCATTAAGACAAAATCCAAAACCAAAACAAAAGAAAAAAAAAGACCAAAAGGGAAAGTTCCCAACCCCAACCACCGCTTCTCTCTCTACAATCATATGATCATATACACATTAACACTCTTGTCTGGCTAAGCTACCCTTTAATGCTTGCTCGCTGAACCAACCCCCAGATACTGCAAAGCATTTATTTATTAAAAGGAAATTGGCTTAGATATGTGCAGACACTACTAAGGCTACTACAGATTACAAGTCAAATCTTAGCTGCAATGCGGATGAAGATTCAGAGGTGAGATTGTGGTTGATGTGCAGTAAGAGTTTAGTTTATGGGGCCTGCCCGATTTGCTAGCCAGCTCTGGGAGTAGGGAGTAGGGAATCAGGCAGGAAATTTTGTCCGCAAAGCGAAACGTATGAGGATCGTAATTAATTTATAAAAATAAGACTGGAAAAAGCTTCAAAGATCTAGTGGTTGTGCTGAAAGTAGAACTGGGTGGGAGATGGTGAACATTTAAACACAAGCTGCCAAAACAACAGTTAGGTCATCAATGGAGATATACTACTTACCATTCGTGCATCAGAGATTTGTTGAGTGAAGTTCGAAAAAAGTTCCGAAAAATGAAAGAAATACTTGTTAAAGTAATTAAAGCATTCAAAAACTACTAGAATCTTTGAAGAAGAAATCAAACATGATCAAATTCAAGCACGACCCTACTCGAACAAAGGAAGTAGGGAACAAGAGACTCCCATGACTTATGAAACGAACCTGGTCAATTTCTTCCTCAACTTTATGCAAGAAAACCACCAGAAACGAGCGTGGAAGAATGAACTTGGAACATCGATCACGGAGTGAAAGCAAGAATGTATTTGGAAGGAATTTAGCACGAATATACAAGTGGAAGCAAGCAACTTCTGACAAAGAAAAATCGGGTCCTTTTGGGGTCGAGTCTCCAATTTTTGCAATACTATAAAAATATATACCAGCATCAATCACTTTCTATCGATCATTGAGAGGACGCTCACTGACTTTAAGAAAAGGAACTTTAAACAACAAAAGTTGTTGGATATTGCTTTGAGATGAGCTATCAAGCATCAAAGGTGAGAGATTCCATACTCTGGGTCTGAGAGAGAGAAATGGCGGTGCTGAAAATGATCGATTAGAAGTGATCTCTCACTGCAAAGCTTCATTCAGTGCATTTCAAAGCTGGTTTTTCTTTTTTACTTTGGAGATCTGTTGGGAATTCAGAAAAAGACCGTTGAATGATTGAAATAATAATAAAAGAGAACAAATGTCAGGATCTTGACTGGCGTGTTAAGTGCCCGGAGTATGTATTATATTCCGGCGAACGGGAGAAATATTGCAAGAGAAATAGACAGAGATGTGTGCAAAATCAAACGTGGAGTGGGGCTCTAGAATAAGATGGTGGGTAGGGCTGCCTTGGAGGTTGTTATATACTTTGTTGATGACCACAAATTCAGAATCGCAAACAGAAAAAAAAATGATTAGCAAAAGCACATACACTAACATGCATTTATGTGCAAGACATCTTTACATACATAATATCTCTATTACAATCTACAATCAGTGCTGGGCAAAAAGGTTGATACAAATATATGATATGGCGCATGAATTCTTTTTGACCAAAACAGGAGTCTCACTGGTTGAAGCTGCAGAAACTTCAAAAGTTTTACGTGGGATGTGATTGCTTTACGTTTCAAATGAGTCTCTTTGAAACCGGAGATTAAGGGCTTGGCTGCTTTTGGACTGATGACCTCTTTCCTTTATGCATTAATCAGTTATTTGACCGAGGGATTGACATCTAATTCGTCGTTCTTACTGAAAAGGGAGTAATCATGCCGAAAATACATAATTAACAGGACCAACTTATCATGATTATCTACTTTTTTATCTTTGGCTTCCTTCAATTTTCTTTTCCCTTTTTACAGAAATTCCTTTTGCTATCAAATTGATTAAGATAAGATTCTTCACAGTAGAGTGTTGATCATTGAGTTGATGGGATCTTCTTTGCAATCATCGTGTGGTGGAGGAGACATGCTGTGGCCCAAGACCGGTAGCTTATAGCTCCATCGATGTTGCAGATTCATTGTTCTACTCTTTCGTTTTCTGGCTAGCTTGTTGGAGAAATACAAATGAATAATATACATGATTCCTGGAATGCTGCATATATATATGTGTATATATATATATATATAGAAACAGTAATTAAATGCCTCTTTTAGAAGTTATGTATGACCATAGCATGTCAATTATATACAACAATTCAAGCACTGAATTTACCGTAGGAGCATACATTCTTGCTTTTGAAATTAACCCAGAAATCACACCCATCACGTCGCTTGGAAGTCACACAACAAACTGTTCAAACTAGATTTTTATTCAACACGTCTCTTAGAAGTCACAAACCAAATTGTTCATAAAGGGGTTCCACAGAGAGAGGGAAAAACAGCAAACAACTCAATAGACCTGGTGAAGATTAGCGAGAAATCCAATGTCCCACCTGCAAACAGTTGTGTATAGATATCAGAGAAAGAATAAATTACTCTGAGTAGATATTATCAACTGAGAAGCATCAAGTTCTTGGGATAAAAATTCTGCAGTGATAATTTGTAACTTCTTTCTGCTAGTAATCATTTGAAATAGTTTTGAGCCAGTACATATAATAATACTTCAAGGAGATAGATGATGATCAATTGATGCTGCATAATTCATCAGGAATTTGGCATATTATCAGCAAATATATTCTTTAGTGAACATAAACATCAATAGTGTTAGACCAGTGAAACTCAACTGTCACACAGGAGCATTCCCTTTAATGATGTCCAGTGAGGCTGGAAAGATAATCAAACATTTATGTACGATAAGGTCGGCCGACAAACAAAATAGGAGAATATTGAAATGTTCCCATGGTTATCAAAGAATGTGAAACATGCAATACTAAGAATTCAAAATCTTAAGTCATAATTCGTTATAAGTAAGCAATAGAATTACCTGTCAAAATTGTTTTTTCCCCTCATCAAGCTTCTGCTTCCCAAATAACTTGAACTTTCTTCCCCACTCTCTGAGTTTGACGACAATACTGAAATACCAATTTGATACAGTAAGAAATGGAGTGATAAACCCTAAAAATAAAATCAACGAAGGAAAGAAAACGTGGAAGCACTGAGTATAAAAAGCTGGAGGAACCTCATTCTAGCAATGGCGTTCCCCTTGACACACTCGAAGACAACTCTCCCATCCCTGGTTCGCAGTATAATCTTGGCATTGTCTCTGAGGTTCAATTTGCAGATGAGAATCGTGTTTTCTTCCTTGGTTTCACCTCGAAGAGAAGCATAGATTAAGAATTCAGGTTCCTTATTGAGGGGCTTATCGACTGTGCTATATGGAATGTATTTGTATTTGCCCTCAGGTACGATGAAATCCTTCACGACAAACATGCCGGGCTTAGTTTTAACTGTGACCTGATAGTCACCATTTCAGCCTCAAATCGAGTGTTTCTGCCAAATACGCCCATCGAATGGAATAGCTGCAATGCAGAAGAATAGAATTATTATACAAACGGTATATCATGTGAAACTTTCTCATCTCTTCACTAGTTTCATCTCTCAGTAAATGAAAATTTTTTACCATCATCAATGATCAATAATTCTAAGTTAATACCGTGGGCAAACCAGAAATAAAGTATGATCACACAAAGATAACCCTAAAAAGGAAAAAGAAAAGAAAGAGAGAAATTTCATTTTTGCTGTTTCTTGTTCACGTGAGAGTGGTGTTTTTGTGTTTTCCCAGAGAGTTAAGAAGAAAACTAGTTGAAAAACGCTCCAGCAATGACAAGTTATTCACATATATAGATCAATCATGTAGAAAGAAGTAGTAGTATTATTACTCTATAATCACAGAACTTCAACATTTACTCATGGTACTCTTTCAAATGAGAAACAAGAAGATAAACATAAAATGATTTCAACCCCAACCACATGGTTATTAACTCTAAGAAACGAGTTGAGATAGAAGCAACTCATAAAAATATTACCTTGAAAGCTGCCAGAAGTCGATCCAAAATTGAGAAACCTAATGATGTTAGCTCCTTTTTATACCCTAGTTGTCGCGGATTTATACCACAATGAAATATTTTGATAAAATTTTACTAAACTCGTGCAGTTCTTAACAACTATCAAATTTTAATTACTGTACTAATCAAGTTTTAATTATTAAACAAAAAATTACTTTAAATTTATTAAGATATTTAAAAAATTAAAAAAAAATAAAAAATAAGAGAATTACAAGATTACAATACTTTTTAGATTATTTGTATTTATAATTTTTGATAATAATGTTATAAAAAAAAGAGTAAAATTATTTGTAATTAAAAATAAAATAATTAAAATTTAATCTAAGAAGGTTATTTTAAATAATCAAGATTTATTTTATAATTTTTATATAATGGGGAGAAAAAAAATTAAATATATTTTCATATTTTTAATTAGAAATTAGGGTAAGTTTAAGTAAATTTAGGTTGTTTTTTAAACCATTCTATACTGTGTTACCTTCTTTGTAATGATGTTCAGCCGGATCAACGGAAGGAATGTCAGCTGACAGAATCAGACCAACGTGGCTGCTTTTAAGGAATAGTGAAGATCTGTTTATAGCTCATGTCAATCGACAGCCATCACACCTGTGTAATGTCTTGTCGTTTAGGCCTAGATTACTGGATAATGAGAAGGATTTGGTGTGTTCTTAGAAAATGATTGAAGTGGGTTTAGTAAAAATTTGAATATGACTCTTGGGCTGAGAATTTTAGAAAACTATTTGTACCCAAACGACGAAGCAGAAACGTATTAAAGCCCAATGGGCTCTTGTAGGAGTTGAAAAGATGTAAATCTGGTGCTTGTATGAAAGTCAACATACCCCGATGCAAGAAATCCTGAATACCTGTAAAACTTGCTGGCCTTCGATCATTGACCTGGAAGAAATTGATAGCAACTTTCTCCTCTAACAAGTTAACCAAGACCAAAATCTGATTTCACCTGAAAGATAGATGAGTGTACTCGATTTGCAGATGCTGCACCGCAGCGGTGTATGTAGTCGACCGCAACAGCGAGCGAGGAAATAGCAGAACTTGCCTTAATTTCAAACTGCTAGCGGTGGCGCCACCCACAAGAAATTGGTGGAAGCACAGCCAAAATGACAGAAAACGAAACCATGTGTCTGCATGCTTTGCAGGGCGAGGGCGAGGGCTCATATGTGAAGCATCTGGTGACAAATATTGGCTAGCGCAATTAAGGTGTTCAGAGTGCGATGCGCTGCAATCCACAGAAACTGCCGTAGCCGGAGATTTCGTCGGAGCCTTCAACGTCATAACTTCATGCATAAAGAGATCGAATTACGAGATCACAGAAAGAAATAGTTAATCTTCAGCTGCATGCATGCTTCAACCCCTAAGAGAGTAATGCCAATTTCTACAATGAACGGGGATAACTTCCGATATCTTCTTTTGCCACGTTAGCTTTCGCCCCTGGATGGCTAGCTTCATCGTTAAACAGATATTCAACGTGCACGCCCACCACCGCGCCGGCGAACTCATCTGGCATCGTTTTCATTGAGTTAGTGAGCGAGCCGATAAAAATAAGATTACCTATTCCACAAGGCTTGGTGGAAAGTTAAAACCATCTGATCTACTGGTGGAATCATTTGCTAGCTTGACATAATTGATAACGTGCTGCTGATCATGTCATTTCATTACCTATTCCCGGTCGACTCCAGCTAATCCCCCAAGTCAAACACGTTAATCAGACAAGACAATTAATGTTTAATGATGTCGACCATTTAGATTAATTAAGATAATTAATTGCATATTACCCATGTTGATGGAACTTTCCTCCTAAATTTTTCATTACAAAATCAATTGATTGACCTGAAATAAATAAATCCAAATATATTACTTTTGTTCTTATTAATATTTCTAGCTGCCTATTGGGCCTTGTAAATAACATGAAAGCGGGGGTATTTATAATTAGAAGGAGTGCATTTTGGTTGCTCAGCAGAGGTCAGGGCTGCTAGGCCCAATAGTATTGCAAGAAGGAGTAGGGCTATTGAGACTAGGGAGGGGAGCACACGAGTTCTTTCGGACAACCAAAGTACAGTTTGTTAAAAAAAAAGGGGGAAATTTTTGAAAATAATTTTATTTTTTCACATCTCTTTATATTTATGACCAACCTTAATTTATTCTTACTAAACTAACCATTTTAGATAATTTTGCTCTCAAAATTTAAAACACAATTTTATTTTTGCCCTCAAAATAACCAAAAGATAAAAACAAATAGTGTTTTATTTTTTTTATTTCGTCACTCATTTTTTTCTCATCTCATTACTGTTGCTTTGCTAATTAATTGCGAATTTCGCCTTTCACAACATAAAGAATAGAACAATAATAAAAAAAAGGTTAATACAAGTATATTGCATAAAATTTTACTTTATTTTTGTGTTTAGAAGTCATAAAAATATTTCTGTAATTAGACAAAATTAAGTTTTTGGTGTAGTATTTCATTTCTTTCTCTTTGTTTTTGAAAATATTGACATAATAGTAAAGAAGTAAGAGTGTAGATAGGGTAAAATATAGTAAATAGGGTCATTTCGGTATGTTTGGGTGAGAAAATGTAGAAGACGGAGGAGGAAAGACGCAGGGTGAATTCAGCGGGCGGCTGAATAAGGGGGTGTGGCGCGTGAGGCTAAAATTTCTCCCTGGGTCCGCGAAATTCCTCCCTGGGTCTGCGCAAACCCAGGGCAAAATGGCTTTGGGTCCCCAGGAACCCAGAGCAAATTGCCTAGGGGATAAAATGCCTTGGGTCCATGTTGACCCAGGGCAAAATTCCTCCATGGGTCTACGTTGACTCAGGGCAAAATTCCTCCATGGGTCCACACAAACCCAGGGCGAAATGTCTCCGGGTCGCACGACCAGAGCAAATTGCTTAAGGGATAAACTCACCTGGGTCCCTAGGGACCCAGGTGATAAAAATCTAAACTCAAGACATAAACTCACCTAGTTATCTAGAGACCCAGATGATAAAAACCTTAAATCCCAAAGACTTATAAACTCAACTCACCTGGTCTCCAAAGATCTAAGTGATAAAAACCTAAAACAAAAAGCCGTAAGTCCCATAAACTCACCTGAGTTCCCAAAGACCCAAGTGATAAAATTCCAGATTAAAACCCGGGGTAAGAGGAATTTCGCCCTGAGTCGGTGCGAACCCAGGGCATTTTTGCTCTGGGTTTCCCGGGAACCCAGAGCAAACCCAAGGCGTTTTTGCCTGGGTCCACGCGAACCCAGGGCATTTTTACCCTAGGTTCCCGGAACCCAGAGCAAACCGAGGGCATTTTTACCTTAGATTCCCGGGAACCTAGAGTAAACGCAGGGTGTTTTTGCCCTGGGTCCACAGATCCAAGGAAGAATTTTAGCCTCACGCGCCACACCTCCCTTATTCGGCCGCCCTGCTGAATTCACTCTGTGTCTTTCCTCCTCTGTCTTCTGTATTTTCTCACTCAAAACACCGAAATGATCCTATTTGCTACATTTTACTCTATCTACACGCCTACTTTTTTACTATTGTGTCACCATTTTATCAAGAAGTAAAAAATTAACTATCACAACAAGTTTAATTTTATCATATATTGTGCTTTAATTATGAAAATTAATACCAAATTTTATCAATTACTTGTAATCAAATAAATATCGTAAAATTTTATCCAAAGTAAGTGAGATTAACTTTTTTTTTATTGTTGTTGTATTTTTTATACTGTTAAAAATAAAACTAGCAATTAATCAGCAACGCAATGGTAAAAAAAAATGAGAAGAAAATGAATAAACATTTATTTTAGGGTGAAATTATATTTTAGGGTTTGGGAGTAAAATCGTTTAAAGTAATTAATTTGAGAAAAATAAATTAGAATTTGTCGTAAATATAAAGAAAATAAAAATAAGACTATTTTCGAAAATTTCCCATAAAAAATTTGTTCTTAATTTCCCTTAATTGGAAATGATAATGGATGATGAAAGCTCGGTGGATGTTGGAGGACTACCTTGTAGTGCCGCCGAAGACAGCGTTCGCAGCGTCTTTGATGTTTACGGTTCTGTCGTTGCTGTGAAGGCTTTATCTTGTCTAATTCTCACATTCGATTTCACTCCTTTCTGTATGCGTTTTGCTTATTTATGGTTTTGTTGCTGTTCAATTCTTTGGTGTCCACTCTCGTTTTATTATTGGGCCTGTTTTCGAAGGAGTTTCGTTGAAATTTGATGGGATTTCTTTACATTTTTTAAAAGGAAATTTTCAAAGTTGGTTTTTGCTTGGGGGCTATTTTTGGTTAAAGATCATGTACAATGCATCTTATTGGGATTTTCCTGGAGAGAATGGCTGTGTAATAACTTGTCTTACAAGTCAAATACGTTAGTGTTTTGATTGCATTTTAGAATTTTTTGAGAAAACGGATTAGTATGCTTTTGGAGTCACTCTATAATCAGCATTGTTAACTATTTGTTGCATGCGGAGTGTTTGTATCCAGAGGTTATACAATGATCTAATTTATGAATACATTTGGCTGCAGATTGTTAATGATAGGAGTACTAAGGGAAAATGCTATGGCTTCGTAACTTTTACAAATCCTCAATCGGCAATTGATGCCATCAATGACATGAATGGCAGGGTATGCATTTTCTCCATTACTCTCTCAAAAATTAGCTTTAAGTATTATTTTCCAGTTTAGAAATATTTTTTGCTATGATTGTTGGTTTAGAATATTTTGGGTATTGAACATTATGAAACATTTGACTAGACTATTGATGGACGTGTTGTGAGAGTAAATGAAGTTACAAATAGAGGTGGGAAATCAAGCACTGGTCAAGAGCATTTTCAACGTAGTGACCGTGATAAAGTTCTAGATACGGAAAGAGATAATGATCGTCATACGGACAGGTATCAGGATCAGTACGGAGATAGGTCCAGGGAACATAGTTCATCCCGGGACTGTGATACAAGCATGGGAAGAGGATACAAACATGGTGTGATTGTGATCCATCAAAGGATCATTTCTTGGATAGAGAACCAGACAGAGATCTGGAGAATAATGAGCAACAGCACAGTTGGAACCATGATCAGGAGCGGGAAAGGAACAGTGAATTGGAGTGGAATCAGGATAGGGAGATTGACAGAACCAATGGGTATCATAGAATTGTTGATGAGGGCAAAGATTATTTGTTGAGAAAATATAATAAGTTACACCTTCATACTAAATCACATTCTGTTTCTCTTTCCTTTCCTGGCCTTTTGGGGTGCAAAGGAAAGGGGAGATCTGTGCATGCTATCTGACTTGGAAAAAAAATAGTTCAACTGTTGTATGTGCAACTTATGTAAAATACACCTTCATACTAAATCACCAAAGAAAGTGACAACTTGGCCAATTTAGCATAGACAAACATTAACTAACCAGCCTTTATGTAGCATTTCTGAATATTATGGAAAAGAGAATTTCACCATGTAGGGTACTAACTCTGAGAACCCTAACAGTTGCGGGGCTTGCCTTGAGTATTTTTGATTTGTTGTTGACTTAATGCTTTTTTTTATCTAATTTAGGAGTTTAAGCTAAAACCTTTGGGCTCACAATAGAGAACTGTTATTAGTACCACTCCTGTAACAGCTTTACACTAAATGTAAGATTAACTATTTTAGGGCATTTAACCAATTATTGGGCACATTTAAAGCATGTCTATGGTAATATCCCCCATTATTTGCTCACGTTTTGAGAGGAGGAATACTCTTGGAGTAGATTTGGAAGAATTATTCATTTCGTGATCATGAAGACTTTTGAAGGGAACTAGACAGACTCAGATTTCTTTAGGCCTAGTCAGGTGTCTCAAAACACTTATAAAGTTTGAAGGCATTGAATCGACAAATGGGTTTGATTTAAAAGCTTGTCTAATTTATGTTAACACACATAGTTATGGAATTTCTGTGGTGGTTGTGAATATGTATTGATCAATTTGTAGAGTAACATCATAAAAGTTAAGAAGGATGCCCACTTTCTAAAATATGTATTCTGTCTTGATTGCCAGACAGTAATTTCCTGCAATCTGATGTGGCCCTTTTCCTTAATTTTATTTTGTATTTTTCATATGGTATTGGTTGAGGCCATCTATGTCTCTTTAAGATGACACTGATGGTGATCACTTCAGCTTTTGCATTAGGTTCAGGTTTCACTTTGCCCATTATTTTTCTTTTCCAGTTCTACAATTAGCAGCTGACACATTACTGAATTTTCATCAAATCTGTGTGACGATTACAACGAGGTATGTCCATCATGCTAAGTTTGTTGAATTGTCTGCATGCATTTGTGACTATTTTGCCTTTGTTATTCATTAAGCTTCATTATCGGGTAAATTAAATGGACAGTTCAATTTAAAGGCACGAAGATCTAAAAAAGGAGGTTTGCATGCTCTTTATGATTTCAACTAAAAGAATATAGTGCGTATGAAATGCCTAAATTGTTTTCCATATTGTGGTTCCTCAAATCATGCATCCAGTTGGATATTGTCTGGTGATAGATGAACTTTTAAGGTCGTTTGGCATATAAAATGTGCCCCACACTGGACATTGGAGTCAGGATATTGAACTTGAGAGGGTTCATGGACCAGTTAAAGCTGTCTCTACTACCTTTTATATTTCGGGGGCCTCTTGTCCTGTTTTCTTTTGTTTACTTTTTGTCTTCATCTTATCATGTTCACGTTTATAAAAATCTAATTCCGTTGCTTTTTCAGGTTTCTCAGATGGAAGAGAGGATAGGGGAAAGATCTAAGGTAATTCTTGTCCTAGGAAAAATAACACAGATTTTTTAAATTCTTTTACTGTTCTGTTGGATTTCCCGCTGAGAATTTGATGATGGATGCAGAAACTGGAGGAATGATTCATTAAAATGAAAAAGCTTTCTTCACACCATCAGAAGCAGTTGAACAAGGTAATTATGACAGTTGAGAATTGGCTATAAGAAACTCTGCTGGACATTCTCTGGATAAACGGTTACATTTTGGGACTGCAGCTGTTTAAATGTTTTATGCAAGTAAAAGTGTCTGCTGAAGGACTTAAGAGTCATGAACAGGAACTTCAGGTTAGCATCTTCAATCAATAAGTGATATCCATATTCATCCATGCATGATTGTTGTAATATGCTCTACAGTCAGGTTTAAAACATGCTGAGAATGACATGCATAATATACAGAAGAAAGGTCTCTGCATCACTGGTGTGGAGAGCTTTTGCTGGGAATTACCCGCCAGTCCTTAGGTTCCATAGATAGGTTTATGATATATATGGTTATCATCCTAGATAAGCTATTTTACTCTGTTGATGAACTAGTTAGCTGTTGTTGACAACTGGTTATTCATAGTAACTCATCTATGCCTTTTTCTTGCAGTCAGTTGTTGATATGACAATGATAGAAAGCGATATGGCTGATGAAGTTGGTGTAAAGGATGGAGGAGTGCTGACTAATGCCCAAGCATATAACCTTATGCTGGAAATTTTGTTGGGTTTTTGTGCAGAGTTTAGCCGCCTTGTGGTGGCACAACTGTTCATAATGCAGATATCTATTCTATATACTAGTAAACGATTAGCTCCTAGATTGAGTACTTCTATATAGATATTTTGAGAAATCTGATAATTATAGCATCATGCTAATGAGTCAATCTTAACAAGAATACTGTTGCAGCATCTGCAGGCACAGCTTCATCTTGGTAAGTACAGCGAGCTGAAAGCTGAAGCAACTGTGCTAGTTATACGCTACCAGAAGCAAGAAATTTATCCCCATGAACCCGCCAAACGAAGGGAGCATTGCCGTGGTGATGCAGATCCCTGAATTCTTAAAAAAATTAACTTCCAAACAGAGTCTCAACATCTATTGAACAATGGCCAAGTCGCAGCCATTAATTTTTAAAAAAAATTTTAAGTGAAAAAAATGATTATTCGTTCTTAAAGGGAGGGAGGAGTTACGATTTCAAAATGGTTAAATTTTTAATTGTATTTTTTTATTTTAATTAATTTTATATTATTATTTTTAAAAAATTAATAGTATAATATTATTTTATTTTATCATCATTAATGTTTTTTTTTGTTATAAAAATTTAATATTATTTTTGTTATCATTTTAATTATAAATATTTTTAATATTATATATATATATTAATTTATAATTTTATTTTATAGTATTGTATTTATCATAATTTACATAATTAATTATATTTATTTAATAATTTTAATTATATAAAAAAAAAGTAGAAATGTAATTATATTTTTATTTCTTTTAAAAAACAAATTAACTATAAAATAAAAAACAAATATGATTATAAGTACTTATAATTTAATTTTATAAATATTATTAAAAATATTTTATTATATGAATATCAAATTTAAATTATGTTCAAAATCAGTTTATTTACGAAAATTTATATGTAATTAAATTTATAAATTTGTAAAAAATTAAGTAATATATTTAAAATATAAAATATTATTTAATTAATAAATATATTAATATAATATATGTTTATTAAATTATAAAATGCATAATATGTTTTAATAAAAATAAGTATTTTTATTCGACAAAAATAAATAATTAATATAACTTGCAAGAATATTTTTAACAAAATATATTTGTTAAATTTTATTTTTGAAAAACTAAATTATTAATAAAATTCAAAAATAAATAATATTTTTATTAATGTAAAAAAATAATAAATTCTTTTTTTTTAATTAATAATTTCGTAATATTTGTTTTCTTCTTTGGTTTCATTTGTTTGTTTCTTCCTTTTCCTTTTTGGGAGGGTACAAACATGGCCTTCGAGTTATGAGAAGGGATTGGTTGTAAAGGGCAAGAAGAGATCCCCCCCGCGCAGCAAAAAGCTTTCGTCGGTGCCTCTTGTCGGTTCTACCAATTTTAACTTCCTTGATTTATGGCTGCAGACAAAGCTAAGCCCAGCAGCCTCCTGTTGGTCTATTTTGTGCAGACACTGAGAAAAACCAAGATGAAAAAGAGAATCTTGATTTAATTCCATCAATTATGAACGGTTCTACAAAGGCAAGGGCAAATGAGAAAGGCACGGACGAAAATCTGAAACTGCCAAAACCAGTTTTCAATCTTTTCTCGATTAAGGAAACATGAAGATGAAGCAGGGAAGGATTAATACAAAAACAAACGCTGGCTTTTCCTTACGTTGCTTTTACTCTCTCTCTCGGGATATTTAACACGAGAATATTAAAAAAAAAGGGAGGAGGATAAGAACATGGGAGTGCCTAAAGTCCATAACTCTAGTCCTAATCGGATAATTCTTTAGAACTTGATAGTAATCTCACTTCCATTACTCTCATCTCGCAATCTTCTCTCATTGCAGCCAACACTTTCCTCTCTCCAACGCCATTCTCCCCGCATTCACCTTTCCAGCTGCTGCTATCTGATTTGCCATCTTCAATGCTCTCTGACCGATCTACACTGCCCCGGACTTCCGATTCCGGTGAGCTGTGGCCCTGTGACGTGCCTTTGTAGACGTGCATTTGGTTTTGGAGGTGTAACTGGTGATGAGCCGGTGGTATTGGTGCTGCTGGTGTCGCTGCTGTGTAAAAATCTTGTGGCACAGGTGATGCAGCACAGAAGTGCGGTGCTGTATGTGGAGAAGGGTGGTGATAGAGAGCGGAGTTCGCACTGTGTGCTGCAGCTGCGGTGGCGTATTCTGAGGGGACCCAGATGCCACCGAGGACAACCAATTGGTGCGCCGGGGCTCCGGGTGCTTGTGGACTTGGACTAGGTCGTCTTGTGTGAAGCCTGTATTTCTAGGTGTACCCAGAAAGAGAAAATAAAAATGATTAGACTTCTACCGATAGTTGCTGAGCATGCATTATGTACTTTGGTAAGATGCCAGTTTCAGAAACAGAACAGAATCAGTTTCATGTTTTAGTAGAGAGATACCTGCAGATGGCTTTTAACTTCATCATTGGTCAAACCGTCAACCTTCATCAGTTCCCTGATTTGTTTTGGTGTGGCCACTGTTTCCATGCATGATCACAGAAAAGATCAGCTAAATATTAGAGAATAATGATTTCGACAATGATAGTTTGACTATCATTATCATCAACTGGATTTTCATCGTAAAATATATAAAATAAAATAAAATATTTTATTTTATGTTTTAATGGAGTTCCAAATCTTTACCTTGAGAACCACCCAGCATCTGAAGGGCATTGACAAATCGGCGATGCAAGTCCGGTGACCAGCACCTTCTTGCCTTCCTATGAGTTTGAGTATTTGTAGTGTTGTTGGAATTTGTTTGTCCTTCTGTTGAGTTACCACCGCCACCTCCTTTTACTTGTTCAATCACAACCCCGCCATTGCTGACCTTATTATTACCAGGATTCTCCGATCTCCTTCCAATTTCATTTTCATTGCGCTTATTATCTTCCATTTCTTTCTCAGTAGAGGCAAGAGCCAGATCGGGCAGAGCCCGTAAAGTTGGACTCGGGCACAAATTTCGTTCTTTAGAGAAGGGGAGGAAAGCTCCTCCATTTCTTGGTCTGGTATCCAAGCCCAGTTTCGGACTAACATTGAATCCTACATCACTTTCTTTAGGGGATGTTGCGGTGGTTTGAGGTTTGGTTTCATTATTTCCGGTTTGGCTCCATAGTTGAGCACTTGTCATCCAGTTTGCTTTATCAGACATATTTGGGGACTTCGTCTGTGAGTTTTCCGAGCTTGAATTTTTGAGTGGCATGAATTCTTCAAGAACTGGCCTCGGTCCTTGATTTGCTCTGTAAGCAAGAAGTTGCTGCCTTGAAACCTCCACAGCTGAGGAAAAATTACAGTCAATTAATTCTATTGGAAATTTCATGCCATGGCTTTAGCTCTTTACAAAATATGTAGAATAACAGGATACTTTTGAACCCAAAGTGCATGACTAACAGAAAGCAATCACTCGCTTCAATAAAATAAAAGAAATAATTAAAGAAAAAGTTTCGAAGCTAAACGTCACAGCATAGAACATGAATATCCACAAATAGGGTAATTAAAACAATTTCTTTATTTTATCTACGAATCTAGCTTGAATTAATCTGTAAGTTTGGCATCATTATAAAATTATTGATTGACAATCAACATACAATCATGACTGATATCATGCATGCAGAAAAAGGGAAGGTATCAGATTACCGTTGGTGAGAAGTTGCATGCAAAGTGGTAGTTCGCGCTTCAGCCCATCGATCTTGAAGCGTTCTTCCTCGAGACGAGCAAGGACCTCTTCAAGCTTCTGGGTCTGGTCAGCCTGTTCTCCGAAAGATTTTAAGAGCATGGAGTAGCTGTGGGGTTTGCAATCTAGACTTAGTTCTGATGGGGATGCCATGGTTATAATTTGATATTATAATGAATGTATAGCAGCAAAATACAACTCTCCCTTCTCAATAAGAACAGTTGTTTTTAAAGTGTCACGCTCAGATAAGATCAACAGGATATGTGGGAACAAACAAGAGCAAAAGATTTTGCGTGGCCTCTAGCTTTCTAGGTTTGATTTCAAAGAGAGAGAGAGAGAAAGGGGGAAGATGTTGGTTTGTGAACACAAGGAGGATCGAGGGAGGATCGTCCTCTTTTTAGGGGAGAGTTCGAGAGAATAAAGTGGAGGTTTTAGACAGAGAAAGGGATGATAAAGAAAAAGCTTAGGGATAAAGAGGGATGGTAACTTCTTGCTAAGAACAAAGGCAGAAAAAGCTAAAAATTAGAGAGAGGTGGTCTCTCTGAGAGAAGGAATCAAGCTTCTGACACTTGAGGGTTCATGTGCATAGGGCCAGCTTTTCATTTTTGAACCTTCGCTGTTACTATACAGTCTTTGTACGAATTCAAACCACCAATACAAAAGATTATTCTTCTTCTTCTTCTTCCTAGCTAGCTACTGTTGTCCCTTTTTTTTTAATTATTTTTTAAGTTTTGGGTCATTCTGATTTTGATGATTTATAAGAATCTTGCTACATTAGCTAGCCAAACCAACATATGATGCTTCTCCCACTTTTATATTAGCTATTAAAAGAGTACATTATCTTCAAAATTCTTTCATATAAAGTCTCGTATTCCGCTTTAGAGCTAAATGGGTATCTTGCAAATTAATTTTCATATCAATCAATGTCCACCTTGGATTCACTACAACTCATTCAGAATTAGCCATCTTCAAGATCATGTATGGATTTTCGTTACAATTGTATGCCGTAGTACATACATACATAAAAAGAAGTACTCAGATGGGGCCGGGGTTGGAGTACTGATTCTATAGGGTTAGAATCGACCAATCGTGTTGTCAAGTTTAACCAAGATATGATAGATGTTAGACACGTGTACGGCACAAGTACTACTTGATTGGGTGAGCTCTCTCACCCATGTATTCGATCTAGCTTATAGTAAGACTTAATGATTCTACCATGATTAATTAATAGACAAAAGGCTGGAAAGTAGCATATACTGCTACATATCTTTTAATTTTTACCACCCTGCATATTGGAGAGAGAGGACTGTTCGGATGAGAGCTTAGTTCAAATCTAGAATGCATGCAGCTTTCTTTTAGGTTTCAAAAGTTGTATAATTGTTCTAAATTTGAGTGCATTCAGAGAGAAAAGAAAGAGAATATCTAGTCTACAGAGAACCAACACAGGAAAAAAAAATCATAATTCACCCGTAAAGAATATAATATTTGCCTCTAAGGAAGGAATATCTTAGTTCCAATTCTACGACTCAAAATTAAGGGAACACAGCCCCCAAAGCTTAAAGCTAAAATACTCCCACAAAAGAACAATAAAGGAGCCCTGAGAGCCGGGAATCTTCTTCTGCTACCTACTTTAATGAAGTGGGTAGGAAGGTAAGGAGAGATTCTCTTTTAATATGCAATCAATTTTTTTTTAATTTTTTATATTTTTACTTGTGGGGTTATCAATTTCTTTAATTAACAGTTCGGTTGGATACGGTTGAAGAATTTATAACAAGGTTTAATGTGTGTCTTTCTTTCTGAGTTTGGCCTGTGAGGCACACGCAGTTCGTGAAGATTAAAGATCCCTGAATGTTTGTCGGTGAACACACATACCACATAAACTCAGAATTAACAAGGGTTCTGATAACATGATAGCAAGGAACTGAATTCGTAAACATGTTGAAAGCTATATACGAAATCAGTGGAGATCCAGTTTCCTCCGCACCTCATCATCATCTTAGTGAAAAGCCATCGATTATCATGGCAACTCGGTTATCTTTTAGAAGGATTTTTCATGATAATTAAGGTCTGTTTGTTATGATAATCTTGCTGAATGAAGAGAGAATAATACTGGGTAGCTGCTATATCTTACAAATATCAGATACTACACTATACTATACAATGCTATGATACATAGGATACCTTGGTGAAAAGGAAGTGTATTTTGGTGCACGCATGGGAAGGAAGGACTGATTCGACAAAGAAATATGAAGAAGCCGACCCAGTCAGTGATGTCTGGAATGACAGTGAGAAATACAACTTTTCCATGAAAGTTAAAGTTTCAGGGATTGCATCGAATTCCCTTATCTATCTATGCGACTGAGAAGGGAAGAGAAGAGAAGATTGCAATAATGATGGTTGGTCACATTCTTTCCAAAACCAGTCTTCTCGTACAAGACTCCAACCCTAGCCTTTTCTCCATATTCTTTCCCCCGCCCCCCTCCCTCTCTTACCAAAGCAAAGCAACAAAAGTAAAAGAGATTCTCCTCGTTACACTTGTCCTTATTATATTCTCCCATATCGTCCTTCTGAATATCCCTTTTGTCTGCTGCATACAATTATATATCAAATACAATTTATCGACGGAATATTCCCTCCCCCTCTCTTCCTCTCCTTTTTGTTTTGTTATTTTTCTTTTAAGATTAAAATTGTCAAAAATCGACACCGAGGTGTGCTGAATACCCAACAAAACAACCTTTTCATCCTTTGGATAACAACATGCAATGTAAAATGGATAGAATTGCTCAGAATTAATTGGTGGGATTGTGTTAATGCAAGCCAGGGGAATTCATAGTACACCCACCAATCAAATCTGTGCAATCAATAACCATGTTATGTAAAAGTTTAGGGGACCTCATTTTTAGGTCCATCTTTGGTGCATGTTCTATATAATATAAGTTGAATTTGTATATTCTCTGAGTTTCTTAACATTACTTACGTTAGATAATCAAATAACACATGATTCTTTCTTTCAAATCATAAGATTAAAGAAGTTAGATCTATATGTTATCATCTCCTAAGGATGATATGTTCATGAAACATTAGATAAAAGTTATATATGTTCCCCCAGTTGATTGGATGCTTCGATGGGCAAAAAGTGAGTGAACCACAGCAAACAGCCTAATCTAATACCTTTACCAGCCTATCACAATTCACACCACACATACTTTGTTGTGAAAAAAGCTCAAATAAGGACCACCATGAACTCCTAAGGATTTCCTCAAGGGCTGCATTATTATTCCCTTGAAATGGATTGCATGTTTGCAAAATGGTTAGCTTTATTGATTAATACATATCTACAGTTTAACATTGTATTTCCTCAAGGTATTGGCAAACTATGCATTTGGTTCTTACATTATATAATTCAATCCTTTATCTTTCTTCAATCTTCCTCTATAGACGACCTGCAAGGAAACACGTTGCCATCCCTTAGAATATTAGTTAATTATGTTTAAAGCATAAACCCATAATAATGCAAAGTATAGAAAGATGTAGATACTCCAAAAATAGAAGATTCTATTCTTGTGAATCCAATTGTTTAATAAACATCTCTTCAATGGCATTAATCATGAACAAATTTTTGAAAAGGTTCCATTCAACTAAGCAATTCAATCAGAGAATGACTTTTAACACTGAAGTATGCATTATATATATATATATATCACCAATGAAATATTCTTGAGCTTTGCGGAAAGGAAAGCCATTGATGTTTACATTTGTGGGTGTAAGAGTTTTTCCATGAGAATAATCAACTGGGATATTTGTTTGATTAGAAACCGATTGTTCTACTAAATTCCCTAATTTCATTTTAGGATAGATTCCGCACAAGCAGCATCAGAACATCGATCATTTTTCGTCCATTCTTGCTAGCTGTTTTCTATTTGTTTCTCTTCGGATGCTTCAACAATGCTTATCTTATTAAGAGTCTTCAATAATGTCTAAAGTTGATGCATAAGGTTAATAGATTCGGTTGTATTGACTCCACCATATTCATTATCTACATCAAAAATTTGGTATATGTCACACTGTGTTATATACTTGCATCCTAATCCAACATAAAATTTTATTAATCTAAGTCTTAAGATTAATCAAATTCAATAAACATACATTTTCTTTTATCTAATAACTATTATTAATCTATCATCACTTATTTAAAATTATTAATTGTCAAACACACCCTTAATTATTTTTTTAAAAAAAATTTCTCTTAAAAATGATTTAATTTTTAGTTGATTTCAATGAATATAATTTTTTTTCCTCAATAATTATAAAGTTTACCAGTGGAATTTTCATTATTGTTCTTCTAATGGCGACTTGAGGGATAACATGAAGCATAGTTTCTCAATGGATTCGTCTCTCCCTTTCAATTAGGTAAAGAAGTTTTGACTAAGAGATAAGAACAAAGAGAAATGCATATGCGTGTGTGTGTGTTGAAATAACAATAGCATCTAAGCATCTTGAACCCATGAAAGTGGAGAATGGAATTAGAATCACTTTGGTCGGCCTCTTGATAAAGATCATCATGACTTCTGAAAAAGCTTTATAATTTGGAGTGTGTCATTGAAGACTGGAATTTTCGTCCAAAATATAATCTCTCTCTAATAAAGTTATATACCTTGGTTGATCTGTTGTTATCTCAAGTGTAAACACATTCGTGTTTGAACCAATAGGATTTCATCGAGAGTAAGCCTAAATGTACCCTTTCTATTCCCAAAATTACCCCTCTTTTCATTGCACTGTAAAGATTGAACGAAAAGGGGTATAATCAGAAGGATTGTAGTTGTTTTTAGCGCAAGTCTTTGATCATGATATGACAAAGCTCGTGACCAAGAGTTGGCGTGGGCTTGGCTTTCTCTGCTTGTATTTGTTGGAAAGGCGCTGCCCGCAGATATGGACGTCAAACATCAAGCCCATCTTTTAAACTCACAGTATTAGTGGTGTGCAAGGGAGTATCAGGGCACGTGCCCACGTTCAACAGCCGAGAAACGTTGCCAATTTGCTGCATCATTGCAAAAGGACACGTTTTCTAATGTGAAAGTCAACAACTGCTTCAGAGCTTCATGCATAGGTTGTCCGTTGTGTCAATGCCATCATTTTTCTTCAGTTTGCAGGTTAGTCTCTCAAGTGATTATTCTCTAGATAAGTCTTTACAATTCAATACTTTCTGGAACAGTTATGGAAACTGCAATTGGGGTTTCATTACTCATCCTGAGCATGTTTCTGTAATCTTCTCATTGTGTTTCATGTTCAAAAAAAAATTAAAAAAAAACAAGAATACTCTCATTCGTTGCATTTTTGCATCTGGTTTAGATTGTTTGATTTCAATTCAGTTGTGGTTTTTACAGTTTTTCCTGTTCCTTAAGTGAGATCATTGACTGACTCCACTCTGGTATTACATTTTAATGGCTAGGATTAAAATGCGTCTTCTGCCTTTGGCCCTTTGGACTGCTGGGGGGTTGTGTTTGTTTTTCAACTTCACTGTCTCATTTGAGAATTATGATTGTTTTGCGGATGATCCTTCGGTACTTCATACATACAATCGTTTTGCTGAGATTGAAAAGCAGTGCAAGCCTTTTCTATCTTCAGCTTCCGATTTGAAACCTGATGATACTAGAAGTTATAGGCTTAAGCGTGAACTCCATTTCTTCAATGGAGACTGGGAGCAGGAGAAAGGTGGGTCGCTGTTGATGCCATTTGATGAGTGATTTCCCAGAGAACAATTCTTTCCTCACTAATCCTTTGAAATTAGTCAACTTTGACGTAGTAGATGTCAATGCAGTGCATCAGTGGAAAGATGTGATTACTCTCGTTGGGGTGCTCTCAGTAAGCATAACTAGAAACGATTTATCTGGTTTTGATTTGAGACTTAAATTTCATACGACGCCTGGTGTTTCAGTTCTATCAATTCTCTTTGAAGGGGTCCATATTGACAGTAATGAGAATGAGGGAGAACGATTGTTGTGTATGTTAGGAAATTCAACTTCGCCCCATCGTAAATGAACCTGTTATCCTTTGAATTTGGCTAAAGGCTATTGGCCTAGTTATGACCCCAAGCCAGGTCTTCTACACGATGATCAGATTTTGCGTGCCCTCCGGTTCCCTCAAACATTTAATTTGACTAGAAGAGCGATCCTGGGGGAAATAAGAAGTTTAAATGGCCAAGCAAGCTTGAAGTATTTTGATGAAGTTCACATAACTTCTCAGTTGGGTCGTCACTCGAAATATCAGTATAGCTCTGAACTTCTAAAGTCAATAACTTGTAGTCCACGTGCATATGAAGAAGAATTGATGGAAGATGGGGCCATCAATATGTTCAGTATCTTAGAATTTTGTAATGAGCTTAGATCAATTCCACACGAATATTTTAGAGTTGTGCCAAATTGGAAATTCAAGGGCATGTATCAGTACCCTGGAAAGTTGGGTCCTTTTTGTTGGTTTTGAAGATGAAAATTAGGAAATCACAAAGATACCAAGTATTTTGAATCAAAGAAAAAAAGATTGAAGACACCAAGAGTTGTGTTAAGAGAATTCAGTTTTAATTCATTCAACAAACTTACATTTAAACATACTTGAAACTAACTGAAAAAGATCATGGTCCTGTATTTCAGCCATGTATCAAAATATGAAAGTAAACTACCGTCTTTAGGTTCACTTTTCAGACGCAACCGCCCTTGCAGGAGGAGTTATCCACTGGTTGAGCAAGCAACTAATATTAATCCTGAAATGATTGAAATTTCATGATATCTCAGCATTACTGGTGAAAACCTCAACAACGTTTCACTCTCCTTTGAGGGTATATATGACTCAACAGTGGGGGAGATGTTTCTGGTTGGCTGCAGAGATGTTAGAATTATTCAAAAGAACATCAAAGATGAAATGAACCGTGAAGGTGGAATGGATTGTTTGTTTGAAATCAAGGTAGCGTACCCATCTAGTAAAGCACAGTGGCTAAAATATCCAGAGGTTAGAATCTCCATTAATAGCAAGAGGAGGAAGGAAGCCCCCCTCCTCCAATCTGAACTCCATTAACCTCAAGACTGCTCCAATTCCTCTCTATAAGCATAACCGATTTGTCAGATAATGTTTTCCGTAAAACTTATGAGGAAATACTTAGGGTGCTTGTGCTTGCAATAGCAATTGTTTGTACTCGAAGCCAGGTACTTTATCTCAATAATATTGTTGATCCTATTGCTTATATATCTCTGACTATGATTTACATCCCAGCGGCAGATTATATCAGTCCACTGATCAACGGAGGAGAAATTTGCTTCAACTGGAAAGTCTTCAAACCTCAAAGCCACCTAATGTATGCTTTCATGGCCTATGAAAGGTTCCGCATTCTTGAATTTATAATCAAGGTTCTTTCCCTTTATGCACTTTTTCTCACTTTCGTTCTTGTTAAAAAAGTATCCAAATCTAGTACAAAGCAGGTAGGCTCTGGTCACACACAACAAAGTCGATTCCCAACTGAGAAGAAAGTTTTCTTTGTTACTTCAGCTGTGCACGTTATTGGATTTCTTGTTACCCAAGTCATTCGAGTAATGATCGGTGTTGAAATGGTGCCTCTGCCTAACAAGTACCTAAGAAGAAAAATTATGCTGCTCCAACTGATTAAAGAGCAGGATGGTTATCTTGGTCTGGTTCCAGATTTCTTTTTGCTTCCTCAGATTCTTGCTAACACTTTGTGGCAGAATAAAGGTACACCTTTAAGGAAACTCTACTACTTAGGCTTGACAAGTTTGAGGATCTTCTCGCATGTTTATGACTGCATAAGGGATCCAATACCTGATCGCAGCTACGATGACTATCAGTATCCGTACATGACCTTGGTTTTGTATTCCAAGTTTGGTAACATTGTTATAGCAGTTATGGTGATTGTACATGCTTGTGATAGTATATAAGCAGCAGAAAAGTAACCATCGGGAATCCACCGAAAACGTAGTGGCCGAAGAGCACAACAAAGCAGTCTGGGTGGTTGATGTTGATTCTGATTGCTGTGGAAAAAACATGGTTAGTGTCAGTGGGATAATGGAAATAGGTATAACAAGAAATCAGCCGTTTAATTACAGGCCAGGTTGGTCACCAAAGTTTCACATGGATCCAGGATTCTCCTGCATGACAATTCTTTTTGAAGGGGTTTATATAGAATCAAATGAGAATGGTGGAGAGAGGATGATTTGTTTGCTAGGAAATTCAACAATGCCTACAACAAATCAGTTTACTGATACAGTGGAACTTGCTGACAGATATGGATAAAACTTCAAAACCAGCTTACTCACATTGAAGATGATCAAATTATACCTACAACAAATCAGTTTCCTTATACAGTGGTACAGCAAAAATTTCAATTTGATCACTGGTAATGTCGGTGGAGAAATGAAAAGTTTGCATGAAAAAACAAATTTTAAGTACTTTATCCATATATCTTCGCAGTTGGATCTCGACACAAAGTATCAATTTGAGGCTGAAGTGCTTCTGTCAAAAGCTTGCATCCCTTATCCATATCAAGAAGACTTGGTGGATAAAGAGGTCATTTTGTTTAAAGATGATAATTTTTGCGATACTCTTCAGCATTCTCTGTCCAATGGATTTTTTGATATTGTACCAAGCTGGAAATCTGTTGGCTCAAATGATGATGCAAATCAGTTAGGTCCTTTTGTTCTTAGTAGAAAGATTAAAGCCATCGATGGAGGATCTAACAACTTCCGACTTCCAGTTCAGAACTTGTACTGTTACCTAGGAATTGATGAAAACAACATCAAAACTGTGAGAATGTTTGCCTTATTCAGAGTTATTCGTTCATGGGAAGATGGATATACTTCGCAGAGTAGAACAGGTCTCTCTGGCATGACTCTTTCTGCAGAGGGAATGTGGAGATCTTCGGCAGGGCAGCTCTGCATGATTGGTTGTCTTGGAATTGCTGGTACAACTTCAGAAAGATGCAATTCACGCATTTGCTTGCACTTCCCTCTCACTTTCTCCATTAACCAGAGAAGTATGGCTTTTGGGACTATAACCAGAATCAATGACACTAAATGATGTACTCCATCGTGGAAATGAACTTGCTGCCATAGAAGGATTAATCCTCGTTGACAAAGAACATCCATGCTAAGAAGATTTTAAGTAGGGATTAGAAAATTAATATATTAGTTCCATTCTTATAGAATTTTAAATGATATTGTAATCATTATTTATTTAAAATTTTTTATTATAAATAAATAAAATATTTTAATATAAGTTAAACATGAAAAACTGTCATTACTATAAATATAATATTATTGTTTGTAATTGGACAGTTTTATGAATGAGCAAAATTTTATTGAATTGTATCTAAATTCTTATTTAAACAAATTCTTTGTTTAATGGTGAATTATCTATCGATTTTTATCAGTCTTTCTTCTTTTTATCTTAGAGTGCGATGAATCAACTTAATAATTTTGTTTGTAGCGATTTGATCTTATTAAACTTAATTAACTAATTTTTAATTTCTTTATTTTGATTCTTAATATTGATTGAAACCCATTTAATACAAATCAATGCTTGTGTATTCGTCTCTCAATGATTATGGCATTGCCAGTCTTTTTCTTCTAACAGATGAGCTCGATGTACGTGTCTCGTTTGCTTCTAATGCTTTTCCCGAGCACAAGGGATTTCGGTGGAGTTGCAGGTACTTTCATTAGGCTCATATTTTGGAAGCTATAGCCCTCGAAGACATGGGAGTTATCAGGAGGTAGAGAAATCATCTGATTTTAATGCTGATACGATTGAGACGTCAGGGCATCTCAGCATTTATGGTGAATATTTCAACAACATATCGTTGTCACTTGAGGTTATATATGACTCAACTGTTGGCAAGATGTATCTGGTTGAATGCAGAGATGTTGTAACTAATCAAATGAACACCAAAGAGGAAATGAACCTTGAACGTGAGATGGATTGTCTGCTTGAAGTCAAGGTAGAGTATCCTCCCAGAAATACACGGTGGCTAAAAAATTCAGTGGTAAGAATCTCCATTAGTAGCAAAAGGACAAAGGAAGACCCCCTCTATTCTAGTCCTGTCAGCTTTAAGATGAAGCAATTGCTTATGATATGCAATTTGCTTATCCAGACATGATTTTGCGGAAAACTTTTGAGAAGATACTTAGGGTGCTTATGCTGGTAACGGCAATTGTTTGCACTCGAAGTCAGTTGCACTATGTCAACAGTTTTGTTGATCCTACTGCATTTATATCTCTGGTCTCGATTTTCATCCCAACTGTTGATTATGTGAGTCCACTTATCAGCGATCGAGAAGCTTTCTTGAAATGGAAGGGTTTTTAATCTTTTAGCTACCAAACAAATGATATGGAGATGAATGAAAGGTTCAAAGTGCTTGACTATGTCATGAAGGTTCTTTTCCTATATGCACTTTTGCCCAGTTTCAATCTTGCTAAGAAAGTATCGGAATCTCGTACTAGACAAATACAGCATGGTCACAAACAACAAAGCCAATTACCAAATGAGAAGAAAATCATCCTCATTACTTCTGCAGTTCACCTTATTGGATTTCTTATAACACAACAAGTTCATGCAACAATCGGTGTTGAAACAAGTTCATATACAGAAGAAGTATGCTGCTCCAATGGGTTGCAGAGCTAGATGTTTATCTTCTTGTTGTTCCAGATTTATTTTTGCTTCCAGAGATTTTTGCTAACACTTTCTGGCAGAATAAAGGTAAAAATCTGAGGAAACTCTACTATTTAGGCTTGACAAGTTTGAGAGTCTTATCGCAGGTATATATGATTACATAAGAGATCCAGTGCCTGATCACAACTATGGTACCATTATACCAAATTGGAGTTTTGTTCCAAGTTCGTTAACATTGTCATAACAGTTATGGTGATTTTACTTGCTATGCTATGATAGTATACAAGCAGCAGAAAAGTAATGGTAGAAGAGAACGAGGATGACGCCCTCAAGTCTGAATTAAATGAGAGTTGGCTTTCTTAAAATATATTCTCCCTTGGGAACTTTTCTGCTGGTTAGCTCTTATCCTCTGTATGTTCAGGATTGTATGAGATAACAAGAAGCCTTGCTTCTATTTGATTCATTTTTGTTGGCTTGTACTGGAAATATGAGAATCATGCATTTGTAATTTTATACATTAAAAAAAATACATGCGTTTGCCGGGAGTCGAACCCGGGTCTATTGCTTGGAAGGCAATTATCCTGACCGTTGGACTACAAACGCGGGGTTTGACGTTTCATAAACTTTTATTTATTAATATAATATAACATCTGTTCTGTCATGCAATGAAATAATGAAAACTAGAGACTCAGACACTGCGGATGAGTAGTGTTTATGGTTCTTTTGATAGTTTGTGGGAGTTAGCAATGAAGCTTGGACGTTACAGAACAAAATCATACGAGCCTAGTATAATTAGAACTTTTGAAGATGAAAAAGCAGCCCTGAAATGGGCTGCTCTTAAGGGACTTCCCACATATGAGCGTGACTGGAAAGGTGTTTTGCATGAAATTACAGGAAACTTCAAAGAGATCATTCTTCGAAATCTTGGTTTCCGAGACAGGAAAGATTTGTTGGACAGGTTTAGGAAGAACACAGATAACCATCAATAGTTATTGAAAAAGCTCAAAAGCAGAATAGACAGTACAGTGTACACCCTGCAGCAGAATGTGATCATGTAATGTAAGACGATGTCTTGCATATTTGTAAGATGCTGTGCTGTGTGTATTCATATGGTTAAATGAATGGTAAGATTTTGACAATAGGTCAAGTTTCATGGCAACCCATAAAATTGGTCCAACCCATCCATGTTTTTTTTTGGGTACGAATCATAAAGATGTTACTGGTTAACTGTTTATGTTATTACCGCCAAAACAGGAAAAATCCGTTAGATTTCAATGACGAAAATACCCTTCCCGCTTTGTGTGGCTCATGCTTGCGCTCATTATTATCCTGCTCTCTTCTACTTTCTACGGAATGCATGGCTTCTCTTCCTTTTACTACCCCGACGAACCCAAATTTCTGTCATGAAAAACCCAAAAATCCTCTCAAATTAACGCAAACCCATCTCACAAAACTCCATGAGAATGACAACAGTCATAAAACTCTATACAAATCTTACTTTCACCAAATATCCTCTCTATGTAAAGAAAAGCGAATTCAAGAAGCTGTTGATTTACTCACCGAAATGGAGTACGAAAATCTCCAAATAGGACCTGAAATTTACGGCGAAATCCTCCAGGGATGTGTATGCAAGCGAGCTATAGACACTGGTCGGCAAATTCACGCTAGAATTCTCAAACATGGTGATTTCTTTGCAAGAAACGAATATATTGAGACAAAATTAGTAGTTTTCTATTCTAAATGTGATGTTTTGGACATCGCAAATAGTTTGTTTGTTAGATTAAGGGTACAAAATGTATTTTCTTGGGCTGCTGTTATTGGATTAAACTGTAGAATGGGGAAAGGTGAAGAGGCTTTAAGGGGTTTTGTTGAAATGCAAGAAAATGGAGTCTTGCCCGATAATTTTGTTGTGCCTAACGTGTTGAAGGCTTGTGGTGCTTTGAGTTGGATTGGATTTGGGAGATCGGTTCATGGACATGTGTTGAAGGTGGGTTTTGATGGATGTGTCTTTGTTGCAAGTAGTTTGATAGATATGTACGGAAAATGTGGGGTTCTGGATGAGGCCAGGAAGGTTTTTGATGGTATGATTGAGAGGAATGTAGTTGCTTGGAACTCAATGATGGTAGGTTATGTTCAAAATGGGCTAAACGACGAAGCAATCGGAGTATTTTACCATATGAGAATGGAAGGTGTTGAGCCTAGTCGAGTTTCAGTAACAAGTCTTTTATCGGCTTCAGCCAATTTAGATGCACTTGAAGAGGGTAAGCAAGGGCATGCCATTGCAGTTATTGGTGGAATGGAATTGGATAATATCTTAGGTGGTTCTGTTATAAACTTCTATTCCAAGGTTGGTTTGATTGAGGATGCTGAGCTAGTTTTTTGTAGAATGGTTGGGAAAGATATAGTGACTTGGAATATGCTCATTTCTAGTTATGTGCAATATGGGCAGGTTGAGAAGGCACTCAATTTGTGTCATCTGATGAGGTCAAAATATCTGAGATTCGACTGTGTGACTTTAGCATCCATATTGGGTGCTGCAGCTGATACAAGCAATGCAAAACTTGGAAAAGAGGGGCACTGCTATTGTATTAGAAACAACCTTATTTCTGATTTAGTTGTAGCAAGTAGCATTTTAGATATGTATGCCAAATGTGAGAGAATTGATGATGCAAAAAGAGTTTTTGGCTCCATAACACACAGAGATATTGTGATATGGAATACATTTTTGGCAGCTTATGCAGACTTGGGTCAGAGTTGTGAAGCCTTGAGGTTGTTCTATCAGATGCAATTAGAGGGTGTGTCGCCCAATGTTGTGTCATGGAATTCAGTGATTCTAGGATTTATTAGAAATGGACAGATCAATGAGGCCAAGGACATTTTCTTGCAAATGCAGTCTCTTGGTGTTCAACCAAACCTAATCACTTGGACTACTCTTATTGCTGGTCTGGCTCAGACTGGTTATGCAAATGAGGCAATTATGATTTTCCAGGAAATGCAAGAAGCTGGGATTAAACCAAGTGCCACAACCATCACTAGTGCACTTTCAGCTTGCACTGAGGTAGCATCTTTACAACATGGAAGGGCCATTCATGGCTATGTCGTAAGGCACAAGCTTTGCTTGTTTATTCCAACTGCCACTTCTTTATTGGACATGTATGCTAAATGTGGAAATATACATCAAGCAAAGAGAGTTTTTGATATGATTCTAAGTAAGGAATTGCCCGTTTATAATGCAATGATCTCTGGTTATGCATTGCATGGTCAAACTGTGGAAGCTCTGGAATTATACAAACATATGCAGAAGGAAGGTATAGAACCAGATAATATAACATTTACTAATATCTTGAATGCATGCAACCATGCTGGGCTGGTAAATGAAGGTTTGGAGGTTTTTGTTGGTATGGTTTCTGAACACAATGTCAGGCCAAGTATGGAGCATTATGGATGTGTGGTTAATCTTCTTTCTCGGTGTGGTAACCTGGATGAAGCATTGAGGATTGTTCTCAAAATGCCATATGATCCAGATGCACATATAATGGGATCACTGCTCAACAGTTGTGCAGTGAACCATGGGACTGGCCTTTCAGAATACTTGTTGAAACATCTATTACAACTTGAACCAGATAATCCTGGACACTATGTGGCCCTTTCAAATGCATATGCTGCTGGTGGAAGGTGGAATGAGGTTTCAAAAGTGAGAGACCTAATGAAAGAAAAGGGCCTAAGGAAGAATCCCGGATGCAGCTGGATTCAAAATGGAGACAAACTTCATGTATTTGTTGCAGGCGATATATCTCATCCAAAAACTGGGGAAATTTATGCAATGTTGGATCTATTAGGAATGGAAATGCATTTTAATTATGAAATTCTCTGCTCTTGAGCACAAAACTTTTATTTGCAAGTAAAAATGAAGTGTTGCTGAGAGCTCCAAGAGATCGGCATGTTTTCTAAGTGAAAAGAATGCAGTATGCAAACCACTCAAGGGCACTTCTCCTCAAAGACTGAAAACTTTGCCATAATTTCCAACCACTGAGAAGAAGGAATAATCTAATTTAACAGTGTTGGAAGGATAAGAGGAGAAAGTTAGGAGGTGACCACAGTGAAATCTTTTCCAAATTATAGGGAATTCATCTTGAGGTTAAGCTTAATTTGGGTAGCTAAACAACATTATACCCCAGGTGGTTCAGTACATGTGTAGTTGAATCTCAGAGCACCAGCTCTCCTTCTGTATCTTGAATATGCCTTCCCCGAGTTTGAAATCGACGAATAGCTTCATGTTTTTGACAGTCATATAGTAAGATATAATTTTGTTTTCTGTGATCCAAGAAGGCATTGCAAATATGTCGTGTTTTAAGTATTTCTTTTCTTAAGTGGTACTCATTCTACAATCCATGCTTCAAAATTTTTAGATGTACTTAGTAATTTGCTGCTGCTGTGTGTTCTTCCAATGGTGTGTATGCCGCTGTCTTCTTGTTCTTGTTTTTCTACTTGCATTGTGTGACAGATAAAATTGCCTATTCATCCAAAGACATTAAATATAAGTTTCAAGAAATTTTCCTATTCCATAGATGGTTAATATGATATGCCAAAAGATTTGATCCTATACATATGATTCCTTTCACATCCTTAATTGAATTTTCCTGTTAATTTCCATTCTGGGAAGAGACATTTCTCCTAATTATTTATGTTCTAACTTGAACATCTATAGACTAGTTCATAAATATCATCAGAACTTTTAATAGAGCAAATGTCGTATCGCTTACACAGAACTGGAGTATTTGATCACCAGGGTACATTATTGCTGTTCAAGTAATGTGGATTTGCCTGCTTGCTGTTAACAGAGTACCTTATGTCAGATGCAGATATGTCTCACTGTTTGAACTTAGGCAGAGAAGAAAACAGGGTAGAAATATGCATTTCTTAAAAAGTTGAGCCTGAAAATTCTGTTATCCTTTTACAAATTTACCTCATCTAATTTTATTTTTTTGCATATGGGAAAATCATTTGTAATGTGGATAAGAATTGTTGGGGACCAGTCATTTTGTGATAGTGGTTGTAGATGTTCTTTGTTAACAAGCTACAAGTCATGAAATAAGGCATCTTTTCTGCCATATGAACATCATCTGGTCAATCATATCTGACACCCGTACTCGTGGAAATTCATTGAAAGAAAATAAAAACCTCAATAAAGCATGATTATAAAAACATTTAATGGGGAAGAGACTGGTTTCTAAACTGTTTTGTGGTGATTATCTGATACTGGAAAACTGATAGTGCCTATTTTTATAAACAAGAATACTATATGCAGTTAAAGCAAGCTATCTTCAGCTCACGGATAACTCCTTTTTGCAAGGTATGCAGTCTCCCATGAAGGTGGGCTAGCATGTGGAAAAAGCGTTTGTTCGGATACCACCACTAGGTTCTGAACTTTTTTTTTATATCGAAGCAAAGAACATAAAGATTGTGAGCATTCATTGAAAAGATAAGCTGCATATGTCCCACAGAAGTACTTTATATATAGTCTACTGAACTTTATCATCGAATCTTAAACGTTTGCTAACAAAGATTAGTGTCTACTTACAACAAATCTCTTTCTTAATCCAGTGCCAGTTTTTGTTGTCATTTTTGGAAGATAACAACAATTACAAGAATCCAAGGATATATTTGATTTGGTTTGTAATTCAAAACTGTTGTGAATGAAACTACAGACTGTCAAATAAAAGTAAGGGTTTACCAGACACTTCAATTGTTATTCTTTAAAATGAAATACAAGTAAAATAAGTACAAATCACTTGAACACTTAACCTAACATTAGTCAACATCATTGTATAAGGTTTTTGATTACTTGAAAAAGTTTTTTGCATCTTAACTTATCCACCAAACATCTACTATAGTTTTGGAATTTAAATTCAATGCTTTGTGATTATGATACTTGAAAATTCCCATCGGACAAAGCTACTACTAAATAGTTTGTCTTTTGGCTCTGCCTTTCTCTTCCAAAACTATGTGCATCTCCAACTAGAGAGCTCATGTTCATTGCTATATAATCAAAAATTGACTTAGAAGGCAAGAAACTTTCTTTGTTTTCATTCAAAAGTTTATGATAAAAAATATATATATATACATATACAGCACTATCTGGTCACATCTCATTTGTCTATACTCCTCTTTTCTCTGTGTTGTTTGATATGCATTGTAAGAACATAGCACATTTGCTCGGGGATTACTCTTCATTCTTCAAATGTGAAGGTTTTTCCTTAGTAAACACATTAACAATTTAAGCTGATTATCTTTCAAACCCACCAAAGACCTAATTTGGATTTTAATATTGAACCCACATAGAGGAATAAGATAAAATTCTATAAAAGTCTCCTGATTTTCTTTTCTCGTGGTCAAACCTGCAAATGGTATGAAATTTCAACTGTTCAAATGACATGATCAAGTTTTTGTTCATAAAATGGAATATAGCTGAATGTAAAATTAGGTAAACTGTAAGTAGGCAGCAGGATGATGAAAACAGATAATACACTGTAACTGCAAGCATCCAATGCCATACTTCACCTTGGACGAACGAAAAAGTGAACGAGATACCTTTAATGACCAAACAAATAATTGACACAAGCTGCCAATTAGTAAACATCTTCTGCTTTTTCAATGTTAGTAATCATTCTTTGAATCTTTTTCTTCCCTGTCTCCTTTCGTCATTATTATGGTACTCCCCTGTTTCTGTTACTTCTCACTTGCACCATAAGTTTTAATGTGAATGTCAATTGCAAAGATTCATTCATTAACAACATGGGCCATGATTATTTTGTATTATTATACCGTCCCAAAATCATGCATATTAAAAAATTGAGCTTAAGCATGCAGTTATCAGAAAGAACTTGAACCAAAGTTCAGCAGTTAGTGATATTGTCCATATCTGTCTAAGCTTCAGGCTTGAAAGTGATTTAGGTGCAAAGCTAATAGGATTAAGTTGGAAGTAATGGTGATTTTCAAGTCGAAAGACTACAAGCAGACACGAAAACGCAGAAAAGACAAACCAAGCGCAAGGCCAAAGGCAAAGCAAATACAGTTGATATTTTGATTCTGAGGGTTAGTAGCGTCCGCTTTCGGTGCACCGATGCACGAAGGTGCGGTTAGCCCAATGAGGCACGTGCCTCCTCCAATGGCTGAGAGAGATCAACCACGTGGCAGATTGCAAGTGCTGATTGAGGGTGGTTGTAAGGGCGCATGTTTGCAAAAACAAGTGAAGGACAAGGGAGTGGCGCGTTGACCACACTTTCAAATGTAATACGCAGGAGTACGATGCGTGGGCCAGTCCTAACTTGGAATTGTCCGGGTCTGTCCTGTCTGGCATCTTATTCGCTGGGGACTCTCATGCCAACGGGACTCCACAGTACGTGATCAACACCATCAAATAATTTTATCCGTAGAAATAAAAGGATAATGCATGTGTAAAAAGCGAAATGACAAAAAAGGACCCCCAGATATAATTTGGAAATGTGAAGGCGGGTCTCGTGAATCAACGGCTGACAGAGTCCGGGTCAAAAGACAACGCTCTGCTTCCATCGAACCTATATGTCAGAGATCAAAGACTTGACGCCGTCCCATCCCTGCAGGCTCCATAAACAGACAAACCATCGACGGAGAATCCCCCAATCTACCCCTTCATAATCACAACGTGTCAAGCATTTCATAATAATTAGCGCCGGTCCCATTTAGCCCAACCACTCCACAGTAAGGACATCGAGCCATATGATCATATCTCGGTCCCATGTGAAGACACGCTAGACTAATGAACCCATTTCAACAGCCCGGCCTATCTGACAGTACACGATAAGAAAGCAGCAAGTAGTTTGGAATATTTGGAAAGATTAATATTTTCAACGGGCATTTTAGCTGCAATGCAAAACCAACTGATAAAATTATTATACACGAAAAGTCGTGTGTTTAAGGGACAGAGTTCAAAGGTTGTTTTGAGAAAAGCAAAGAATTATGAATAAAAATCCAACGAAATCCGTCAGTGGTCAATTCCATTCAGTTCACGGAACTCCCCACTTCACTTCATCACCCCTTCATAAACAATTCAAATCAATCCTCCCCTACCTGTAAAAATCGTGACAAAGTAAAAAGAAAATAAAAATTAAAATTGAACCCAATCACAAAACACAATGGGATGGGGCCACCTTAATTAATTCCCCAATCAGCTGCGCACTTCCAACACTGGTTTACTTGTTCGCACAGTGTGTGTCGTCTGGGACTAGGATGAGGAGCTAGCTACACACTCCGGAACATCGGTCTTTGCAAAACCCCCTTTTTTTTACCTAATTCCCACACATGATTTTAAGGAGTGACGGATCTGGGTGGAGTCCGTGACTCGGGGGGAGGCGTATGACCGTCTGATCCTTTGGAAGGATCATCGGACGATTGACGTAAACCATCATCGGTTTCACCCCTGTTCATTTCCTCAATCATGCCCACCACCTCTGGCATTCCCGGTCTCTGATCGGGTACGGTTGATACACAAGTCATGGCAATTTGTAACAATTGTACCATTTCCTCTTCAATGTTATGATACCTCATCAACTCTACGTCGAAAACCTCAGCCGTCCACTCTTCACGAACAACGGACTGGACCCACCTGGGTAAATCAATCCCTTCCTCGCCCAACGACGCTTGATTGGGTGCTTTCCCGGTCAATAGCTCCAATAACAATACACCGAAACTGTACACGTCGGATTTGAAAGTGACCTTGCGGGTCTCAACAACTTCGGGAGCACGATAACCCGCAACCCGGCTAGGTGGGGTTGTAGTGCCGAAAAGCGGGTTGAGTCCAAAGTCCGAAACACAAGCATCGTGGTCGGGTCGGAGCAGGATGTTGGAGGATTTTATGTTGCCGTGTACCACTTTTCCTGACATGTGAAGGTGTGCCAGGCCCCTTGCCGCACTTAGTGCTATTCTCATCCGGCTGTCCCAGTCAAGTGGCGTGCGACCGGAGCCTCTACTTCCTGTAAAACGAATTGCAGCAGGTTCCGGTTGTCAGGTCCATCCATTTACAAAAATCAAGAGAGAAAACAGTACGATTGCAATGACATGGGTCATCAGCAATGAGGGCAAATGGTGAAGATACTGTTGTAAAACACATTTGGTCATGCGGTTTGATTAAACAAGGTAACGCCCAAACAAAACTAAAGTAACAGGGAAGACTTAAGAAATCTACACCTATTATTAAAATGACGACTACGACGACGATGACGATGATGATGTCGGTGGCGGCCAGGGTTGATGGCAAAAGTGTAATTAGACGAAAACGATATCCAATACGTGTGCTACATCTGCGTAGTTCACACTCTTAAGAATGTTCTTACAGAATAAGGAACCCCAGCAGAGGAATGCGGCCAACCTCACCCGGCACCACCGCACTGCTTAGATAATTATGAATCTCTCTGTATAGATCATGGAATGGAGAATTTTCCCTAAAATGAAACACCCGTGGATGATCACACCATTTATTCCGAAAATAAATTATTGAATAAAGTGAAAATCGATAGAATTTCCATGACTGCAACAGCTGGAACTCCATTATGGTCAAAAGTGCAAAACTAAATAAAAGAAACAGAATGCATAATTAGGTCAGCTGATTTTGAAAACAACGCATGCATGGATTTTTGACCCTCGAAAGCAAGAACAGCAAAGTGAACACAAAAAATAAAAAATAAAAAAATGTAAAACTGAGAGCAAGAAAATAGAAAGAAGCCATGGCGTACCGTGGAGAAGAGCAGATAAGCTACCAGCGGGGAAGAAATCAGAAACAAGTAACTTCTCATCTTTTGAATAGTAAAAGGCCCTCAAAGGAACCACATTGTCGTGCTTAACCTTCCCCAAAACCTCCATTTGCATCTCGAACTCTCTTTTACTTACAGCAACTTCTTTTAGCCTCTTCACCACTACAGTCGTCCCTTCTTCAAGCACCGCCTTGTAACTCGTTCCAACACTACCCTTTCCTAAAACCTCCGCCGAAGCCCTTAACAAATCCTCCAAATCAAAGCTATAAACCCCTCCTTCGAAGAACACAAGCTTGTTCCTCACAGCCTCGACTGACCCACCTGTGATTTCATCCTTCGAAGAAGAAGTTCCCGCCTCTGTTGCCACAGCACGTGTCGTCGCCGCTGCAGTGGGCTTCGGCGTCTTCCCTGGCTGGTGACGTCGTCGTTTTCTAAGACAAAGTAAAAGAACTAGCAGTAAAAGAATAACAAAAACTGCAGCACCAGCGGCAATACCCACAATGGCGGCCGTTGACAGTTTTTTAGATTTTTTATGTCCTGGAATCACCGGTGGTGTTATAGACGGTGATGGAGCTGGTGACGGAAAAAATGGGTTACACGGTGGCAATGGGCCACCACATAGATCCAAGTTTCCGGTGAATGCTGATGCAGGGAATTTTGCTAGAGAAGAAGGGATTGAACCGTTGAGATTGTTGTTCGACACATTGAAGTCTACCAAATTTCCCGGGTTGATACTGGGAAGATTGCCCGAGAACTTATTATTCTCCAAGAAAATCCCTGTTAAGTGGGTCAAATTGTTGATGGCGAAAGGGATTTTTCCAGTAAAATTGTTGAAGGAGAGATCAAGCCGAGTTAACCGACCCATCAGAGGAACACTCGCAGGGAACTCGCCAGAAAATTGGTTATCTTGTAAGTAGAGACTGCGGAGAAGCGTTAGATTGGAGAAATCGGAAGGGATCTCTCCGGAGAGGCGATTCGAGCGGAGACTGAGAACTCGGAGCTGACTCAGGTTGCCGATTGTGTTGGGAGGAATAGGACCCACAAGCCCAGCGCCAGGCAGACGAAGACTGTAGACAAATGAACGGTTCGCATCGCAGTTGACCCCAAACCAGTTGCAGGCCGAGTCGGAGGCGTTCCATTGCACGCGATTCGCGTGTGGGATTTGAGAGAGAAACGCAAGGAGAGCTTGCTTGTCTTGAGTCGACTCTGAATTGACAACTCGCCCACCACCAATTAGTAATAGAAAACCGAAGAACGATACAACTACACACCCAGAATCCAAAAACACTCCCATTTTCAAACAAGTTGCCTAATCAAAACAGGGAATACACAGAATACGGTAGGCCGTCAGGTTTTCAAACGGCGGTTTCGATAGTTGTTTCGCGAAAGCCATTTTCTACAAAACCCCAAAAAGCAGTTTTCCAGAGAGACTCCATGTGAGTGAGAGAGAAAGAGAAAGAGAAAGAAAGAAAGTAGCTTTTGTGGTGGAATAAGGATTGAGAGAGAGGCTTTGTATTGTAATGGAAATTGTATTGTGTGCCCGAGGCTCACAAAAGGTAAAAATAAAACAGAGAGAAAAACAGAACCAGTCGAGCTGGCATCAGCAGAAACGTTTTTGTTTTTCTCGTTTTTTTTTGTTTTAGTAAATTTCATAACAACGTGTTCTAACAATCATCCACACGCGGCTCGTGCGCGTGGTGCTTTGTTGGAATTGATTTACAGCTACCTGCTTCGATTGTGTGTGCATGTGATTACGAGAGTGAACATCACGACTGACGGAGAGTTGGTCCCTACCACGTATTTTATTGGAGCGTGGAATTGCGACAGACAGTTTGATTTTATTACGGCTCAAAAACGATACTGTGATGTAACCTGCACTGGAAGGGGATAGATAAACGATCAGACGGTACCAGTTCCCTGATAAGTGTCGTGTTTCAGCTTCGTGTAGTTCAGCTCCTAACCGTTTGATTGACGCAAAAATCCGGAAATAGACAGATTTTATTACAGTTGCAAGTTTGGAGGTTTGACCGGCAAAAACATGGGTTTGGTTACGCAAATTTAGGGGCTCCTTAATCTTGATGACGTGTCAATACATCAGAGGCTGGAACTGGCAAAGCTTAGCTGGAGAGTGTTTGTGTTGGGGAGCCAGGTGGAGAGACAATGGAGCTAATTTACAACCTGACTCAACCTCCTTTCTTGACTGAAAGGGCCGTGATTGTGATTATAAAAGGTTAGACGTCACATTCTGAATAAATTATGTTTGAAATTTGGAATTACTATCTATTATTATTCAATGACAACAGGCTTAGTCCACATACAAAGTTGTTATGCCGGCATCTAGCATATCGGACCCAGTCCACACAGGGTTCTACTTGCATCATCTCTTAACTGGAAGCTCTTCTTTTGTTATGATGATGCATCCATATGGTACATATCATGATGTCTTATTGTTCATTTAATTTTGCAGATGAAGAAACTCAGCATGAGAAACCTTGGAACTGAAGGTCCCAACTCCCAACCCAATCATTCATCAGACAAGAGTTTAACAAAAACAAATGGGGATAGACACCTTGTGATTATGCCTGTCTATTACCAACCCACATTACTACCAAATCCTGTGTTTTCTTCCATATGATTTGGAATCAATCAACTTGTTGCACATCCTATTAGAAGCTTGGCTCAAAATTAAAATCTCTAATTGGTAAAATTATTTTGGCTAGTCATTTAAAACACTAGATTATAGGTTAGAACTTCCTTAAAGATGTCAATTACTCCATAGTTAATGTGGGCTAAGTAACATGATTTGGTGCTCAATCTCATTGGAAGATGCTGAAGCGAGTAGAGTTGTGGGATTGATTGCCTGAAAAATTTCAAAATTTGGGTTGGTGGGCAGTCAGCAGCTGGATTCAGAATTTGCAAATAATTGAACAAGTAACAGTCCCGGCTCTTTTTAACATGATATTATTGGCTGTGTAAATAGGAATATCACTCTTCTCAAATGTGTTAAAAGAGACAATAATAACAATGTTGAGCTGCCGTTTTTAACATTTGTAAATATTCGGTAGCCAAGACCTCGAACTTAGGTCACAATTATGTTAGTCTTGCTTCGACAGAAAGTGGTCCATGCACAAATTATACGCGGAGACATCAAAAATGATCCGATAGCTTGTACAAACATTGACCTATACGGTCCCAAATTGAAGCTCATCAATCTTGCAGCTTAAATCTATAAAACCCTTTGGATTACTTGTCTAGATCTCATCTTCCATCACGAACACCATCAATGTCTCTTGCCGACCAAACTTTTCGTGGTGTGGGGTTGGGTACTTTTGTTGGGTCATTTTCGGTTAAACAAATCAAAAGGCCACCAAACTGAAGATGGGTTTAGCATAATCTTGAGAATTAGGGCCCTAGATCTTGTCCAAGTTTTTGCTAAACGGCCCCTAAAGTCGAATTTCTCACAGTTCATTAACGGGTTATTATTGAATTGGTCAATATAGTTTCATAATTGTACTAACCTTAATCGGCAAAGCTGCAGAAACTCTTGAATTCAATGGTGTATGGATAGTCAATGACCATGGCATTCTTAGTGTAATTATGGCAAGACATTCGAGTGAAACAGCACTGAAAACACAATGAAATTAGAAAAGGACTTGCCAAGGCAAGCAGATTCAGGCGAGGGCTTGGGGCCGTCGACCCCAGTACAGCATCAATTGTTTGAAGGCGGTAAGTTAAGCAGTTTCGCTGCCCATGAAATGAAGGTGGACATTGTGGTTGTAATGTTCCTCTTGTCACCGTTGTAGACAAATCGGAATAAAACCTAGGACATCTTGTCACCTCCTCAACTCCCTCAGTTCTACGGAATCACAATCCTTTGTAAAATCCAAATCACCTGCTACCAAAGAAGAGACTACGAGCTGCTAATTTAACCCCCAGAAAAAAAAACCGCTACGCACTTCACAAAGTTCACAAATATATTTTTTAATTATCAACGACAAGGCATCTGTCTTGTCGTTCAGTAAACGGTCAGTCATGGATTCCTGAAGTATAGAATGACCATTCTCATGGAGTTAGCACTTGAAGACCATGGATGTATGTATCTTGCTAATAGTTTTATATGTTCCCGCAAGCAGAACAAAATGTAATGCACGACCACAGAAATAAAGCCTCAAAAAACACAACACAAATTTGACTTTACTGACATCCATGTCCATTCTCAACCACAAAACTAGAGCTCATAACTTTCCCTTACTTACAAGCACTTCCTTTTTCGATGGGGTCAAGACTCAGGATGCCAAATTTCATAAAAAAAAATGTACAATAAAGCAAAAGAGATTGCCATAATATCATTGTTTTTTTCTCTAAAGCATCTCATATCATGTCAAGTATCCGAAGCTTGAGAAATTTTCTTTTAAAAAAGCAAATATAAAAGAAAGAAAGAACATTCTTTACTAATATCCCTACAGTTTTCTGTATACCGTATGAGTATAATAACATTCTAGGAAGAAAACGCAGACAGCAATCTCTACTTATAAATATTGTACAGATACAGTTCTATCATGGCAGTAGTAAAACTGAGGAGAACACTGTCATGTGGTTTACAACCATTACTTGAGATAAGAAGGCAGTGGACAGATGAAAGAGAACTTGCATGCAAGTGACCAGGGGAAGGGAAAAAGACAGTACGATTGAGGAGATGTATTAAAAGAAGAGGGGCAGCAATAGAGCTTTAAAAAGCTGGTATGAAAACGTTTACGTGGTGGAAAACACAATCGAATAATTGAAGTCGAAGGGGCCAGGCCGGGAGCAGCCACGCATATTTTTGTGGAAGAAGCAAACTATGGGGGATAACTCAGGAAGAAAAGAGCCAATATTGCCCAGTGGCTTCAAAATTTTCTGGCCATGCATATCTCCTGTCAAGAGACAATAATGTACCCTATCATTTGTCCACAAAAAAGGCTTCACGATTTGCAGAGAACTGGGAACTAGTCCAATTTGCACGAATTCTCTTTTCTTCTTCATTTGTTGGTTGATGTATGAAAATCAATCAGCGTTTCTGAATCACAAGTTGAACTTGGCAACTGGTTTCTTGGTTGATTAGAATCTAAAACATAATATTTTAATTTGAAAGAAGATGATGCTTCTATGTAACACGTAAAATAATATTGCTTACGCAGTTGACATTCCACTGAGTGAGTTGACAGTATGAATTTGTAGGATGACTCGGACAAACGTCACTCACTCTTACAAAATGTCTGTTGAGTCCATTTAGCATTTGGACAGGGGAAAACCAAAATAAAGGCCTTGTCCGGTTGTTTAGCCTATACGACAACGTCCAAGCAAGGCCTATGTTGGGTCCATGGTGAACAGAGCTGCTGGACTTCCCGGGGCTATAGTCCAGAAGGGCTTATGTCTTTATATTTGTTTAATAGAAGGTTTTGTTATTAGTAAAAATATAACTTCAACTGAAACCGTATTAACTTTTCCTTTGTCAATTCTCAGACTCAGAAAGACCAATAACTAGGAGTAGAATGGAGAGAGGCCTGGATTAATGAGGATAAATGGTGGTGAGTTTATGGCTGTCATCGCGAACTTATTGTACATCATCTTCTGCTTGACAGTTGCATCCGTGACCTTTCCAAAATATATTGGTGCTCGCTTAAATTAAAGTCAGTGCAAACGACAACACAATTGTGGGCTGGGGTGATAGATAGTCTGAATCTCGAGTTACCAGAACATCTGGATGAGCTATACGTTGATTTGTGTGGTTCATCCCTTTCCGCGACCCACCGAATATCCAAACAAAGTCAAACCCCGTTGTTTTGGAGCCAACTTGCAACATCTTGAATAGAACTTCACTTTGTCCATTTTTTATTTGAGCTCACACCTGAGTAGTTTTCTTCTTTAATTCAATCGTTTTCTTGGGTTCTCAATGGCGTCCATGACTACTAGATTTGTTGTTAAAGATTTTACTAAGTTACATACTTCTGACGCCATCAGTAGAGTGCCAGGCTCTCAAATTTCGGTTAGAAGGGTGCAAGCCCATCTGGGTATACCTCTTTAAGCAGTTTTTGTTTGCCTGGGCTCTTGATTTTTGGTCCTTCTTTCTGCATCTTTTTATCTATAGTGTTTTCGAGTACAATTTGAGTGTTTAATTCCAAGTTCACGTAAGTTTTAAGTTCTCTTTCCTCTTAATTTTAATGCTCAGATCTAAGAGATGGGTTTTCAGTGCTTGAGAATTCAAAACGTTTGCCAATCAAGAACAAGCCACGAAATCACATAGTTGCTCTTACAGCCCTTCCCTCAATCATTCAAAATTCGAGGTATCTTTTGAGGCCAACTGCTTGATTGTTGTATTTTTGGTTTAAATGAGTTTTTTATTATATAGGAGTTTGAGCATTCGTTTTTGTTGAAGTCACTTGCCTGATCAACATGAGGTATTTGTTAGTATTGGGGGAGAGTAAAAGACCATCATGCCTTAATCCTAGAACTCTACCATTGAAGACGTAGAAACTTTTGCTTGTCTTGAGTTAAAAGCTTGCCTCTTTTTTTTTCTTTGATTTTGCATGGTTTTGTTCAGATAGCAATTCTGTTTGACTGTTGCATACTGTTAATTAATTGTAGTGATATATCCATCTTTTCTACCTCTACTGTGAATTACATGACAGTGGTGCTACTAGATATCAGTGTGAATCAAACATATTGCACTTAGGTTCCTTTTTCAAGGCATTGTTAGTTGTTCTGAAACCATTTTCCTTTTGGTTTATAATCTTGCGTTTGTACATTCTCAAAATGCAAAATTAATGATATATGTGCCATACTTTAGGTGCTCTCAAGTTTTGTGCAAAGCAGCAACTAATGTATCTGGAGATGTTCCCGGTGACTCTGTGAGTGAGATGAGCCAATATGAGAAAATAATTGAAACTTTGACAACTCTTTTTCCTGTGTGGGTATGTCTTTTATTTTTATAGAGCTTAATGAAATTCCTGCCATCTTTCTAAATGACACTCAGTTGTGTAATTGTTGCAATTTATTTTTCATGGACAGATTATCCTGGGCACGATTATTGGCATCTACAAGCCAGCTGCGGTGGATTGATTCTCTCTCTCTCTTTTTTTTCTGGGTTAGTTACAAACAAACTGACTTAACTAGTTGGTTATTGAGTTCTTACAGGTGACGTGGCTGGAGACAGACCTTTTCACTGTTGGTCTGGGTTTTCTTATGCTTTCAATGGGATTGACATTGACCTTTGAAGATTTCAGACGATGTCTGCGAAATCCATGGACTGTAAGATGTGAATCAGTTGAATGCAAAATGAACTGTTATTAGAGCAAGACACTGTCATTTTATTTGTTTTCATGATTAACATTGCATAGAATTATTTTGGCAGGTTGGTGTAGGATTTCTTGCTCAATATTTATTCAAACCTGTGTTAGGATTCGTTATTGCAATGGTAAGTTGGGTTAAATTTCTTAAGCATGGATGTCTCATTTCATACTTGTTGATTTCTGCTTGTCCATGAGGTATGTACCTATCCTTGTTGAATTATATTGCTAACACATTTCTCTTCCAATTTCAGACACTAAAACTTTCTGCGCCCCTTGCAACTGGTCTTATTTTGGTCTCATGCTGCCCCGGTGGTCAGGCTTCAAATGTTGCTACCTATATATCTAAGGGAAATGTAGCCCTTTCTGTTCTCATGACAACGTATACTCCAGCTGCATTCATACTTTTAAATCCTGTTTTTGGATTGAGAAGTCTATGAATGATATTTGCTTCAGTTCAATACAAAGTTCTTATACTTTCATTAATGGTAGAAAGCCTCTTATTCTAACCTCTGGGTGTTAATTAGGTGGGACAATCTAAATCTGTGCATTTGCACCTTCTGGTGTTAAGACAATCCAAAAGCTTGGTTTTTTGAAACATGAAAGGTCTCAAGCACATGCTCATTCACATAAAAACTGTTATATTTGTTCAAGCCTCGACATACATTGATCAGCCAATAATGTTTGAGGAAAGTGGGAAATCTGTTTTGTGGTCTTAGATTGAGATTTGATTTTGCTATACTTGGGTAGTAAAAACATTGAATTTATAGGTTTTTCTAGATTTGTATTGCAATTATTTTTGCATCCTGTAATTGTGCTAGGATGTGCACGTCTCACATTTGTGTTTGTGCATTCGCACACTGGCAATGAAACAGTGAGAAGAGGGAACTGGTTGGATGAATTTCAGGTGTTGAGTAGGACTTGATTTTGTGGTTTTTTATCAATAAATAACTTAAACATAGGAATATCAGATGCTGCACATTGGAATATCAAACATGCATATATGTGCGATGAGGTAGTCAATTAATCACACAACTTTTGTTTGCATGATTATGAGTGAATAAAGGTTCTGGTTGTGAAATTTTTTTTATTATTATCATTTTTGTCTAACTTGAGCTCACCACTATGGCCAACTGACTTTCATTTATTTGCTTATCTGGTAAAAGTGATTGTGGCTTCAGTGAAAGTTTATTAATGGTCATTGATGTAATGTTTTCTTTCAAGCATTTAGTGTTCTTCTAGTTTCATGAATCTTTTGCGAAATTTTTGTAGGTGTTCAACTATTGGAGCTATAGTCATGACTCCACTTTTAACTAAGCTTCTTGCTGGTCAGCTTGTTCCTGTTGATGCTGCAGTAAGTTGGATCATGTTCGGTAATTTTTTTAATATTCAATCTGGTGTAGCATGAAAGTGATGATCCCGAAGAAACCAAGGCATTGAATCTACTTGTTCTGACATCATGTCAAATCATCTTTGCAGGGGCTGGCTATCAGCACTTTTCAAGTTGTGTTAGTACCAACAGTTGTGGGAGGTAATGGTTGAGTTTTACCTTCATTAAAGTTATATGTATAGAGATCTGCCACTGTTCTAAAATCTGATAATAGCTAATCATAATCTGTTACTCATCTGCATATAAACAATTCAACTCTAACTTCTGCTCTATATCCAGTGTTGTTAAATGAATTCTTCCCAAAATTCACTTCAAAAATCATCTCTGTGACACCCTTAATTGGAGTAATTCTGACCACCTTACTTTGTGCAAGTCCTGTAAGTACTAAAACTTTAGGAGTGAAACTAGTGATGACTATACTATTTCATTTTTGAATTTAATGATAGTTACTTTACTTGGAAATTACTGATTTTGAATTACTATTTTCAAGATTGGACAAGTTTCAGACGTCTTGAAAACTCAAGGTGCACAGCTTATTCTCCCTGTGGCTCTCTTGCATGTTGCTGCATTTGCTCTTGGTTATTGGGTTTCTAAGATATCATTTGGTGAATCCACTTCTCGTACTATATCAATTGAGTGTGGAATGCAGGTATATTCTGCTTTACCAGTACTTTATTTTTAACTCCCTGATGATGACAATGATGAATTGACGACGATGATGATATGCACCCACACTTTTTTATTTGTCAGTTCTTGTTGCCTTAAATTTGCATGGGCATATGCGGAGAGTGGAAAAATTGCTACAATCTTCCATTTATTGATTGTGTGATCATGTCTCCCTGAGAGAGAAGGATGGGGAAGGGGTTTTTTGTTGGTTGGATGAGCACAATATACCATTTCTTGGATGGAAGTAAGGAGTCTTGAGTGATACCAACTGATGAAACTATCATGTTATGACTTGACTCTTTTCTTCACCAAATAATTTACCACGCGCCATAAGTTTGTTTATTGTTTTATTTGTGTCTTCAGAGCTCTGCACTTGGATTTTTACTTGCCCAGAGGCATTTTACAAATCCTCTTGTTGCTGCCCCCTCTGCAGTTAGCGTTGTTTGCATGGCGGTATGGCTTTTACTACTCGAGTTTATTTTTTACTTTTATCAGGAATTTCAACTAACAGTCTCATTTACCACCATTATCTCTCTCACAGCTTGGTGGGAGTGCTCTTGCTGTCTTTTGGAGGAACAGGCCAATCCCTGTAGATGACAAGGATGACTTCAAAGAATGAGATGCTTTTGGCCATTAATGTTTCCCTATGCGCCACTCCTAGATATTTTTCTTTTCTCTTAGCTTAGGATATTTGTTTGCCACCACATCCTTTGGTTTAGTTTCAAGGGAAAAGGAAGAGCTTTGGATTTATTCCAGTGTTTTTTGGGCAACAAGCATTGGTTCTTTAGAAGTGGAAACTGCTAGAAGTCAGTTGAAAATTAAAGGTCGGTAGTTGCCTGTCACGCAGTAACAATAATCAAGTACTTGGTGCAGTTTGCTTTTATTCATGGGCTTCCTGCTTGCTTGCATTTTTCCCTGTTTATGGGTAGACTGCTTAGTGGACAAGGAGAAGACTCTTTCTTGGGCTTGTATCTTATTTCTTTGCAATCAAATTTAGTTTGCAAATTCTTCTTCCAGCACTTTTTTTTTCGGAAATAAGTAAATGCATCTATTGGGTGGATCTCAATTTTTTCAATTTTTTTTTCTGACAATAGCATTTCTAGCTGCAAGATAAAAAAACTTTTGGCAAAGTAAAATGCTGAATGAGCAAGTGCTTCTGGCTACCTGTCTGGACTCTGGATGCCAATGCCATTTTAGTGAGTAGCTTGCAATGCAGAGCAGATCACTGAAAATGGAAAAGAAAATTTGATTTGAAAATGTCACAGATTGACTGGTGCACTTTTGCCCTCGCTCAATATCAAATCTAAGATAGTGCGTAGATACACAAGTTTGCTCTCCAGTGTTTCATTTAACACGTTGCCTCTTCCCCATCAAACTCTTCCTCGCTCTCTACCCTTGTGATTTGTGGGTTTGCAATTCAACTTATTTGCGTAGCTATCCATCAGAAATGCAACAGAAAGAAGATTCATCAGTCAGCTTTATACCTTAGCAACAGGCAGCCCAGCCGCCACCCATTTCATATCTTCAAATGTCACGAACTCTTGGAACTTTTTTCTTTTTATTTTTCCTTTGCCTTTCCACCATTCGCAATACCATAACCCCACATCATCATCATCATCAAGAAGCCCTGATCTGCAAATATCTATGCGGTCAATGCATTTGCAGAAACTCCCATTTAGACTTGAACTTTAAATAATTACAGTACTTGGACTTCTATTACTACCTATTTTCCATCAAGCAAACATAATCAACACCAATCAACCAAACTACACGTAGATATCGTTATAACTGGAATCAATTTGGACAAAGGTCCAAAACCTGTCTTATTAAATAAAATTAAAAAAAATACTAAACACCAGCTCCGTATATATAACTTTAATAATTGATTAAAAAAGAATTGAAAGTATTAGTATTCATCAAGGAAACGATTTAAAATATTTCCATTAAATGACATTTAATTTTGACTGTAAGAACCTGTTATAAAAGCTGACAGAAAAAAGGAACTCAGATCAAAGCAAAAGAAATTTGCTGCAGGGCGGCACTGGTTGCATGAGTTCTAACAGCTAAGAGAGAAGAAGAAAAAATAAAATAAAATAACCAGCAAGATAAATATTATTAAACAGAAGTCAGAGTCTTCAAGTATAAGTTAAAAAAAGGTTTTATTATAAAAGCTAATCTCCGCTGAACTGCAGAGCATGTTCTAATATTCTAACAGACGAAGAATTTTACCCGACATTCTTATTGCTCGTAGCTTTATTGTTTTGTTTTTGCTTACTCTACGCTGATACGGTAATCATGTCGCAGTCCAACTGGGAAGCTGATAAAATGTAAGTATTAAACAACCGAACGATTTTATTTATGTTGTTTTTGTTACTAAATTTTTTCTGGGTTTTCGTTTTGATGTTTTTTTTTGGGGGTACAAATTTTTTAATGTTTTGTGAAATGGGTTTGTTTCCGGTTTATTGGGGTTTGTGTTTTGTCTTCGTTTCTCTACTTGTCACGCTGCTTTGCTTGTTTGTTGTTGATAAAGTTTTCGTACTCGTAGCAAATGGTTGCTGGTTTGGGGTCTGCTGTTGTTTGTTGGTTTCTTCGATGCTGGTTTGTAGTGAAATTTGGGTTTTGAAACTCAGTTTCAGGTATAGGTTTCAATTTCAGGCCTTGACATGATTTGTGTGCTTTTCGTTGTTGACGACAATGGAATTGCCATCTGCTGTTGTTAGGGCATTTCTTAGTTTTTTTTTAAGAGTGATTAAGAGTTGCATTTTATTTTACAGCCTCGTTGATACTGCTTTCGCAATGTCTTTTTCAGTTTTGTTGCCTGTATTATTTGCTCATCTTTTAATTTAACTGGTGTTATATTTCATTCCTTTGGTCAATAGGTTGGATGTATATATTTATGACTACCTTATGAAGAGAAAATTGCATGCTACTGCAAAGGCATTTCAAGCTGAAGGGAAAGTATCTACTGATCCCGTAGGTATGATTGTTTTAGGGAAATGCCAAGAAGACCAATTTTTATTGCATCACATTTTATTCGTGTCCCTGCAACTTAATTTATCTCGAATTTTGTGTTTGGAGGAGCTTCAGCAATTGATGCACCTGGTGGTTTTTTATTCGAATGGTGGTCTGTCTTCTGGGATATATTTATAGGGAGGTCAAATGAGAAGCACTCAGAAGCTGCCACATCCTACATTGAGGTGTGTCTGTGGGTTTTTAGGTTGAGTTTTTATCTTCCTTTCTTTGGCCTTAATTTAGAAAGAACTTTATTTAGAAAGAACTTTCCTTTCTCAATGGCCCTCAATATCGCATTTTTGTCAAATTGTTGCAGATCATCTCTCCCTAGTCAATGGATAATTAATTATGAAAATTATAGTCTAGAAAGAGATCTTTGATTCTCTTTCTATGAAGTACATGGGATTGTGTGTGCGCTTTTAATTATTTCTTACTTCATTTTCCAAATGCAGTTCTTCTTAGTTCGCTCTCAGCTTCATTATATCGACTTATTTGCACCATCATGGCCGTGCTAAATTTTTAAATCCTGGCCTTATAGTGTGTTACAAGAACTTGTAAGACTTTATAGCTAGAGGCTTGATAAATATAGTTCAGGTTATAGTTAATGAGCTCTTTTTGGATTCTTTCTTTAAAAGGTTGCATTGTGTGTGCTATAAATCACGAAAGATTATAGATTTTCGTGAGTTTTAGCAAATTCTCACCTTCATGATATCAATAATCCATTATCCCAGTTTTGCTCAAAATTGTTTCTGTGGTGTAATAAATTTTTTTTTGCTTGCTTTATGGGATGGACACCTGGATGATCTTTCTATTTAAAATATCTGGAAATGTCAGACTCAGATGATTAAGACTCGAGAACAGCAACAACATCAAAAACCTCAGCAGCATCAGCAGATGCAGCAGATCTTACTGCAAAGGCATGCTCAGCAGCAGCAACAGCAACAGCAACAGCAACAACAGCAGCAGCAGCAGCAGCAGAGGAGAGATAATGATCCTCTCCTGAGACAGAGTCCTACAACAGCAAATGCCTTGGCAACAAAAATGTACGAGGATCGATTAAAGCTTCCACTTCAGAGGGATTCCTTAGATGATGATGCTATGAAGGTACTAATCTTGTAACTTGTTTATTTATTGGTTTCTTTTTACTTGCTGTTTTTGACATAACCTAATTATTTCAGCCAAGATTAGGTGACAGTATGGGCCAGTTTTTGGATCCCAATCATGCCTCTTTGTTGAAAGCAACTGCAATGGGCGGCCAGCCTTCAGGGTATTGCTTCATGTGATGATGTTATTTCTATGGTTAAGTTTGATGTTTATGTCTGGATATTGATGATTATTTTGATACAAGCCAAGCTCCTAACTTGTAGGCAATCACTGCATGGGACACCTGGTGTTAGTCAGCAAATTCAAAGTCGGAATCAGCAACCTCCACTGTCCTCACAGGTAAATGTCTATTTTGTTACCCCTGCCTTTACTTGTAATGCTATGTTCATGTTTTTATTCTGGTATGTATTGTGTGTTGAAACAGGAGATAAAAAGTGAGATGAATCCTATGATTATTCCTAGAGCTGCTGGTTCAGATGGATCATTGATGGGAGTTCATGGTATTAATGGATTTTGCCCTTTCTTTGTTAGTTACCTTCATTTTGCGCTATGCTTAATAATAGGTTCTAGAATGTTACAATTATGTTTTTTCTGGTTCTTTTTGTTCTGTGTAATCATTTGGTATTTGCTCCCCTTGTCTGCTGAAGATATCCATATTCCATAGATGTTTTCTTTTCTGTTACAACTGTGGTTATCAATTATTAGGTTGTAAAATTTCAATATATGGAAGCACATGGATGACAATTGTAAATCGTGCCCAATAATTGTGAGTGTTTCAAATTATACCTATATCACCCCACTTTGGATCTTGCTTTGGGGGAATCAGCATTTGGTAATGATCTTCTGTGTAAAACTTGAAAATAAAACACTGTAGTTGTGAATTCATATCTGAAATACTTATATACCAGGTGAGGTTAATGATTTTGTGGCAATTCTAGTTATAGACTTGCAATCCTGGCCATTGGCCATTGGCATTTGACCCACTATTAACTTGGTGGTTTAAGGTTTTGCTTCAAATATTAAGGTTTTGGGATCTTCAATTTTTTTGCTTTTACAATTGTTCTTTTGTTGTTTTAGGATCAAGTCAAGGTGTTGGCAATGTGACTCTGAAAGGATGGCCTTTAACAGTAAGTGTTACCTTGATAAGATATGTTACTTTCTCAGTTTCTATTATTATATTGTTCTCTGAGGTTATTTAACTGCCAGCATTAACTCTACAAAGCATAACAAGAAATGAATTGCTTAATTTGTTTGAAATTTTGTAGGAATGATTTATGTAGTTGATGCTTGAGCTACAGTTGTGGGATGTTGACAGTGTACCTTGTAAAATGGAACATATGGAAAATGATTCAAATTAGAAAGTCATTTGCTTGATTTTAGAAACTTGAATCGTTGAGGTTGTTTATTATACGTCTTGTGGTGCAAAGAGTAATTTCATTCATTTCCACTTCTTCCACAAAGTAAAGTCGAACCTTGGAGCGCAGATTGTTTTGGCCCATCTCTTGTTCTATGACTACGATTGGACACATTATAAATGCTACGCAGACAAAAGAAATCTAGCGCTTCTGATTTTGTGATTGGGTGGTTTGGAGGTGATATGCAATATCATTAAATGTGCATATTGAAGTTTCTTATCTGACCTCATCTTTGCATATATTAGGGACTGGATCAGCTTCGCTCTGGGTTTTTGCAGCAACAGAAATCTTTGATCCAGTCCTCTCAGCCTTTCAATCAACTTCAGTTACAACAACTTATGCTTCAGGCACAGCAGAACTTGACATCTCCCTCAGCCAATGACTTGGAATCCAGAAAACTGAGCATTCATAACAGTCGTAATATCAGCCTTGGAAAGGAGGGCCTGTCAAACTCCGTTAGTGATGTAGTTTCAAATGTTGGATCAGCCATGCAAGTTAATCCCCCTGTGTTGCTTCGTGGGGATACTGAAATGCTAATTAAGGTATCATTTTCTCTTTTGTACTCAGAGGGGGCAAAGATTGTGATGTTTGATGTTCCTGTCATATTTTTAAGGCCATCTGGCTTTCTGGATGTATTTGCTCACATGTATTGTTGACTTGTTCTAAGTTACAGCAGCATCAGCAGCAGCTACAGCACTATCCACAGCATCCACTTTCAAACCCGCAGTCTCAGATTATAAATCCTCTTCTCCAGCAGCAAGATAAAATGATTGCTGCTGGAAGCTTGACCATGGATGGTAGCATGTCAAACACTTTTCAAGGAAATGAACAGGCATTATATCTACTTACTTTTGGCTCATAAATTACGTTGGCTGTACAGTTGTTGTCAATCCTTTCCTGGGTTTTTTATCATTGTATTAGATACTCCACTCTTCACCTATATCAAAATGGTCCAAAAAATTTATTTAAAGTTGTACATTCTGAAATGAATTGTAATGTAATTTTGAACTCAGTAAGTTCTTTAATAATTGTGAAAGCTTATGCTTCATTTATTTGTGAGTCCGTAAATCGTTTCTTCTTAGGAATTATTATTACTGTTGTTTTTCCTTCTGTTCTTAAGTCCTAAGATACCCTCAGTCTGACATGATTTCCAAATTCAGAACATGGAAGTGGGTTTGATTGCCATTTCAAATTGAAAACCTGGATATTGTTTCTAATGTGTGTTCCTTGTTTGTTTCAGGCATCAAAAAATCAAATTGGGCGAAAGAGAAAGCAGCCAGTGTCATCTTCTGGTCCTGCCAATAGCTCAGGAACTGCAAACACTGCTGGACCTGCTCCAAGTTCACCCTCGTCACCAGGAGATGTAATCTCAAGGCCAATTATTCAACATAATGGTGCCTCCTCTAAGTCTTTGCTTATGTATGGGTCTGATGGTTTGGGCTCACTAACTTCAGCTCCAAATCAGTTGGTGAGCTACCATTTTCTGGTTCTTTTCTTATCCTCTATTTTCATTTGGATCATTTGATTGGAGGTGTATCATTTGGTCTTCCTAATTTGTACCGTTTACAATGTTTAAATGTAGCAGTTTTACTTTGGATTAGTAAAAAGCTTATATTTTTTATGAAAAGGAAAAATGCAATGAGTAAATAGGGAAAACATAGGCTTTCCTGGGGTAAGGCTTTCTTAGTTAGATATTACAAAATAAGTTCCATATCAGTTCAAAATTGATGGCATTGGTCAATTTTGTCCCCCACATTAAGTCCGGCATACAAATTACATTCCAGAAATAACTAATTATAGACTACCAGCTACAAAGTCAAATCAAATAGTGACCTGCTTAAAATATCAGATATTACTGTTCATCATCATTTTTGTTTCCCTAGCAGCTAGAAGAATAAAAAAAGGTAAGCACTTAAAGGTTTAGAACTAATTCCTCTACTTCTATTTGATATCTCTTGTAAAAATTTATAGATTGCTTGCTTGGAATTGTTATTATAACTCCATTTGATAGTGGATAATCAGAACAAATAATTGCAGACTGATATGGGCCGTTTTGTTGATGATGGCTCCCTGGATGATAATGTAGAGTCTTTCTTGTCACCTGATGATGCAGATCCTAGAGATCGGGTTGATCAGAGTGCAGAAGTTGGCAAAGGTATGATTAATGCTGACTTCTTATGTTGCAGTGTACATTGGCATGTTTACACAATAAAGAAAAGGGGAGGGGAAGATGGACTCTAACAAAATTTAGCATTTTAGATCCAATATACTTTTATAATTATGTGAATTGATTCCAAGGGTTTGACAATTTGGCTATAATATTAGGCTTCACATTTTCGGAAATTCGGCTTATTCCTGCAAGTACTAGTAAAATTGAAAGTTGTCACTTCTCATCAGATGGAAAACTGCTTGCCACTGGAGGGCATGATAAAAAGGTAACATCAGTTACAGAAATTGTTTGAGTTGTTTCTGTTAAAGTTTTTAATAATGGTTACGCAGAGAAGCACTACAATCTCATGCAATCAATAACTTATGTCGTGAACTTCCATTCCTGACCTAATGCAGGATAACTTTATTGTTATTTTTAGTCTCTGGAAAGCTAATGTTAATTCATTTGCTTAGTGATTTTTGTTGTGCAGGCTGTGTTCTGGTGCACAGAATCATTTACAGTAAAGTCTACACTTGAAGAGCATACTCAATGGATAACTGATGTCCGTTTCAGTCCAAGCATGTCAAGGCTAGCTACATCTTCAGCTGATAGAACTGTCAGGGTTTGGGACGTTGAAAATGTCAGTAAACTTGTTTTCATTTGTTGCTTGTGCATATCTGTTTCTACCATTATTGGCTTACACGTTTAAACATGATCTTCCTTAATTACTTAGACTGACTTACTAAATATAAAAATGTTTTTGGTTTGTTGGTCCTCGGCAATACCTACTTAGTTCAGTATTTGTTACTTAATGTCATGTAGACAAAGAGATTAGTGTCTTGATCAATTAATTGATTGGTTTATTTCACTTCAGAATCCCAGACAATTCAATTGGGAGTCGTCAGTACATATGGATTGAAGTGGAGTTATTTTTCTTTTTCACCTGAAAATGAATTTCTCAAGGATATGTCTGTTCCTTTTTTGCAACTTGTTATTTATTTAACATCTAATTTCACTGTCTCCATGCTTTTGCTACAACTTGCTGCTCTTACATCTTACTTTAAGTTCATCTTTATGCCCTTTTCTTCTTTAAAGTCTGAAGAGTGCGAGTCAACTGCAACAGCGAATCCAGCCATTATGTGTTACAATTTTCTAATAAAGAAATAAAAGTTGCTCTGACCATGGTGACAAGCTAGTTAACTTATTCTTGATACTTGAGGCAAGATTTTTAGACCCAGTTTAATGAAGATCATCTGGCTGGAGATGGTTTAAAATGTGAACAATGATTAGGAGTGTTTCCTTATGGCTGTTATTACACTAAGCTGGTTTAAAATGTGAACAATGATTAGGAGTGTTTCCTTATGGCTGTTATTACACTAAGCCTTCGTCCTTAAGAAGCTTCATGAGTTGTTATTGATTACCATATCTCCTCCCACCAAAACAATCTCTTTGAATATTGCTGGATGATGGATGGATGATTTTGTGTTGCAGCCTGGCTATTCTCTTCGTACTTTTACGGGACATTTTACAACTGTTATGTCTCTGGACTTCCACCCCAGTAAAGAGGACCTCCTCTGTTCTTGTGATAACAATAGCGAGATACGATACTGGAGTATCACCAATGGTAGTTGTGCCGGAGTTTTCAAGGTATAAAGTTTAATGTTAATCATCTTGAAGGGAATCTATATTAAAAATTTCGTTTTTTAATCATTATTTCTCTTGCATGTATTTTTTAATCCTTTTTGAGTGTCAGGGTGGTGCAACCCAGGTGAGATTTCAACCTCGTCTCGGAAGGATTCTTGCTGCTGCTGCTGAGAACTTGATATCAATACTTGATGTAGACACCCAAGTTTGTAGACTTAAATTACAGGTTGGTTGTGATCATGTTATTATGTTTTAATGGCCTTGTCAGCTACTATTCTGATGTGATGGCAATGACGGAAGTCATTGGGGTAAAAATATTATTTTCTTTGCACTTGTAAGGACTTCCTAGATGTGAAATTGTGTTGCTTGCCCGATTGGCAATAATATGTGAGAAAAGATATGAATGATGTTATATGATTGGACCCTTCAAAAAATTTGTTGACTCACTTGCCTGCATCTTTTATTTTTCTTGTAACTTTTATTATAGGGTCATAAAAACCAAGTTCATTCTGTGTGCTGGGACACCACTGGTGAGTATCTGGCATCTGTGAGTGACGACTTAGTCAGAGTGTGGACTATTGGCTCTGGCAGCAAAGGAGAATGCATTCATGAGTTGAGCAATAGCAGCAACAAATTCCGCACTTGTGTTTTTCATCCCACGTTCCCTTCTTTGTTGGTTATTGGCTGTTATGAGGCAAGTCATAGTTCTGCTTTTCCATGCAATTTGATAATTTGTTTTAACAACCCAACATCTTGAATTTTACTTGCACACAATATGCATGTGTGTGGATACTTGCGTGCATGTGTGTGTGTTCTGGGACCCAATTTTTAACCTCAGGATTGTTCTACAATCATGAAGTATTTTTAATAAGAATATCTATATGTTAGATGGGTTCATTTATTCAGGGAAACTGGTCTCTTTACATTGGACTTGGAAACTGAATTAGCATTTTCTTGCTCAAGTTGCTGATGTGGATTTCTGTTTTTGATGTGGAATATTTGGGGTTTTCCTAGACTCTGGAGCTCTGGAACATGAGCGAGAACAAGACGTTGACTCTGAATGCACATGAAAAGCTTGTATCTGCCTTGGCTGTGTCAAATGTGAATGGTTTGGTTGCTTCAGCTAGTCATGACAAGTGTGTCAAGATCTGGAAGTGACTTTACTCGTGTTTTGCTTTTGCCCGAAATTGTAGCCATCCTTATAACTTCCCTCTCATATTGGTTTCTAACGGATGCCTTTGTGGTTGTTCATACGGGTTACTCTAGTTGAGATGCTGGGGGTTTTAGACTGTATTAACCTACTCCGAAGGTTTAAAAGTTTTTGTTTCAAAGCCAACTATGTTATGACAGGACAAACTTGACTCAAAATGTCCAGTAGGATTCTACTGATACCCATGAAACAGCTATATTGTGAATCATACAGACATTTACAGCATTTTGTACAAATTTTTGTTGGTCAGGAAACAGAACATCGTATTATCATGAACTTCTTTACCCTGCTGTATATTACAAGATATGCTGGATTTAGAGTATGTTTTGAGACTACCATGCTTCAACTTTAACTTGATAGAGATGTACATAACTCGCGCGCAATTAGTAATTTTATTTCACATCAGTTATGAATTCAAAATTGCTGGCGCTTAAGTATACCCTCTGCTCCTTTCTAGTTGATTATAAAAACATAGCTGCTTTTTATTTATTTATGGCCTTTGTATTGAACTTAAAAGACCCCATTAGTACAAATATTCGAATACAACATAAGCTGGAGCCCGCCATTTGATGCTGACATCTCATTGTCATGTTATTATAGCTTTCATCTATTATTACTTGTTAGAGTAACTTAAATTAGATGCTTCGAATAAACTCAAGCGCCTTGTCGAAATGTGTTGCCTTTGCATCAAGGTACTCCTTAAATGTCACAGGACGATACAGCATGGGATGATCAGGGTCAATCAGCTCCGACGGTGGAGATAACTTGACATCTTTTGGTGGGCCATAAAAGTAAGCAGTAGAAATGCGATGACTTGTCTTGTTCACAAGTGCGCGATGCAGTACACTCTTGATTCGACCATTGCAGAAGATATGCATCAAATCGCCAATAGTAACCATAAATGCGTCAGGGATTGGGCGCACTGGCACCCACCCAATATTTTCTTTGAAGACTTGGAGGCCACTGATGCTGCCTTGGTATACCAATGTAACTAGTGATGTATCAGTATGAGGGGCCAAGCCCATGGCCTGCTCAGGGTCTGGACAGACTGGGTACGAGTTCAGTTGAAGCACAGCCTGTGCCATTTTGCTTTCATTTTCGGGCTTGAACCATTCAATTTCTTCTTGTTTCAAGCCCAATGAGCTAAATAACATCTTAAGCAATCTCTGAGTCAGTCCTTTGAGTTCCTTCTGATACTCCACCATCGCATTGCTGCATTAAGAATCACCAACAATCAAAAGATCAGCAGCAACTACTACCAATTCCATCATGTAATTTTGGAGGCATTGCTACCACCTTGGTACAATAATTTCAATCAATCATCAAGAGGTGCATTGTGTCACGATATATGCACATGAATCCGTGATATTTATCCATATGTGTGAAGGTTTTATGGAAATCGTGCATTACAAAGCATTTGTAATAAATTAAAGTGGGTCGAATGAGCGTGACCCCTCCAAATGAGGGTGACTTTGGGAATACGTAAGCAAACAAAGGAGTTTAACAAATTAAAGAAAGGATATGATCAAAAGGGTTGTCTCTCAAAATCTGTATTATGGTATCATGTATATCTTTTTTCTGGAATGTGCTTGTTTCCTGGGATATTGCTTCAGGTTTGTCTCCTACGTACTCTTCCTCTTAGCTCATGTGTGTGCTCGCGCATGCGTTTCAGATCTTCAATAGTGTATGGCTATAAGTTTAATATACAGAAAACAGCCACTTCATTCAAGAAGGTTCTTATTTTGGGAGAAGGAATCTTGTTTCTTACCAGAGCCTGAAGTTTCAGACAGAATCTACGTGAAAGAGAATGCATTGCATGGCACATGCATACGCGCTCCTCTGAATTATGCTCTCTTTCTAATCTTAGTTCTAAACCAGTCACATTCCTCCACGTCATTCCTTAGATAGTAACGAAATTTTTTTTAAATCATCAAAATACCCTCACCATTTATCCAAAATGACACGGCTGTCCTTCTCACGACCTAGCACTTACAGACGAAACAGCATTCATGCATAAACAAGAATTTAGACATGAGACTCTGCCGTGTCCCCTAATTGACTAGCCACGTGTCGCCGTGTCAATCTCTTACATCCATTTGGCGTCTTTCTCAAGTGCGCCAGCACTACTAAAACCCAGTTCCATATAAATTTGTAATTTTAAGTAATATTTAATATCAAAATTAATATTATTTTCCGATTTTAGTATAATTATTTGATCATATTGTGTAGTCGATAGAATAACATGATTATAAAACGTGTATATACAGCACAGAAGTACCAAATCGATGCTTCATTTAGGACAAAATAACATGGGATGCAAGAGTAGAGTGTCCCCCAAGAGCGAAATGTTGATGATCAAATGCTGGAACAGAAGTTAGTAGTGGGCATGCAAATGCAATATTTAAGCGGTACGTACCAGAAATTGGTGTGGTCATGTGGCCAAAGTTGGCGAGCGTGGTCAATAGGAGAACCCATAATGGTGAAACCTTCAGACCACATGAGCTTGGGGAAGAAGTTGGAGATGCGAGGCAGGCCGTAGCCAGTGAAATCCTCCGGGGACCGGAGAACTTTGAGTTTTTCATCCACCGGCAGTTCGAATAATCTCTTGGTTTGGAACTCGATTTGGTTAAGCAGTTGAAGGGGAATGCCATGGTTGGTGACCTGAAACCCACCCCATTCCTCACATGCTTGTCGTATGAGTGTCACAGCCTGTGGGTTGGCTAGGTCAATGACCGGCACAGTTTCCTTGGTTAACGGGTCGACAGGCGGGTGATCAGAGAGGGTCCATGTGTGGGAGTCGGGTAAATTGCTGGTGGTATTGAAGTCTATAGGAACGATATGTTTGATGTGCTCGGTAGGGTTGGTTTTGAAGGATTCGGATACTGAATTCATGGTGAGGAGTGCAGTATACGTTATCGTTTACGGAGATATGTATATTACTTTTTTTTTATTGTTGCAGAGGGAAAGAGAAAGAGAGAAAGAAAGGTCTTTTCTTGAATGATGTCTCTTGGTTTGAACTAGGGGAGAGAGCTCTTGACTCTTGTCTCTCGGTGATAACTGGTTGCAGAACTATTTTCTTGACTCTTGCATCAATGGTGACTGTACTCGTTCAGATACTCACCGGTAGATACATGCAACAACTGTAAAAAGGAATTGAATGTTAATTTTGTCTTCACTTTGCTTTTGTTTTTCTAACCGGAACACAACCATAACTTGTATGACATCAACCCTAGCCTAGCCAACCAATACATGCATTACCATACCCTTCTAATTTTGAAAGATTTCTCATACCAATGATACAACTAATTATGAAATATTACTCGCACTAAAACACAGGTAAATGCAAAGAAATGGGTGAAAGTGAAAAGGAGAGAAATTCTATGTTTGACAATGCAACATGATGCAGTATGTGTGCCTATTTATAGGTATTATACAGTGGTTTACAATCAAAATATAAAAGGAAATAGAGCATATAGGAATTGTATACAAGGTAAGCATGCATGTAAAAGGAAATAGAATATATGGTAGTTATATACAAGGTAAGTATGAACATAAAAGGATATAGTACCCATAGTAATATTTCTACACAAAGCAAGTATGAATTCAGATGAGTTGGCATAAGATGGCATGGCAGGTTATGTAATTTATGGACATTGCTGGAAGATAAGGATTAATCAATTCATAAATGGTAACAGAATATACATGTTTTGTTAATACATTCCGCAAAGATAAGGATTAATCAATGCATGTATGGTAAATTTATGTATACATTGTGTTAATAAATGGTATTTTTTTTTAATTGTGTATAAGTATGAATAATACCAAAAAAAAATACAAATTAATATGATATATAGATGTAAGGGTAATAATTTTTAACATAATCTGTCAAATCAACATAAAATTACTTATTTAAATTAATATAAAATAATATAATTATTGAACGAGTAAATAGTATAATTAATAATTATGTCAAAGTAAATTTTTTTAATTTTTAATGTAATTATTAAACAAATAGAGTTTAAATTACTTCTATTTGTCACAACATAAATACAATAAAATAAAAATACAAAACGATAATTTAAATTACGATAGTTATATAAATGTATTAATTAAATAAAAATTACTTCAATTAATGATAAAAAAAAATAATGTGAGCTATGTGTTGATCATACTAGAGTGTTTTAAATACGTTTGTATATAGTAATTGATGTAATAAATTTATATGTTTAATATTAGTAATTAAAATACACAGTGCCAAGTTATATGATATCAATATGGTAGAGGCTGTAACAAAATGTGATTAATCCATCCATAATTGTATTTCTATATCTGATAAATATTATATCTTAAGGGTATAATAATCATATTATATTGCCGTTTATCGTGCAACCACATTACCCTTACTCTCTAATCATGGGTCTAACACATAAGGTGAGCTTAAATCACTCCTTTGATGCTTCTCTCAAGGGGTCATGCAAATTTTGCAGTATTATTCCTGCAAGAATATGATTTTATAATGGCATAGCGATCATTACATTATCATTTATGCTTATTGTGCAATCAAATTACCTTGTTCTTTGATCACAGAACTAACACATAACATACAACTTAAGTCCCTCAAAAAGGTATGAGTGAAAGTTAGGAGGAGATGCTGGACTTTATATTTCTATTTATATTTTAAGGCGAATCCCATTTGTGGGTTTTGCTAGTCTTTATGCGAATGCGTTTAGTCATATCTAGCTGGATTTAAAGAAGAAATGGAAAGGAGATAGAATAGAACAAACTATTGCCATGGAAAGTGTATCCTTAACTCCTATATCATCATCATAATCAAGCCTTGAAAGAAACCTTGAAACCCAAGAAAGCCGTGAGAAATTATAATATAGTCTTTGTTCCAGCGTGCTTACCTTTAGAAGTTGGTGAATTCAGTCTCCTTCGCAACCACAAACGTGTAAGAAGATTCAGAGAGAAACTAAGAGATTGTGTATTTCACCGCAAAAAGGGTACCCTGCATGAGCCCATTTATAAGCAAGCAGTACAACGGCTCAGAATTAAAACAAAATATATACTAATAATATACAAGGGTATAAATGTGGATTGAGAGGAGATAATGTGCCCAGGCGTTGGCAATGGTTGTAACAAAATGGAACAAACTGCAAAAGGAAACATGCCCATAACCCATGATTTTCAATCTAATCTTTTGAAAATACTCGAGTAGTTACTGAAGTTATGTCTGTTAGTGTCAACAATTATTTTGGGGGGGGTGTATTATTGTATTTAAAATTTGATTACTTTGTAAGTCTAGCAAAGATTATGAAAATTTGTTTAGTCCATACCTAGATTTTTCTAATTTTTCAAGAGTAGAATTACAAACATTACAAATAGAGTAGATCAATAATAATGATACTTAATACTTAAGTTGAATTCTTCTAGCACTAATTATAAGAGTCTCCTTCATAATAACAATCAAGTTCAAAGACAGGGTTTGAAATCCTTCAATCATAAGTACAAAGAATTCTAGTAAATGATATTACCTTGTAATTACAAATTATTAAAACGTTATTGAATCAGCATGCATACATATACGTATGTAGGTATCATATAAAATTACAATGCTTAATCAAATACCCATTACATTACACCTCAGTAAATATGATTTTAAAAAATTCCAGGTAACTTTTGTCCTGGGTCTAAAATACCTTGTTGCTATACAAGCTTCAAGCCCCCCTCCACTCCTAAACTGATACACTTGCCGTAAATTTGTCATGCACGCTTGCATTGCAACAAGCAACTATGGAAGACAAATTGAGGATCTCGCACAAATGTCCATCCGGTCATCTCTTCTGGAATTTCAAGGCTTTTATAGCAAACGCGAATATCAATGCGAAAAATGTGGCGAAAGCAACCACCATCACGCCGGCTATACCCAAGAAATCATGCCTAAACCCAAATACATCCTTCAGTAACTTCCATACAGGAACTGCGTGAGTTCCATCTGAAAGTTTCACGAGTTTATCATCGTCACCGAATTGTGAAGTCAGGAGGCCGTACAGACTCCACGCAACGGGGTTTGCCCAGTAATACCATCTCCAGTAAACAGGCATTCTCTGAAAAAGAAGGGGAGTACATTATCATAGGTATAGACAAGAAAGAGAGAATCCATATGAAGTAGATTGCCCTAACGGTAATTGCATACATTGTCCAATAAGTGTTTTATGGAGTTCACTGAAGTAGAAGGATATATTAAGTTTAAAGCTTATGATCAGTAACCATTACCAAAAACTAATACAACTGTTACCCCAGTTTAATGCCCCAAATGACAAGGGAAAAATAATGTTTACCTTGTGAGTAATCATAAAGCCACTGAAAAGGTTCCAAAGCATATAAAACGGAGCAGCAATGATGGCAGCCACATTATGATTTGGTGTGACAGCAGTTGTCATCATTCCATAAAAGGTGAAGTACAGCATGGTAAAATACATAAAAAATATGTACCAAATGAACTTGGAAGCATTCCACTCAAATGAGGCCATGGAGTAGAAAACTGAGCAATAAATAATTGCTTGTCCAAACACGTAAGGGAACTCAATAACAACCTGGAGAAAAAAAGAAAAAACATTTGTGAAGTTTGAGAATGAGTAACTCCTTTGCAAATAATAGAAGAAACATAGCAGATAGACCTGAGCTACAGCAAAAGGTAGAGCTGAATACATCCCTGCGGCTCTCTCTCTGTACGAAACAAATCTTTCAACAGAAACAACAGGTTGTACAGCAGAAGCATTCGTAATTCCAATGAACAAGACCGCAAGATACATGGATCCCATGGCATTAAACAAATCTTGTTGGTTCTCCCTGTATTAATAAGCATTTAAATGTCACAGAGAATTTACTGGTGGAGACTTTGAGTCCACAGGGAAGAAGAATACATCTATTGAGAGACTAGAAAAATAAAGTACATCTGATGGTAGATGCCGAACCCTCGACATCTTATGTTCATGAGTTAAAAATAGCCATCTACCTAATTTACAATTTTAGACCTAAGAAAGCAGTGCATGCACAAATTATATAGTATTACTAAGTTCCAAAAATGATCAATAAGATTTCAGCACTAAAATTATCTAGATATAATAAAATACTTAAAATAAAAAATTCAAGTATAAACCTTTTTGCACCAAATTTCCAGCATATTGATCCGAGCATTAGTGATATGACAACGGTGTAGAAGAAACGAACTGCTGTATATTGTGGGTTCCGCCAATAAGAAAGATTTTGCTTCCAAAGGCAAGCCAAAAACTGGTCAGAAAAAGACTGAGAATACTTGGTTGGAAAGTTTAATTCTTTTGAATTTGGACTTGGCATGCTTAGACTCTCGACCAATTCCCTGTTGCGTCTGAAAAATAGCAAGACAGTACTTTCAGATAAAGGGAGGGAAAGAGAAGTTGTACGCAATACCAAATCAACAGTGAACAACTTTCAGAGAACATTTACGTACTGAAATAGGTTTGATCTCCTATAATTTTCTGCAAAATCAACACTCAGGCGGTTTTCTTCAGCAGAGGAAGTAATCTCAAGCATCCATGCAGCAGGATTATATCCTGGCTTGATCTTTGGCACTCCTTCAACTGCCTATGTACCAATAATATATAGTTGATGAGATGAAAGTGAGCAATATTACAACATTGAAAAGGAAATTTACCCACAAGAAGCTACTGATAACGTATTCTAGGCGATTTAAACGTGCATGATCCAACCTCAAAATACTTGATGAGCTCACAGGAATTTGAACCAAGTGGACCAGCATATATTAGCTCTCCTCCGCGCTTCATGAACAAAAGCTGCCGAGACCAACAAGAGTAATTTAGGAGACAATCAATGAGAACCAAAGAAATTTCACCCATTCATTACCATGTCTGATTTCTGACAGTCAATATATCAGAAAAGAAAGACTTATTAGAGGAGCTCTCTACCAATTCTAAGAGAGAATACCTCATCAAAGGATTCAAAAATGTCTATGCTTGGCTGATGGATTGTGCACACAATTGTTCGCCCCGTATTTACAATGTTCCTGACAGTTCTCATCACTATTGCTGCAGCCCTTGCATCCAATCCTGACGTAGGCTCATCCATGAACACTATAGAAGGGTTGGCAACTAATTCAACAGCAATCGTCAATCGTTTACGCTGCTCGGTTGACAAACCATTAATTCCTGGTAGACCAACCAACGCCCCACTCAAAGATGTCAGCTCCACAAGTTCCATCACCTCCTCAACAAATGCCTGAAATTTTCAATCAATCAGTTAACCGAGCAAGATAAGTAAAACAGAAACATATGTTTTGTTACTACCCTTTGTGTCTCCAAGTTGACATCTGATGGTAAACGCAACCAAGCAGAGAACAGAAGCGACTCCAGAACAGTCAAGCCTGGAGAATGAATGTCATTCTGCTCACAATAACCTGAAATTCTGGCAAAAGTTTCTTGCCTTTTTGGATAGCCAGATATGTATATGCTCCCTTCTACGGTTCCACCAGTTTTTCGACCTGATAAAACATCCATGAGAGTAGTTTTACCAGCACCACTGACTCCAACCAATGCTGTAAGCACACCAGGTCTGAATGCTCCAGTGATATTAACCAACAACTGCAATCTATCTTCCATCACCCCATCTTGTTTCAGTTCCTGAGGAGATATTTGGTTAAGAAGAATAAATATTAATAAAAAATATATTAAAAAATATATCAAAATAAGTAGCAAACGGGAGCTATATACACACCACAGGAACATCCACAAAGTAATTGATATTGCTGAAGGCCATGGAAAGTGGTTGAAACGGCAGAACCATGCCTCGCTGTTTGAAACATTTTCCTACCGGTTCATATAAATGAAAACTTAAAAGACATTCACCCGCAAATTTATACATATGAATAGAAACAACAGAAAAGAAGGCCAATATGAAATGCATTTTACAAACCACTTAGCAAGCTTGAATGCTGCAAGTACTCGCACAATTTGATGACAACATTTTCACCTTTCCTTCTCCTGTCTCTCTCAAGTAGCTCTTCCTTGGATACAACGGCCTGTTGATTTCCCAAAGCTGTGTAATATATAACAAAAGCATAAATTAATTCACAGTACCTTTGCACTTTAGTTTCCTCATAAGCAGAAGCAAGAAGTTTATGTTCAACAGACTATTTACAAAATGAGATGACTCACGGTTAAGGTAGCTCAGGAAGACTGTGAAGAGAGTATTAAACAAAACTGCATATCCAATCAGTGCACCAACACCAATCCAATACCAGTGGCTTTCTTGAAACAAACTGCGATCTCTCAGTACTGCCTTTCCTAGTGAAAAATTAGAGTTCCCAGCTTTCTGCATACAAGGGAACATACAACGAGTTTCAACATAAATTAAAGAATGCAAAAGTCGAACTTAGTGAAGATTAACATAAAACAGATAAGTGCTTATGTGTAAATTTGTCTATTGCCTTTGTAAATTGAAATAAACGTTCGCAGGACTTTTGCAGTAGCATGGGTATCAGCCATAAGCATCAAGGCACAAGAGTTAATGTGTGTGAGATAACTTATTGGCCAATATGTTAATAATGTATTATCCATATATTCCTAAGAGTTTAATTGGAAACCACATGCACTCGAGGTGCGATGCACTGGTTAAAGTAGCTTTAGCCAGTGCAACTGGTGGGGCTGATGAATGAAATGATAATGGTCGATTGAAACAGTAATAATAACACCAATGCTCTCAAAGGTATTCAAGCCCCCTAAAAAGTCAATTAATGGTTATCAACTGATTTCAACTGACCTTTCATATATCATTACCATGGCCATATTTATAGATGAAAAAAAAATTTCTGAAATACCCAAAAGGCAAGAAGCCAGATGCATAAATTGTTATATGATGCACTTCGCAAAAAATTTTCAATCATACCTTATCCCAAGAATGCCCAAGAAACTCATTCACTGAGGCTGCATCTTGGGCGTACATCAAAGGAGAAACCCAGAAACCCCAGATCCACCATTTTGGTATACGATCTGTCACAATGATATAAAGAATTTAATAGACATATGATGACATCAGTTCTACTCTTGAGCAATTAACCATGTTGACATTGCAAAATGATGAGTTTTACCTCTTGAAATAATGAATCCTCCAAGAGCCATGACCACCAGCATAGCAAAAGACCCAAAGGTATTGGCAACTATCATATTCCTGCCCAAGGATCCGATTACACGGAAAAGACCAATAGACATCTGGTGCAGAAAGAAATATAACAAGAACTGATGGAAACCTCTGCCATAAATGATTAAAATTAGAAAGCCCTTCCATTTCAACCAACATAAAATCATGCTGAACTCTATGAAAGCTATATACCTAGTAATATCAGGATCATATCCAATCACATAGTATGTAACAGCCACCCAGAAACCAGATTCTATTAGCGAAGTTGGAATGCTCAAGGCCCAAGAAGGAAGAGTGTAAACCCAACTGGGATAGAAGTGCAAGTCCCGATGCTTGTAAAGTACTGGGAGTTTGGCGACCAACATTGAAACCTCGGTAAAGCCATTAAAAAGAATAGTGACCATGGAAAAGTAAATTGCCCCAAGGTACAAGCCACCATCATCGATTGTCTTACGGTGCATTGTTGTCCGGACAAAAACAGTCATCGTTATTAATGCAACAATAAGAAGCTGGAGAACAGTACACATTAGTCACAAAGCAATATTAGCATCTTACAAGGCACTTCCATAAATACATAACTGCCACATAAGAACAATGATAAACTAACATAATAAAAAAAGGGTCTCATGGACCAATGTATATAAATCACTAACCAACTTTAGTTACCGAATTATTAACATGACTCAATCTTCAAATTTACAGACTTAGCAAAATTACCTGAATAAATTTGAAAACATAGATGAATGAATTCCGTTTCATTAGTAGCAACTGCCAGTTAAAGTTGGTTTTGAGAAGTTCCCACGTATTTTCACCATATTGAGAAGTTGACAAGGCTGCTGGATGATTATAACGTCTATCAAAAGGAACAGCCAGTTCCTCAGACAAATTCTTCCCTGTGTGATATGAACGAAAAGCTTCAGCAAACTTTCCCGGAGGTATATACCGATATGGCTGGTAGGGATTGGACCAGTATTGCTCCTGGTCTTTCTTTGATGTGACCTGTGTTCAAAAAGTTTAGCAAATAACCTCATAAAAAAGCATGAATTCACACCCAAATCTCACCACTTACTTCTTGCAAGAAGTCTGCCACATTCTTTCTTTTGGGACAACTAAACCCCATAGATGCAAATAAATCAACAACAGAATCACGGGGTCCCTGGTAAATAATCTGGCCCTCACACAAAAGTATAACATCATCAAACAACTCATAAGCCTCTGGAGCAGGTTGAAGCAGAGAAATGACTGTTGTTCCATCAAGTGCATAGGTAGAATGCTTAAGATATTTGATAATTTGATATGTAGTTGAACTATCAAGGCCATTTGATATTTCATCCATGAACAGCACTCTGGCTGGACCAGCTAATAATTCACCTGAAATCACATATCTGATAAATCTACATGAACAAAAACAAAAAGCATTCTAGCACCCAAGAAATAGTCAAATATGTTGCTTCCACCTGTTGTAAGCCGCTTCTTCTGGCCTCCTGAGATCCCTTTAAGCATCTCATCTCCCACCAATGTGTCGGCACATATGTCCAACCCTAAAATCTTTGTCAGATAAACATTAGTGCTTCAGAAGTTTTGCAAATTAAGTTCAACAATTACTTAAAAGCTACATTTTCTGACACTGATCCTGCAGTATAAGGTACATATTTCATTTTTAATCACATCCCAACTGCTAAAAACATATTATCCAACATGTTTGATGAGCCAATCCTCATTAAAATTCCAACTTCAGTCATTCTTGAATTGGGTTAGTCGAGTGCCAGGTGAAACATGTTTATATACTCCACGGAAACCTAGAGTAATTAACATCTAAAGAGTACCTTCATAATGTACTCCACCACAAGACTAGTCTCCTGTCCCCCCAATGCTAATGACTGGCAGCAAAAAAAAAGTATATAATATTGTGAATCTCTTGACAAAAATTATCTGAAAAAGAAAAGGAATAAGTTGTCTTTTAAATACCTTCATAAATATATCAAGATCTTTGTCAGGTTTTATCCCAGCAAACTTTTCTCTTCTTGAAAGCTCCGTAATCATATCTTTTATCAAAATTAATTAGTCAGAAACTAGGTGAGCTTTATTCATATAGAAATGATTTTCCGAAGCTTACCATATTTGGATCCAACACCCTGGCACCGTCCTGCAAGCTCAAGAGTCTCTCTTACAGTCATCTCTGCCACATGCCAATCCTGTTGACTGACATAAGCTGAAGTCCTTGGGGCAACAAACTCATTTAGACCATGTCCATTATATGTAATTTTCCCTGACATCTTTAATGGAAGCAAAGTATAAAAAGTATTAGATGCAACAAACAACCCAGACCCAGTAAAGAAGCATTGTCAAATATGTGCAGTTGGATGATCTGCATATCACAATTAACCAAATATATGAAATAAACCCATATAAGGCATAGCTTCACCAACAACCATTTTACAAGCTACCATTCTATTATCATCCCATTCTCAAGTAGACAAGAAGAGAGTATAAAATAGAAAATTTGTGAACATAAAATGGTTCGTCTTGATTAGCTTAATCCTTCATTGCTAAAAAAACTTGTTTTGTCGTCCCTGCCAAGTTCAAAGCTAAGATTCCAATACAAAACCACAGAGCATGACAACTAGAAACAAGAATACTAAATCATGTTCTGCATCTTGATGAAAAGCAAACTCTTAGTACCTGTAAATGACGTCCGAGGCGGCCAGCAAGAGCCAGCAATAGTGTTGTCTTTCCAGAGCTCGGAGGACCCAGTAATAGCGTTAATCTACAAAATAACACTTGTACCTTATCAAACACACAAATACTTACTGATTGGGTTATGTTTGATATTCAACGATACCTTGAAGATCTAATAATCCCACTAAGATCATCTAAAATTGTCAACTTGCTTCTATTTCCCTGATATATCCGCAACTGCCTCAAAAGAGCCTGAACAATATTTAAACAAGAAAATTAAAATAAAGTCAAATTATAACAACAGTTATGAGAATCAATTGTGATATTTTACCTCAGTCATGTTAAAAATAAAATTGGGAACGGTTGGCAGTGCCCTACTTCCAAGGTGGACGAAAGATTCAACAGTCAGATTTTGAAATCGAACCTCAATCTTAGGAAGCTCCATATTCACTCTGTTACACCATACAAAATTGAGCAAATGAAAACATGAGAACTAATCCAAATACTCAAATTATGTCCAATTGGGAGCAAGTTTTAGTTCTGTTAAAGCTCTAAATGACCTAAAAATGCTTCTTCTATCTTCTCCTGTAACTTGTCATAATCAAACAAATGCCTAAAGTACAATAAATTAGATAATTAAGCGCACAAGAATCCCTATATCAATTCAGCCAAAAACTAGCCCAGAACTGGAACACTAAAGATGCACCTTGACTAGTTTACAGACATGAAAATGTATATAGACCAAAAACTAAAAAGAGCGAAACGGATTTTCTGTTTTCCAAATCCAAAACAACTTGATTGTTTTAATTACAGAGGAGGGTACGAAAAAAGGGAAATTTATTTTCGAAAGCAATACCAATATCTGATTACTAGTGTTTCCAAAAAGACATCCAACACATTTTCAATCTCGGAAATCAAAATCCAATTCCACGTTTTCACCATACTCAACGGCGGCCTAACTTGCAAGTAAAATTAGGCTCACTGTAGAAAAGCTGTTTTCAGTTCTCTGGTTACTTGGCAAATAACTGAAACTTACTCAATCCAAGTATTTCAAAAATGTAAGTTAAAAAATCAAGTACAAACAAATGATTAAAGAAACAATCATTACGCATCCAATCTCTTTCTCATCCGATCAAAGAATCGCTCAGGATCATCTTCTACGGAGTTGACCAACCGGTCCAACACAAGTCTCTGCTCCCGAGCCTCCAGCTCACTCACCTCGATCTCCTTAGTTTTCCCTGCCAAATTCTTGAAAATGCCACGGCGAACACGAGAATACGTCGGCATCCGCTCTAACGCCGCCCACCTCAGCACCTCCTCGTCTTCTCCCTCCTCCCTAAACGACGACGCTCTGGAGAACACGTTCTCTGCCGAATTCCACATCGAATCTTACAAAATCACACCACGGATAAAGAAAGGAGCAGAGTTGATGTTATAATGTAGGTTCTGGAAGTAAGATCATATGTTAACCTACTAGCGTTGCCACTGTATGTCTTGAATTCAAGGTTGGTAGTTGAGGTCGGCATTAACGGTGTTTTTTTATTCGCTTTTTTTCTTTCTTCCCTCTGTACAAGTCTTCGGTGGTTTATCCATCCCTTCTACATTTGTTATAGTCATTATAGTTTGTACTGCCGGCATTCGGTCTGCTGTTTTCTCTCGTTCGCTCGTTTACGTTGAAGTTTGTCACTCTGCAAAGAAACCTCATCTCATCAATGGCCGCGGGAAAGACAAAGATCGCGGATTTCCTTACCTGACATACTCGCTCGGTACATAAACAATTAAAAATGCTGAATATAACTGACACGTCATCGTAAAATACACGTGTTAGATTGACATTGAGAGAACTGGGTTGCGGCGAGTGAGCGGGTGATTGAAATTAAAACGGTTGGGAAAATGGGGGTATATTTTCGTGTTTCTTTGGACTTTTCTATCATATTACCCTGCGGTGACGAGAAGTTAAAAAACGGCGGGTTATGAGTGGTTAAAAGATTCGTATGCAAGCGTTGAACGTCACTGTCTTACGCATTTACAGTCACAGTTATTTTCGTAGTCACGGCCACTCCTACGTCGAAGTCAGTGTCGTGTTTTTCTGAAAACCACTTCAATTCGTACAACTTATGTTAATAAATGAAACTACGCCGTTTTTAATAAACTAAAATTTAGATTCTCTCTTAACGGCTTTGAAAGACTCGCTTGGTTTATTTCATGCAATTAATTTCCTGATAATTAGTTATAATATATTGAAATACGGTATCACAGTAATGACATTAACAAAAGATACGAATCCAATCCTCTTAGAATTTGTGTCTGAATACACGAGCAGCGAGGGTTGATTCTCCCATCGCCATCGTTGGTTATGATTTCATTAAAACCGAGGAAAGTGATTTGAACCAGCGACTTATTTTATTTCCACGTTCGGTTCCGACCGGACAGGGTGTCATAGCAGCAGCTTGTTTGAGACGATACGGGTTCGGCGAGGGTATTAATGGTGACATCACCATGGAAGACCCAGCACCATCCCTTTGTACTACTGACAAGGGGATAATTTAATGCAGAAAAGGAACCACTTTGCATTGGCGTGTAATGAATGAGGTACGTGCGCCTACAATGTTCGGTCAAATGCAGACAATTGGTGGGGAAATAACACTTGTACGACACTAAAAGAACGTCATCTCATCAATGAAAGAACGTCATGAACGAAGCTGGGCTGGTTTGAATAGATGGGTCTGACAATTTCATTTAGGTAGGTGTAATTAGAAAAGTTGTGGAGTCTATAGAAATAGTCTAGCAGTGCGGGATCAAGGCCCATTTGTATTTGTCTCTGGCATAGGCCCAGCCATGTAAAAAGTATTAAATGTTCCGCAAGCAAAACGCGCGCGAGCACAGAAGGCGCTAAAAATGGAGAACTCGGATTCTTCAACAGGGGTCGTCATCGGAGCCCTAACATCAAGGGGCTGGTGTTTCGGTGTCCTATAGCAAGTCAAAGCCTTAATAGTAGTAAACTCAGCTTTGGTCGATGATACGGACACGTCTAAGGTGTCGGATTTGATTGAATCGGAGCTGCTTGATACGGACCTTACATCCATCGGAGGAAAGTCGTTATCCGACCCAAGCCGCAAGTTCTCTTATGTTCAAGACCTCAAAGTCCCCCAGGCAATCTTTTGTTCTCTCTTGAAGGTTGCTTAGCATCTGTTTGTTTTTTACTGTTTTTGGTTTGCGTTTTTACGTACTACCTTTGTTAAGATAGAATTCAGTATTAGATTTTGAAATTTGTAAAAATGTAGATTTAAGTTCTGAAAACAAAATTTCCGATGAATTTTGCTTAGCAGATTTATTATTATTATTTTGGTTCAGTTGTAAATTTATATTTAATGAAATACTTAAAACTTGTACTTAAAATGTTTGTTTGGGTATGAAGCTGACCCGTGTCAATCTCTTGTTACACGGGTTGCTCCATTAATGCGTGATGGAAAATGGATGTCTAACATATGATGGCCATGTTACCTGGGGATTGGTCTTTTGTCTTGTCTGTCCAGAGTTATCTAATGTTTTCTGAGTTAATCACCTATTAGATGAAGTAATACGTCGTTCTGTTAAAAAGTTGAAGTTTTGTATCTAATTCTGATTGGCTGGTCCATTTTTTTTATTTAATTTGAATCTTTTTTACCACGTTAATCAGATGCCTTCAGTTAGGGACATATCTAGGAGCAGCATTGAGGAGTTTTCTGGAAATACTAGTGATAAACTGATAAAATTAGTACTTACAGATGGGCACACTGACCATCATTTTCATGTTCCCGGTATCAAGGTAGCTTTATTTTCATCAAGCTTGCTATTTTGTTGCTATCTTACATTCTCTTTTTGTCACTTTTTATTCTTGTCTAAGTTGCTGCAACTACCCAATAAACTTTCTTACTTGATTTGTTGATTGTCGTGACGCAGAAACTGTTGTATTATGCCTGAATTTCTGTCACTTAAATAATTTTGGTTCTATAAACAGTACTTAAGCTACAAGTAAAACTACTCTGTAATTTATATGATATTAAATTGTATTTTCCAATCCTGGTTGACTGGTCCGTTTGGAAAATAAAGTTCCAATACATAGTGGTATAGTATGTTCGAGTACAAATGCTGTTTCTGTACTAGAAGGTGTTGTTTAATCACTTCACAAAGAATGGCAGATGAATAAAAAAAATAATCAGCTTTTTCCTGTTCATCAAAGTTGCCGTCCCAGGAAAGTGGTAGTGGTGGTGCTCCTTCATTTGAGAAGTTGCAGATCAGGGCAACATCACATCATTTTGCTCTGCATAGCAGATTTAATCATGGCATCCTGTGCGTTTTTCAATATTTGATCTAGCATGGTTGCTCTGTAGGGTTGTATTTCATTATTCCCATAGCGATGGCATTTTCATTTACCTATGATTCTAACTTTAGCACTAGTACCTGGTGGATCCGGTGGGATTCGAGTTTTTGGACTAGAAATTAGATTCAGGTTAGCAAGATCTGCAATCAAGTATAAAGCATAGGATGGACATGGTTAGTGTTACGCCCCACATTGGATAGAACATAGGTTGGTTTTAAGTTTATATGGATAAGTTGATAACATTACCTAATTAATTAGTCTTTTCAATTGACGTTAAATGCTCAACCCATGACAATGGATAGTAAAGTAGACTAAAATATTAAGTTTATACTAACTACAAAGAGTTTCATTGCAGTGGTAAGGGGTTGCCATTCTTGGATATACCTTAGCTGTGAGTATTGAATATAGGATGGACATAGTTTAATGTCATGTTTCATACATTGAATAGAATATGGGTTGGTCTTAGATTTATAAGAATAAGTAGATAATATTACATAATAGCCTAGTTTTTCTAATTGATGGCAAACACTTGTCTGGTGATAATGGATACCAAAACCTACCCAAGTTTAATATTAACTATGCCTTAACGGTAACTGTAATTGAATCTACTTAAGTGTATGGTAGATCTGGTCATGTGGGCTGAGAAGATAAAAGATTCATTTTTGCTCTACGGTGCCAATATACAGCAGGTCCGCTAGCCTAGCAGCTATTGGTATCTAACTTTTATCATTAGTACTTGGTGGATGTGGTGGGATGGGATTGCAGTAGCGTGGTTTGTTTTTGAGCTACAAATTAGATTTAGGTTAGCATATTGAGCAAGATCTGCAGTCGAGTATCGAACATGGGATGAACATCAAATAAAATGAGAATTAGTTTTACATTTATAAGAGTGAGTAGGTAGGACCATTTAATAGGTTAGTCTTTTTGATTGATGACGACAAATGCTCAGCCGTTGATATTAAAGCAAATCCAAGTTTTCATTCTTACGTGAATTCGTAAACTCCAATAAGGGATGGACAATACAGTGAGTTGATGATGAATAAAATTGACTGTGACAAATGTATCACGCGATTGATTTTAGGTTTACGAAGGGCAGCATCACTGAAGTGATAGAGAACGGATATTTTGTATAATATAATCTCAACAAAATAAGAAATGTTATAATCCTGGAATTTTATTTTAATTAATTAATTATATATATTTTTTTTTCCTAGATTAATTTTTATTTTAATTTTAAAATTAAAAATTAAATCAAACAATTAGTGAAATTTGATTTAAATAATCATGATTCAGTTTGATTTTCCTATTAAATCCATTCCTAATTAGAAGAATGGGTGGCTTTGATTGCAAATTAAGTGACTAGAAATTGGGTATGGACTGCTTTATATTAAATAAAAAAGTATTAAAAATTTTTTTATTAAAATTTAATAACTTTAATTATGTAAATTATGTGATTAATTTTTTTTTATATTTTTATTTTATGTAATATGTTATAAATTCTGTGCTGTTACATCATTACTCACAAAAAATAACCCAAGTCCAGAGCTCAGAATCCAAATATGTCCATCTGCATTTGGTCGCCATTGGACAGCCGCAGGCCGCCGGCTTGTACTCTTCTTTTGTGTTTCATTCCTGATGCTTGTAAACCCAACACTACAGCCACTGCCAAAATGCCAAGTAGTATATGGGCCCCACTTTTTTATGTTACTATTTTTGGAGCGACACAACTTTCAATTGCGGTGGCGGATAATTAATTTTCCTTCCATAACCATGACCTGCAGCTCCTGCACGCACTGCTCTACTTATCCATTCCATTGGCGGGGACAAAAATGGAAAAAACCCTAATCCAACAACCCTTAATCGCGGTCTTAATCTCTTCGGTTATTGCTATTAGAGCTTACAGAAGGAAATCTCTCGTCTTGTCCGGTGCAATTGCTGGTTTCATTGTTATAACAATCCATCTTGTCGTCGGAAGCAGGTGCTTCGATTTCGTTTTTCTTTTTCCTCCTTTTTTCTTTTTGTAAATTTCAGAATTTCGTTGTTCTATTATTTAAGATTAACATGTGCTTGTACTGAATTTTAAGATTCGGAGCTCTAGTACTTGCGTTCTTTTTCACTTCATCGAAGCTTACTAAGGTTGGAGGGGACAAGAAGCGACGTGTTGACGCCGAATTTAAGGACGGTGGACAAAGAAATTGGTAATTGCCATAAGCTTTTCAGTAGTCATGAAATTTTGATCATGAGATTCTAAGAAGTTTTAGATTGCTTATATATTCGGTTGGAGACAATCTTTGAAAACAATTGAACATTCTTTGCCAGAGATTGGACCCAGTAATATTATCCAAGAAAAAAAAATCAGTATACTTGCTTTTGTTGTCGTTGTTTGGTGGCTAATGCAACTTGAATATCGAGCTGCTGAGCATCTAGGATAGTGAGTATGTGCTGAAGGCTGAGCGTGATTCCTTCACTGATGGGGTATTTCCGGTGTCCTCCTTTCAGGAAACAAGTTTTATCCAATAGTGGCATTGCAACAGTTTTGGTTGTTGTTGTCTGGAAATTGACCGGATGGCAGGACAAGTGTTTGAACTCGAAAGAATCAACTCTTGTGACAGCCCTCATTGGTGGTATTTTAGGTCACTATTGCTGCTGCAATGGGGATACTTGGTCTTCGGAGCTAGGTGTACTTAGTGATGAGCAGCCTCGATTAATCACAACTTTCAAGGTGGATATTCTCTGAATCTTGGGATTACTTCAACTCTGACAGTTTGCATTATTTTTCTGTGATGCATTGCATTTCATTCATCCGTTTCCTCTCATTCAGCTGAAAGTAGAAAAGATTTAGTGTATCACTGTCTTCTGTGTCTTCTTGTGCCAGAGGCAGCTCAGTGCTTGCTCGGGGCCATGGTCCATTTTCTTGTTGCACTTTATCATTAAATATATCTGCTTGTAGCTCTTTCTTTGTCTATTTAAGTTCCAGTTATCAAAAGTTCCATTTTCCATGTGTATGTGCTAAAACCTATTCATGGTGTTTTACCTTTGGTGCATACCGGAACATACCATAAATTGAATTGTATCAAATGGCTATCTTGATGATCTGTAAATCGTAGTGCATTTGCGTTATTAGCGTCTGCTTCTTGTGTTCTTTCAAGGCATAACCTTTCACAGTAGACTATTACGCGCTATTTTCTTTTTTTGTTTGAAATAGCCATGTACCCTGCATTGATTTTTCAATATTTGCTGTGCTATATTGGCATTTGATTTATGTGATTCCTAAATCTTCAATCTGTGTTCAGAACCAAAGAAAATCAATGCAGTACTTAGTCTTCAGGAGTTGTGAAATCTAATTTGCTTCCTGCATGGTTGCCAGCCTGTTCGGAGGGGCACAAATGGTGGTGTGACAAAAGCAGGACTCCTGGCAGCTATAGTGGCTGGCAGTGTCATTGGACTGACTTTTGTTCTCTTTGGATTTCTGACTACAAAATGTGCCCGAGATATAGCTCTGAAGCAGTTACTGGCTATACCCATCTCTGCAATGGCAGGAATATGTGGAACTCTCTTAGATTCGCTGCTGGGAGCAACACTCCAATTCAGTGGATTCTGCACTGTCCGCAATAAGGTAAATATCATTTCAAGATTTTACCACCCGATTAGCAGGAGCCTTCTTGACAAGCAAACACCATAGCTTGTAGACACTGCCACATAATTTATTGTTTAGAAATTCCTAGTTAAACTTGGGGATCCATAATTTTTATTGCAGGTTGTTGGAAAACCAGGACCAACAGTGAAGAAGATATCTGGTCTTACTGTTCTAGACAACAATGCGGTGAACTTTGTATCAATTCTGCTGACAACATTGCTGACTTCTATTGCCTGCACGTACATTTTTTGAGCCTGTAATTGGATCTGAAGTACAAGGAATTAGGGACTTAAAATTGTTCAGATTATGCATTCTTGTAATAAAATATGTACCAACATTTCAAAACAATTAGGATCTCAAAGTTTTTACTATTTGGGCAAATGAAATGCTTCAGATGAGCATCATCCGATTGACTAAGCCAGATTTTTGCACTTGAATAAAATTTGTGGGCTATTTTTTCTAGTTCACTTTCGAATCACAGCAACCAAAGTTTTCAGCTGTGCTTCTGAGTTGCTTGCTACATGGAATTGGGGGAGACTTGGTCCTCAAGATTTAGTGGTAAAGCTATTAACAGTCAAGGATGGCAATCTAAAGGAAGCCATCCGCTTTGTTCTCGGGTTTATTTATTTATTTACTTATTTGTAGTTATATGGTTAGCTCTTGATTACTTAACAATGAAGGCTTGGAATCGTGAAATCAAATCTACTGTTGGGCAACGGGGGCTTGGAATCATATGATTAGATCGGGCAGGCGAAACAAAGACGAAGTAGATCATGATTATTCAACTTTAGCTTGCAAAATCACAGATTTGAAGTAGCAAATTTGGAAACAGCAGACAAATAAACTGTAGATTTCATTATTACATTTTACTCTCTTTTAGCTTAAAATAAAAAGAAGGGCGGGAGGTTGCAGAAAGCTGATTATCAGGGGGAGTGATGAGTCCAGTACTCGTATATTATCTTGATCATCACATGGTAATACTTGACTGGTGACTTAGGGGCAGCAACAACAAAGCATTTCTAAGCAACACTCGCAGGCCTCAAAGCAGCAGAAACAGCAGCACAACGCGAACAAACTGTAATTGATACAGAAGATTCGAATTGAAAATTATAACTAAGATGAAAAAGGAAGGAAACCCAAATAAAGATGAAACACAAAGAAGCAAAGCAGAGGGTATTATAATAATAATAATCAGACAAACCAAGCGTAAAGGCAACCCTTATCTTCATGGCGCCTCTTGACATGATCATAGTATTTGTAGGGCATTTCTTGATAACCCGGTGGTGCATACATTCTCTCTCTGTTTCTCTAAAATATATTCACATAATTTACGAGGTTTAACACGATAAGCAAAGCAAAAAGAATATATATATATATATATATAGAGAGAGAGAGAGAGAGAGAGAGAGAACTTAAAGAGAAAGAGAAGACGAAACGACTATTGAATCATATTCATTATGTACTAATAGACAGGATAAGGAAACCAGGTGGTTGGTTCTTATTTCTTTATCATTACCTTATGTTGTAGGATTTTTTTGTTAGCTTAACTCCCAAGTGTCTGTCCATGTTTCCATTTTAACACTCCGACTCGTACGTCCAGTAGTGTCGATAAGCTTCCCAGGGACACTCCAGCCACAAACATTATTACACAGCCCATTGTATTGACGTATTGTAATTAATGCGATTACTAGAATTGTTGATTATTATTCAGTTCTATGGCGAGTGGGTGGATGGATGTGGGTGTGGATACCTCACAATACAAAGTGTTCCCCCTCTGGGTTGCACGGGGGCTTCACCGACTGCATACCCTTCTGAATGCTACCGATAATATTATTGATTTCATACTAGTATGTTTGATCCAAATCAGTAATCATGTTTTTAGAGAAAAAAAAATCACAGAAATACAAGCTTAATTCCTTCCAACTTTCCTGGCTCCTACATTTTTATCAGTTGAATCTATTAACACCCGCAACTAGCTCATGGAGATTGAAATTTCATTATTGGAATTACAAAACCAGCATTTTCCACTGTCTCGAACGAGGTTTATGAGGTATGGAGCTCTGCAATTTGAAATGCCAGAAGGATAGAAATGAGACCAGTGTTTCTATATTCTTAGCCAGAAGGTAAACTCACGACAACTTTATATGCAATAAAAATGAGCTTTTGGATATCATATGATACAAGGAGATGTCAATACACAACACAATTGCCATATCAAACACCGCAAAATTTGTCATTGCAGGCAGCATAGCACGACTACTGAACACACCATCTGGGTATAGATACAAACCTTATTGGCATCCTAAACCTGGCCAAATTTGATGGTCAACTTAAATTTCTGCAATCAGAGTCGCTCTAGTACGTGATGCTCAAGCAATTAGCAAGCAACAGAGCATGTGGCTGATTTTACTTGAGTCATAACATGAGCAGTTGAGGATTGGAAGCTAGCTGCACTTTCCATGCTTTCCCATGTCAATTTCCGCTTCTCAGCGGCTACACTTGATGTGGAAATTTCGTCCTCAAACTTCCGTCGGCAGGCTACCATGAGCTCTTCATCCATTTCGTAGATAATTTTCCTTACATTTTGTGCCAGGTTAAGTACTGTTTGGTTCCAGTGATTCTGGGAGTTCTGTTCAAGAGCTGAGAAGACAAGAGGCACAATAACCTGTCGGTTTTGGGTGATAAGATTAAGGATATGCTCGTTGTTCCATAGAAAATGAGCTCGTTCAGCCACCTAAAAATCATATAGAAGAGCTCTATTATTCCTCAGACATAACCACTCATCTCCATCTAATTAACAGCTTAATAAATGCTATAATCACCATCAAGTATTTGAGTGCTTGTGACAATAAGCAAAACAGAACAAATGACTAAACCATACATTCAATGTCTCAATTAGTGATTGGCATACAATTTATTCTAGCAAATTTCATGCCTTAAACTTTTTCACAAAAAGGCAACAGGATTAGAGTGAGAAAATCAATAAAGTCAGACAAATGACAAAATCAGTCATTCACAGTAAATTTGGGAGCATTTTCAATTGCATATCAGTGGTTCACAGTTTTGAATACTCCAGATAAGCATGTAAGAGAGTCATTGTGGCACTCATCAAGCCTAAAGAGGCATGAAAAATTCTTTAGAGATATTAACCATCTTTATTTAATTCACCACAAATTATGATTTTCTGATGATTCATGATCATCATATCATACAAATTATGTCAGCCTCTTCACCTTGACATATGCAAGTAGTCAGACATTGCCAAAACCAAGAAATTTATTCTAATTGGAGGCTGTTTCAATAGAAACGAAAAATGAACAAGTGATATGAAGCAAGATTACTCCTGTATGAAGTTCATCAACGAAAGATCAGAGCTTCAACGAATGGGAATGGGCTAACAATAGAGTTAACCACAGCCAACTCTTTGGTAATAAGCATGCATCTAATAAAGAGGAAAGTATACCTGGTAGTGGGAACTATTGAGGCAGTATCCTATGCGCCGGAAAAGTGGAACCATTATCTTTTGGAACTCGACCACGCTAGTCATTTCCAAAACCTCTTCTAACTCACTTATAAACATCAACTCTTTCTGGCTATTTGTCACTGGCCAGTACTTCAAAAGTCCCTTAATCACCATAGTAGCCAACTTTGGATCCTTATCTATAAACTGTACAACACAATATGTTAGTTGCTGATGATAAATACCCACTGATTTTGGCTTGTGTAGAGGAATCAGAGCCCTGCATAAAAATATCCTGTGCTCTTCCTTCAATGGCAAAGTGAAACCACTGATAATACTCCCAAAAATCTCCAACAACCCAGCAATTCCGTTATGTCGTTCAGTTTCAAAAACAAAACGATAGATGATATTGCTAACAGCTTGTCAAATAAATTGGCGGTGTACCATGAACTTCCCGTAAACACTGTGCAAAATTGTTTTTAAGCAGTCTCTTTCTCTTGGGTCCTCTGAATCAAAGAGGTCAAGTAGTCTCAGAATAAACTGATGATCTACATACTTTTTTGCCACCTTGACATCAAGAGAACTATAACTGACAAACCGAACAAGTAGATCATAAACAATTTGCAAATGTGTCCAGGCGGGATCAAGCATGGGTTCATCATCTTCTGTTTCACCACCAGTAACATTGGAACGACATTTAGGTGGAAAAACTCTAAAAAGGTTAATTGAACACATTTTACACATTGCAGCAATTGCGGGTTCATTGAACTTTCCAGATCCCGAAGAAACAAAATCAGCAAGCTCCATCAATGTCTGACATTTAAGATCTTGTCCAGCAGTATTCTTATCTGGGTCAATGAAATCAGAAATATCACAGCAAAGATTCAACTTACTGATAAACAGATTCTGCTTTTGTGGATTTGAAACATCTTTGAAGGATAGATGGGGCTCCACAGCTTCCGCTCCAGCCATGATGCTTGCAGGAAAAACGGCCGAAGAGACCCCTTTTACAACACTCAGTCGACTCGAAAGACTATTCCCACCATTTGTACATTGGATTCCATTGCTCAAGTTAGAACCATTGCTGCCAGAATTAATCTCAGCTGAATCTAGTGGGTCAGATTTAGGCGACTTCCAAGGAAGTTTGCTTAGAATTTGTTTGAGCATGGTGAGAATGCAGCAATCTTCAGCAGAGAAAACTCCTGGATCAAGGATAAGAGTTATTGACTTAATACACAGAATTATAGAGGAGAGGAAAAGCACGCTGTGGCGATACACTCGCAAAAGAAACTAATACGGAATCTGTGTTCAGTCATAGCAATCGAGCAACAAAAATCCACATCAAGGGATTCAATAATATGGTTCAATTGCACAAGAGGGCATTCATGCTGAAATTCTTTTATGGCAAAATTCTGTTGGAGACTTGGATTCTTAATCTAAAGACATCGTGTCTGCATATATGACATTCAGTCCATATAACTTCCCGCAAAATGACGCAATTTTAAGGAATAGATGCATTAGGAAGCTACCAAATGGTTTAAAATCATGTACGGTCAGAAAAATCATAATGGCAGCTGGAAGACATGAGAATGGTAAGGTAAAAACAATTAAAATGCGTTTTTAAAGAAAAAGAAGCCAAAATAAGACTCAGATCTGTAAATACTGTTTATTATTGATCCTTAATTATGTTAGAAGAAGGCTTAAGATACCACTTTTATTTAGCTTTTCTCGCAATCTGACAATCACAAGAATAAGCAACGCCATCTATCAGCATTACCACGTTAATTGAAATTGTTTTTCAGCCAAATACAATGAACCTAAGAGTAGAAACATTTACAAGCATTTCAATAAAGCAACAAAGACAAACCACATCAAGGATGCAGCAAATATTTCGATAGTAGACAAATTCAAAACAACAAAATCAGCAAAACTTGATAACGGAAACAGAGGCTTGCTATCAACAATGATCTAAAATAATTGAAATCAGATACTGAATTTTGGCCATAAATGGTGAACAACAATCACAGATCTGAGTCTATAGTACAAACAAGATTGCAAATTTACCAAGCATATAAACCCAATTAACAAAAATTAACAAATGGACAACACCGAGATCTTAAATATCATGAACACCCACTTTAACACAATAATTTAAGCCACTTGCAGGAATATAGTATATATCAAAGCATTTAATACAATTAAACATACACCATCAATAAAAAATGACACTTTCTGCATAGAGGCTAAACCGAAGAGCAAATGAGAGTAAAAACCTGTTCTTTCTTCAAAGTATTAAGGATAACGTTGCGCTGAAGGCGACAGGAAGAGAAATAACTTCAACTAAAAAGGATGGGATTTTAAAAAAGCCTATAGTTGTTAAACTAAAAATGGTGGTTTGAGTTAAGAGGGCATTTTACTTTTGGGTATTTTGAGAGGATTCTGATGGATCTCCATGAAAGAAGAAGAAGAGAGGTCATCTGTAGAAGAGAATAAGAGATGTGGCATTTTCTGAGAATTGCAGGCACAGAGTGACCAACAAGAGGGAGATTTAAAAAAAAATTGAAAAAGTGTTTAATAATACAGTTTTGGGCCCGTGTTTGTCCAATAAATTCAGATTCTCTTTGGTTCAGTTGGTTTAAATCAGATTCGGGATTTCTATTTTTCAGTCTCAGTTAACTCTGTTATCTGCCAAACTAAAGCAGAATTTAAAGCAACGTGAATAGACTTTCAGAAAAAAGAAAGAAAATATTTGTCTTTCTCAATGTTCTTTCTTTCCTTTTGATATTACATAAATTAAATCAAAATCACTCTTAAAGCTTCAAATTTTATCTAGTGCTCAGAATATTTAACCTGCTCTTTCTGCTTTCATGTCTTGGTAACAGACAACAGTTTTTCTCTAAAGCGAAATGTATCCGTGTACTGCTTGCCGAAGAAGTTTATTAAGGGGGTGTTCCTGTTAAAGTTGGTCATCTTTCTGATTCCATGCTTAATCGGAGTCTTCCTAAAATCTGAAAATAAATAAATAAACAAAGTAGAATAATATTTTACTTCAGGGTTATAACTTGCCAGTAACAAACTGACAGTCAACTGGTTAGTGGGTTATAACTGAAACCTGTACGAGTTGTGAGCATGACATTGTTATTTGCCATTGACCTGACTCCTGTTCTGGCAAGTCAGACAGACTTTGTGACAATTTCAATGCTTGTGACATTGTTTTCTGGTATCAAGACAGCAATTTTTGTGAAAGGCTAGTTTCCACTTTCCAAGTTACAGATCCAATAACAAATGCTATTTGTTATTAGAATATTATGATTGAGGACAATGCAAGAACTTCCAAGTTGGTAACAAAATCCCATTTAATGAATGGACCAATTGATGTTTTAACTAATGTCACGAACATTCTTCTTCATCTCTTCTTAACATATCACTGTCTACCGAACTATTATTATGGGTTACTTTTCACACCAGGGCTCAATTCTTTTGGTACTTACTTGCACAGAATGGTGCCATATCTATTAATATGCTAGAATGTTGATCTCCGGTTGTTGCTGGTTGTCTGGAAAAGACAGAATAAACTTATAAGAATTATTACAAAGGGTAAATCGTTTTTAACCTTTGAATCGTTGTGGTTAACAGTAACAATAATAAAATGGAAAGATTTAAGAAAGAAAGAGGAAAACAGAGTGATTTATGGCTCACACGTTTAGGAGACAAACAATAGTTAGAAACAGTTTTTGCATTTCATTCACCACACCGACAAAACAAATAGAAAATTTTAAACCAGCTGCTTTCTCCCTTATTATCCATCTATTTATCATCCCCTGCCAGGAAAATCGGGATCGATCTCTGTACTGTATATGCATGCTTTTTGTTACTGGTGTTGTTCATTGAGACAAGTCTCAAAACTCAAACTACTTGTGCTTGAACAATTTGTTGGATCCGCTTGGATGAATGAATTACCAGACTCCATAGCTTCAGAGATTTTCATTAATCCGATCCACTTGCATGAATCAATGAACATTCTATCATTTCCATTTAGAATATTATTAAGCATTAGAAACCCAGCATAAAAGCAGCTTGCTCATGCAAAGCAAGATCGATTAGTAAAAGAAACACTTACCTCCAAGGAACATCTCCAACTAGCATCCAATCCCGACCCTTGTCTTCATATGTTGGCATACATTATTATTCATATCTCTTAGCACGTTGAAATTACATTCAAATACATAAATTCTTGCTGCGAATGGCGAAACAAGTGAACATGTTCACTAAAGTCTTAAATAGCTTGTTGGGGGTCGGCCTAACACCAAGCCCGAGGATAAATCATGTTCGAGAACTCATTGCAATGAACTCAATACTCCCACAGTTTTACAATGGATTTTAACCTGGATTTTAAAAGAGTAGCGTAAACCGAGGTTTCATATTATCTCAGGATTCCATAACACTGAGAACTAAAGACGAGTCACAATTATCAAATCAACTTTCAAATTTATTCCAAGCAAAGGGACGTTGTCAAATCAACTTTCAAGCCGGAGGGTAAGGCCTTTGTGATCGGGAATAACACATTAAAAGGTAGAATCTGTTAGTTTCTGGCATTCAAAAATTCAGTAACAACATAGCTCTTGATAGCTATCGTAAATTTCCAGGTCTACTTTACGGCGTTTTATCTACGGCCACCTTTACAAGCTTATTGCTACTGTATTTCACTGATTCTTTCTTTCTGTACGATCTCACCGGTGGCCATCCAATTACTAGTGCCCTGCGTGAATATAATCTTTCAATATTGAAAACATCACAATGGTTGCAGTTGCAGTCTTACTTACGTGGCTGCTGGAAATTTTATGGTACCAGAGACCCGGCTTTCTGAATTGTCATATGGCGGTGGCTTGCTTCTGCTGTGAGTAGTACTCTTCCTACACGGTTAATATCAACGGTCTCGACGAACCCTCGTTTCCCTCGATTCTTACGTTTGGTGACTGCTGGTGAACGACTCTCACCGGGTAATCCGAAGGTTAGTTCTGTGTCCTCAAAGTTCACGTCGCTTGTGACGTCACTTGACCGGCGGCTCAGTTGTTGTGTCAGCACGCGACGTTTCTTCAAAATGTTTGACTTGATGCTTCTAGCTCGACCTGCGGTTGTGGTTGTACCGAGTGAAGGTGTGCATAATATGCATCCAATGAAGGAAGGCCACGTGGGAAGAGATACAAAAGTTGAATTGGTACTTGTTGAAAGCATGGTGTCAAACTTACGGGTGAAATTACCAAAATTTCCCTAATGTTTCCGACATTTTATTTTTGAACCAACATTATTTTCTACATAAGAAGCAAGAAAAATCACCACTTGAAACACAACTCCGCGTGGCTCACGAATTCAAAATAAATAAATAATAAAAATAATTATTAGAGAAAATGAAGCACACTGACGCCATTATCCATCCTAGCCGGAAAGCCAACAACAAGAAGAATATACAAGCCTGGATCCTTGTCCAATTCACGATCAGGTAATTAGTATCACCACTACAAAGCATAATATTTAACGAATGTTCGATCAACTGAACGTGCTCGTGTTAGGCAAAGCACAACAATAATCGAACACTCCTCTATACAACTCATCCATTCATCTCTGCAGACAATGCAGCCTTGCCACCAGAGCAGAGATTTAATCCAATTGGTGGGGTGGGGTAGAGATCAAGAAGGAGAGCAAAACAAAAGGCTAATTACAAGGAAGACGAACAAGAAATCTATATATATATATATATATATATGAATCCAAGAGCATGAGCAGGATTCGTCATTAGGAATGTGATACACGGCAATGCGATGACTCCTGCTACTTCAGCCACAACAAGCTCAGCGACTTACGCATGTTCAGCTGGAATCTGATCAGAATTCCCGAAGTCAGCAACTTTTGGTCTCCACTCAGTCCTTCCTCTCACAATTTCAGCACCATCCTCAAGTCGAAGCAAGTGCTGGCACTCAACACCACCCAAGTTAACCATATTGCCAATGTCAGTGCCCGAGACAGCAGTCAGGGACTGCAACACACTGTCCCTTCCACACTCCCTCCTATACTCCAAAGTCAAGGATGCAAGCTCATGACTCTCCAATATTGGCTGAGGAGCACTCTGCGACAACAGGAAGCAAAGTCTTCTCATTTAAAATGCATGAATAACTTTTCGACTAAATTTAAAAATGAAATAATCAGAAAACCCAGATCAACATAGAAAAATTCATTCTGTTGGCAAGACAAGAACCGAGAAGGAACAACCAAAAACACCATAATTTTTGTTTTCTCCAATTTAATCTATATTCTAGATGTCAGCTCTGAAATGTTTTTGTTTGACCAATCAAGTCATTTGTTAAGCAAAACATAAGCACACTACAAGACTTGTAAAGGTTTAACCTTGACCTAGCTGGTCAGATACATGCCATTTTATAATTAACTGTCTCCTTGCACTGTATTTCTTATATATCAGAAATCAATATGTAGAAACTTGACACCCTTTCCTCATGTCAGTGAAAAGGCTTATGTCGCCCTACAGGGTACTAAAGGATATTTGAACAACCAAGCATAAACAAAATAGATTCACTAAGTTTTTTGTACGATACAACCTCACCAAGCAGTGAAGAGACATCAACACAAGCATCAATGAAATGAGAGCTAACTTGCTAGTTTAAGTGTCAATTATTTGTGTATACTTGTTTCTGTAGTGCACATTAATAGTTGCTTGTTTTTGTGTCCAAATACTAATCATGCATAAGAAAAATTAATCCTAACTGTTTATCAAAAATCAGCAAAAAACAAAGGTAAGCATTTGTCATATCTGCATGATTGTTTGTAACACCAAGCTTTCCCAAAAAAAAATGGTTGCTATTGCACTGAGCTAAACTAGCTTTTGGATAGGATTTTAATCTGGATGACCAATTTCATACTTAACAATCATCACGGCTGACATATAAAGATACTGGAAATACATATATCAAATGATGCAAAAATGAAGGTGGTAGAAAAGGTGATACAATCTGGAAGACTTAAGCTAGATTAGATGAAATACAATCTGATAGAAAATCTACCTCAAGGATCCAGCCAATGTATTTCACATTGTTTACATGTTGGTTGACATCTAAATCACTCCACCTAGGCTGCAAATTTTGAAAAAGAAAAAAGATATATCACAAGAAAGAAACAAGCAGCAAGACACTTGTTACAAATTAAAATGTAAATTACCGATAACACAAAAAGAACACTTACAGTTAAACCTCTACGAACACAATCTGCAGTGTTGTCATCAAGTTTTGGTAATTTCCTGCCATCCTCATTGATAACAGGACCAGAATTCATGAAATAAGGCTCAATTTCCCCTCGAACTTCCTCAGGAATTTTTGATAACTTCCTAGTCACTTTATTCATCATCACCCACACACTGCAGACATTAAAACAACAAAAAAACTAAATCAATTAAAACCAATATAACAATAAAAAATACAGTGACATTAAATCAAAAATATAAATATAAATCACCAATCCCCATTGTGATTCAAACTTATCAATTTACCTAGCCCAAAACTAACACAACTTTTACAAAAAATGTAAATTAACTCAAACAATAATACCACAGAAGCCATCCCAACACCTTTTAAAGCAGAAAACAATATAAACAATGCAAACTAATATGTGCCACTTTCCCTTAGAAGAACCCATAAACTATGAAAAATCAACAGATGATAACAAGAAAACAACACCCAACAAAAGTAACAGGTTTAAACAAAAACAAAAAAATCCCCACCTGGTGGCTCTTGTTAAAGTTTCACCTGTCTTAAGATCACGTATGAGCCAATCACGTCGCATACCATTTTTTCCAGATGGACTAGCCCATGTTTCTACTCCGACGACATCACCCCTGCAATACATAACATTGATCGGTCATTTCAACAAATTTCTCCTTTCTTCTTTTTCCCTGTTAAGTAGCTTACTGATTGAAAAGCAGCAAAACAAAGGAGTGCCAACTATGTTAATGAGAGAGACATGCCAGTGAACACCAACATAGACAAAAATAGAACTTTGTAACCCAAAAATCCAACATCCCAGAAAAGGAGACAGCAAAGTTAGGAAAACAAAAAATAAACCAACAATGGGAATAAGCTCCTTAAGGACCAGCTTTCAAAATATTCAAAACATATCCACTCTCAATAACTCCACAAATTCATGATCTCTCATATATCCCAATCCTCCACAAAACTAATACATAGACTCATTAACTATAGCAATTCATATATAGGTGGCCAAAGCATTTAGTTTAGACCATGAACATATAACTCCTGAAGGTTTGGGTGACTATTCTTCCAGTTCCATACATACAGCCAAAGCTAATAGGTCCACAAAACCATCCATGAATGCTTAAAATCTAACACATGACCATCCTCTCTATGCACAACAACCTTTAAAGCTACTTTAAAAGCTTTAAGACAAACCATTCCTTACAAGAGCTCAAATACTGGGCTTAAGCCTTTAAAAGATATCGGCGGGCCAATTTTTGCATTATCCTTAGAAAAATTTATGGTAGCAACTTAATGACCAAGCCAATTCTTTGCCACAAGCTAAGTCTTACAGTATCATTGCAACCTAATTATAATAGTAAAAAGCAAGGCGATAGATTACATGATTAAATGATAAGTTTATCGGCATCCATTGAACTGCTGCTAGAAGGTTAACATATGTGCATTACCAAGTAGGATAGCGATCTACCACAACCTGCATACGAGTAACCACCCATATCAGGTTCTTTTTGTGCATCTCTGGGGTTGAACCAAAGCCATCACCAAGAAGACCAGCAGTCTTTACATGATTAAGCGCTGTTTCCTGCAGCAAATGTAAATAAAAATGAATAACACAACTGAAAAGGCAAGAGTACATACATAAACTGTGGTGTAATTTAGTTATTTCATATATGCCAATATAACCGAGTAAAAGATGACTAACAAAAATAAATAATTAAATAAAAGAATTTGACTGTACCTGTAAATGATTCATTAACGTCTCTATAGACGCAGTGCGATCTGCACCTATCTCATACGATCTAATTGAGAAATTTTGCCGGAACATGAGACCATCCTGAACGATTCTCCCAATTCCAAATGGGTCTATAAGCATCTCAGACCGCCTTGGTTTCCAATCAAGCATCATCCACTGCTTCTCTGCTGCCAAGAACATAGTTGTGATGGCAGCAAGAAGCATGCTCCAGTCGGGTAATTGGTTAATAAAAGTCCTTGGTGGAGGTGATGGTGTGTTGCCATCCTCATTCTTCAAGCTTCCTGCTGGTGTTGTCAAACCAACTAAAGTACCATTAATTTTAGGAGGGGCTTGGGCATTAGCCTTCACCTGCAAACCCCTTGAAGAGGATTTTGACTTGATACCTCCCAGATTAGCAGATCCAAGATTTTTGGTCTTTGCAGAATCCGTGGATGGAGAAGAAACAGGGAAGCAAGCAGCAGCAGCAGCAGCAGCAGTAGCAACCATTTTAAGTGTAGAATGAATGGCAGATCAGGGCACTGTATCCTGATTCAAATAAACCTTGAGAACACATCACAAGCAACCATGTCACTGCAAAATTCTAGTAAACGATTTATACATCAAAGGACTCAAGTATTAAGAACAGCCCATGATCACAACGAAACAAAATACTAATTTACTTCATGAATTTTGACCTTGGACAACACAGAAATTTAAAGTATACAAATTAGGCTATGGTCAAAAATGCCTTTGGAGAATATTCTATGCACCCAAAAAATAAAATAAAATAATCCAGGAACTTCATAAACATGTCTGTAGCTTTCTGGATCTCAATCCTGACTCTGATGGAAGTATCCAAATTTTGTAAATGATCAGTTCCAAATTTTAAAAAAGGGCTCATTCTATAACCCCCAAATAAAAAGCTTCATTTATAGAAATGGGCCACAAAATAAATTCAGCAAATAGTTAATTCCCTCGTCAAAAAAGCCCATGGAACCAAAAATGAGCAACTTTTCTAGAAAATATTTCTTCGAGAAAACAAGTTTAACATAATCGCACGTGAATTATGTCATATTAATATATAAAATCAACAATGGCCAATTCATTTAAAACAAAGAAAAAAAAATGAATTATCAGGGCAGATCTAACCTCAAAACAAAAAACAAAATAAAATACAAAAGTGAAAAAGAATCTTAGAATTCAGTTCATGATCGACTACAACCTTCTTACAGAACAACCCCATCACAATTACATTAAACAAATAACCAAACAAATAAATAAAAAGCTGCATTTCGTTGCTGAGAACGGAACCGATGACTTTATATAACTTAGATCTTCACAGGCTTTTTGAATCTAACAAGTTAAAACAACAAACGACCTCATTCAAATCTCATTTCCCGGCAACCAAACAAAGCGCTAACATTTCGAAAGAAAACAGACAGATCAAACGAGAAAATGAAACCAGCTCTCCAGGTCCCTACCTTAATTAACGAAAAAAACACAATTAACGGAGAAAGTACGCAAGGAAATTATGAGAGAACGGAAAAACGAATCAACATAGAAGAAAACATTGCTTCATTTCGGATCTGCAGGTGTTTCTAGTCCCTTCTAGGGTTTACGATGTCTCTGTTCTGTGCGTATTTGTTTTCTTTCAGCCAATATCTGTTCTCAGAAATTTCTTAACCGAAAAAAGAAAACGAAACTCCGAAGAGAGAGAGAGAGAAAAAGAGTTAAAGATAGAGAGTGCTTCAGATTTAGGGCCAGCGGTGCAGTGGGTGACTGGCTTCCAGAGAGGCAGAGGATTCCTATATATAGTGTCCACCTGTCCCTCCCGCCTCCCGTTTAAATTTCCATTCGCCGAACCCTTTTTCTATATTTAATTACGTATTTGCCCTTGTTGTTTTGTTTACCCTTTCTTGTGTTATTGGTTCACTCGTGCCGTCGAACAAACTTGTGCGACTGGTCCAGCTCTTGGCATCAAATCAAAGACTAGTCTTATAGATAATGTTGTCTATTAATTCATATAAAATATAATATTTTTATTTATTTAATTACATAAATTTTCAAAACACTCACATTTTACGTAATAATTCTTTATTAAAAAATAATAAATATTTAAATATTCACGTCTTAATTAGAATTTAAATATATTTTAATATTTATTATTATGATATGAACACTTGCTATAAATTCAAAAAAATAATTTATTATATTATATTATATATTTATTTTTATAAACTTACAATTAATGTATGTTTTATTGAATGCGAGATGTGACGCTTGTTTTCTCGTCATTATTATAATAAAATTTATTAAGAGTTGAATAAGATAAATATTTACAAATAAATATATTTATATTTTATTTTTTAAAAAAATTAAATTTAAAAAATACATACTAACAAATAATATGTGTACACTCTTTTTCTCGAGCTTATGGAATTTCTTGTTTTAGATTAAAATTATTAACAATTACAAAGTGTTAAAAGGGTTTATTGTTCGCGTTATTTTGTGTCGACCGAGCAAGAAAATTTTTAAATATAAATTCCAACATTCTAAATAATTTTATAAAAATATTTTCGATATCTTTTGAATCGTATTCATAATAATTTTTTAATTTTAAAAATATTTTTATTTTATTGTGAAAATATTTTAATGTACATATAAAACAATTTATACGACACTAACAATTTTAATTAATACAAAATATTCAATAATTTTTAGAAATATTTTGAAAAATATTTGTTTAAGGTTTTATTGGTGAATATTTTGTATAAATTAGGGTCAAAATAGACAATTGAATTTAATTGATAATTGTGATATGCATAAAAATTTAATTATTTGAGAGAATCAAAATATAAGCAAACACAGATGTGATTAATTAATTTATAAAACTAAAACGTCGTCGTTAGGAAGGGGCTGGTTGGTAAACTAAAACCTTGTGTTTGTTACGGTGATTGACCAATTAATAATCTCCTTCGTGCATGTCTAGTTAACTTAATTCTACAAGTTTCTTAAATCTACACGCGCACGGTGGCACTTTCGTTATTATCTAAGTTGAAAAAGGATGACGTTGTAAATTGAATGGTAGAAACCAGTTGTCAACATTTCGCTGTCGCGTGGTCCCACGGACTGATGTTCACCTGTACGTATGCATGCATTACAAAAAAAAAGTAAAATAAATTTATTTTATTTTTATTTATATAATAAATATATATTTTTTATTTTTTTATTAATTATTAATAAATAAATTATTATTTTATTAATTATATTAATGTAATTAAATTATTTTATTTTATTTTTCTGAAACATGTGATTGATGACCATTGCTGTAGATCCATTGGCACCGTAAGCAACCGTTACATTACATTCTTCCGTTACATATTTATTTACAATTATACAACATGTTTTTATTTATCAGATCATGCCGTTTACTTCTATGGTCGCCTTCTTCTGTTTTGGAAGACATTAGAATTGGGCTGCTGCCTCGTGTTTCTGTTACGTATCCTAATTTACAAGGCAACCAAATGGGCAAAATACAAGGCCATCGATGTAATAACACTTTCCAGTTCTGTTCTGCATCTGTGTTGCCATGTGTTTTCCTGTGCCGAATGGAATCTGGGTTCTGAGTTTCTGCAATTTCGACTTGTTAGATTCTAATGTACAAGGCAACCAACGGTGCAAAATACAAGGCCAGCGAGTACTAACCCCTTTCCAGCTCTGTTCCGTATCTGTGTTGCCATGTGTTTTCCTTTGCAATTTCTATTTGTTTGCAGGCAAGACTACCATATGTTCACAGTTTAGTCTCGGTACGTGCAAAAGCTGTGTGACATGATTTTAGGGAACCATGATTTGATTCCCCAGAAAAAAAGTCAAGGGGTCTCGTTTAGTCTTTGATGGCATTATCATTATCAACCACCTCCCACAACAGGACGACAAAATCACATGGTGTTAGAACAATAACAATACAGCATTTTGTGTCAATAATGGATCGCCGACTGCTTGGTTAAGGTATTTGGAATGCTGACGAGCACACGATAGTGAATTGAATTGAATGGAGTGTCAAAATCAAATCAGTTGTCAAGCATGGATAAAATCTTTTGTTTAATAATGAAACAAAAAAGGAAAATATGTGAGTGAGATCTCATCTCATACATTACACGAAATGCCCACCAACCAACTGCAGATTAAAACCCATAAATAATTTACGTACACAATCTGCATTCAATGTCCCAACTCACCGAGTAAACATTGAATTTCCAATTTTACTTCAAAATCAAATCCTGTTCATTCATTAGTTGGTTGTGAAACTGACAGATATAGTATGCATACGAATGCGGATCGAAAAATCCCCGTGTTTAGACGGTTTAAATTTGGCAGGTTAGAGTTCGTTCAACAGCAGAGAACACAGCCGCGCGCTGCTGTTGCATGTTGTGGTCCACTTACGCTACGACCACCGCACCGCTGCGTTAATTTTCGATATCGTTTTCGTTTGCTAGCGGACATTGCATGCAGTTTAAGCCACAAAATATGCCGACCCTCGCGATGACTTTGCCCGCTGATATTCGTCAGGCCTAGCTGTCGACTCCTTAAAACAGCTGTGTGTGTGTTTATATGTCAACGTTGGAAATACCCTAATGAAATTTTTTCTCTCTCTCTCTTTTAAGTCTACAGTCCACCGAACCAGATAGATGTATGTACAATTTGTGCTAAACGACGACGCATTGTGTTACGATATGAGCCAAACACATGGCATTGAATGGAAAGCCGTTGCAATTGAATTTGACAATCACTTACACCTAATCTTGATTTTAAATCGAACATGCGGATTAAAATAATAAGAAAGTAATTGTGATATTATGTATGGTAAAGCATAGCCAATCAAATCAATAAAGTCTACTAGAGTTTAGGATTTGTTTGTAATGCGCCCGCGCATTCGTGTATATATATATATATAAAATTATATTTCAAAATTTTTATTAATATTAATTTAAAATATAAAATTAAAATATTTAAATATTTTGCATACAAAAACTTAAAATTTAAATAAAAATATTTTAATTTAATATTAATAAAATTTATAGAATATATCGATATATACACGTCTTATAACTAGACTCGGATCGAATCCAAAACTTTCCTTAACTTAATGGAAAATTAGAAAATTAGGTAAAGTTTTCGTGGAGTGCTATGCTAACACAATTACAAGATTAGATTAGCCAAATTGTTTAAGGTTAAATGGGCATTGTATGTTGTGTTAATTACTGTGGGTCCTTAATGTTATCAGCTGACATTATTATTATTATATATATATATATATAACAGCATACAAATGAAGGACCAATGACTTTTTTAAGTTTGGTTTTCAAAGCTGCCAGAGTCATAAATTTTTATATTTTATGTTAAAAAAATATTGAATACATGATAGCGATTTTTATAATATTATTATAATATTTTGTAAAATTAAATATTAAGAAAAAATATATAGTCGCAGTAAGTAATGGGTCTAGAATACGATTTAAGACACAAGGAACATCAGAAAATAATGCCCACGACGCTGATGTTTCCCATACGGTGCCCACAAGTCTGTCATTATTGGGTTGTAAACCCTCGGACGGAGCAGGCTAGGCTAGGCAGATAAGACCCATGGCCTCAAAAGTTGGAGTTACTCAGCTCAGCCGTACAAGGGGCCAAACCTTTAATTTCATCCAAGATCGAGCTGTGATTATTATATTTGTTATTAATACTTTCGCAAGGGTACAAGCTGGTATAATGTTCCCTACAAATGATGCTAAGTCGGGAGCAAAATGATAAATGTCAGCTCAAATCAGCATAATTAAATGCATATGATGCTAGCTGGCATCATCAAAAGACTTGCTGTCCCAAATGAAAATGACATCATTTTTGCTCCATCACTGCTGCTTGTAGTTGCTTGAAATCTGACTTTTGAACATGAATCGAGGGAAGTAGAAGATGTTGTTGATGATGATGATCCGGACGAGGGAGAAGAAGAAGAAGTTGGTGAAGAATCTATTCCTGAGGTTGTGCTAGAATCTTGACCTGCTGCATTTTTGAAGATCTTTGCATCTGGGGAATCTGGTGGGAGTTTCAGTAAAGGTGGAAAACATCACCAAACAACACAATTAATCACCATCTGCTATTAACCGATTGAAACTGGTCAATTATATCAGTAAGTCATTCTTTTATGTTCTCATGCATGCATTGCGAAAGGGCTTAAATTCCACAAAAGCACTTTTAAACATTTTTTATTAAAAAGATGCATTCCGAACTAAATGTGCAACCTCTAGATGATAAAAGAAATGAGAAGACAAGATACTAAAAGGAAATTGCGGAGTCAATTGGAAACAGGGCCATCCATGTTGCAAGCAGCAGGCGTTTGAAAGGCCGAAGTGGTATTTGTCAGGCCCAAATCCAAAGAGAAGAAAAGAAATGGGCCAAATATCATAAAAGCCTTCGATATTTGTTTACCTAGAAAGACTTGAGCTTGAGACAAATTAGATGGATGGAGTTTTTACAGGATTATGATTTTAGTTTACATTACCATTTGAGTAAAACTAATGTTATGGCAGATGCATTAAGTAGAAAGTCTTAAGGCCATTTGGCTGAATTATCCTGTCATAAATGAGAAGTTTATAGACAGTTAGAGGAGTTTGATTTAAGAATTGATGAGGTAAGAGACCAACCTTGTTTATTTAATCTAGTAGCCTAGCCTACTACTATTCAAAAGGTGATTAAAGCTCAACAAAGTGACCCTAAGATGCAATCAATACGTGTCAAATTAGAAAAGGGTGAGGTTGTTGATGGATGGTCAATTGATTCATTCGGGGGTTTAAGATTTGCAAGTAGACTTTTTGTGCTAGCAGTGGAATCACTTAGAAATGATATTCTAAATAAGATCTGTGAGTCTAAATTTACCATTCATCTTGAAAGCACAAAAATGTATCAGATATTACATAAGCAATTTTGCTGAAAAGGAATGAAGAAGAATGTGGCCGAATTTATAGCCAAATGTCTAGTATGTCAAAGAGTAAAGGCAGAGAATATTAAAAGCCAGCAGGATTACATCAACCTCTCCCAGTATCAGAATGGAAATGGAGCATGTGACTATGGATTTTGTGAGGGGACTTCCAAAACTCAAAAAGGGTATAATGGTATATGGGTAATTATAGATAGATTAACGAAATTGTCCCCTTGAAGTAAATTGTATATTCAGGAGATAGTTAGACTACATGGAATATCACTATCTATTGTTTCTGACAAGGACCTGCAATTTACATCAGGATTTTGGGGAAGCTTGCATAAGGCAACGAGTACTAAATTAAATTTTAGTACTGCATATCATCCCCAAACAGACGGACAATATGAAAGAGTTATACACATGCTTAAATCTTGTGTTTTAGATTAGATTGTCAAGGCTCATGGGTTGAACATTTCTTTTGGTGGACTTCGCTTACAACAACAATTATTAGTCTAGTCTTAAAATGGCACCATTTGAGGCATTGCGAATCACCAGTTATCAATCTAGTCTTAGATTGGCACCATTTGAGGCACTGCAAATCACCATACGTGGCATGTGATCTTGCTAATTAATTAATCATTAACAGATCTAACGGTAGCTATGATGAATAATAATGACTTGAAGTAGTGATATATTTGTCCCGATTCTACAAGCAACATAAGCAACCAAGATGGATTCCTATATAATTTGTAATATGGCTGGCAGGCAGGTGCTTATCATACAATTAATTTGAGTCTTAGAGTGAAGTCTCGTCAATGTGGCATAAAAATAAAAAAGTTTCTAAAATTATTTTATTTTAAAAATTATTTATATAAATAATTAATCTTACCTTATTCTTCTAAATATTACAAGGTTTTAATTGAGTTTAAAATTATATGAATTTGTCAACTTCTTGTTTATTATAAATAACAAAAAAAATATTAATTTATTATTTATTATGAATAAATAAATAAATAAATAGACAACTCAAATTGTACAATCACCAAGTTATGATGATATTTGTTATATAAAATATTATTTATTTGTATTTATTTATTATTTAAATATAAATAATTATTGATAAAAAATGTTTAAAAAACTGGCAAAACTTGATTAGAATAAAGTAAAATTAATTATTTTTATAAATAACTTTTATGATAAAAAATTATTTAAAAATTGTCCCCTTGAATATCAATTCAAAATCACCAGGCGAACTTGCTGATAACTAGCTGTTACCTTAACAGAAGAATGATGAAAAAGTGCATGAACCATTCAAATCTGGCTAGTCTTTAGCTCAAGTGCGTGCAATTGTTCTAACTGAGCATTGGTCATATGCTCATGCATGGCCTTCGGTGAACAAGATGGAAAGTTTGCACACTGCCTGACTCCCATCGGCAACAAGACTTCAGGGTTCAGACATACTAGCTCTGGTCGATAAAAGACATCAGACACATGGCTCCTTGAAACAAATTCCCAAGTTACTAGATGCAAAAGTAGCCAAATAAACAATCCTCAGATTGGTGACAAGGATAAGAATGTTAGCTATTGACGGAAAAATCCTAACGTAACGGAAAATGCATCTTCTCTTTAGCTGTGAACAAATGTCTTTCATGTACCAAAAGGTCCAACCTACATTGAGGTAGAGCAAGCAACGGGCTATGGGATCATGACAAGTTTCTGCAGTCAGTTATATTGCATAATGCATATTCAGAAACGGTAATCTATGTCTTTATATCATTCAAAGAACCCCTGCTACTTACTTATCTACAATATCCGAAACAAGACAGCTAAAATATTCTCGGGCTTTTATTGCTGAACTGGATTATTCTCTGTCAACCAATGCAGTCAAAGGGCTGACCTCGAGGATCATTGGAAAGATGCACCACCTTCACCGGAGTCACAGTTCTGAGGTTTCAATGATGAACCTTGGGCCTTAACTTTGCATTTCAAGTCTCCACTGGTGTCCAAGCAGTCTCGAGGAAGTTTAGGAAGAGCAGAAGGGAAACACTGCACATTTAGAACAATCCAGAGAAGAAAATATCATAGATAATTTTGAAGGGAAGTGTCTGCGTGTTTAAAGATAATGTACGAAAATGGATCATTCCAGAGTGAAAACCAATTACGTTGCCATTATCACTTATCAGGCCCATCAATTCGGGACAATTGTAGATAAATACTGCCTAAGCTACAGTATATATTTTCTACTTAAGGTGATACTCTATATCTTCAGGCACAAAAGATAAAATAGTTGTTGAAGGAGCATAACAATGTCAGGGGCTTTGTGAAATTAAAGAAGAAACTCCTCTGAGCATTTGTTGATTTCCTATATCTTGCAGATTAATGATGGTGAACAAGAGCACTGTCTACACAATTTTGTAAATGCAGTTCTCCATAATTAAGAACCAAAGCCACTACTGGAACTAAAAACCATCAGTAACACTTCCATAACACCATAGAAAGTACTTGTGCCGACAAATATCTAGCAAAAGGGTTTTAAAATAAGTATATACCAACAGTTGTCTCAGCATGTTAACTGACTCTTCCACGTCACTTCCATTCACAGAGTAAACATCAACCAGGAAATGCTCTGCTATATCAGGAAACATATGGGCCAGGTAAGCGATGTCCATTTGAGTATCTTCATCTACGTACTGCTTTCCCATCCGATCACTTAAATTCTCATGGTCTGTCCTCATGACATCACTGTCATTAAGATGCCACCCCATACCATGGATATCAGAGTTGGAAACATCAGGTTGAAAATACTTTTCAGTCTTGTAATAGCCTTGAGTAAGAGAAAGGGGCCCAGCAGTCTCATTGCTGCTCTTTGAAGAACCTTCTGTTAACTCAGATATTCCGTTCTTACCATTTGCTTCTCGCTTGTGAAATGGCATGAATGGTGCTGCATTAGGATTCAACGATGGCTTCCTTTGCTCCATCTTTCAATTTCCAGAAGAACTGACAACTGTTTGAAGAAGCATATGACCGATCACTATAGGCAGGATTATCAAATCTAGAAATAATACTTTATATATAGTTGCAACTACAATTCCAAAATTATCAACCTACTCAACTGATATAAATTATCATTAATGATGATTTTCTTCAAGACAATTTCAAGAAAGACAGGATGAGAATTTAGTCAAACCTCAAGATTTCCTGAAACAATATCCAAAAGAGGGAGAGGTTCTTGATTGTTGCTTATTAAACTATATTGGTGAACCACAATTTACACACAACAAAGTAAATAACTTGTAATTAATCACAAATTTTGGAGCTTTACGATGTAGAGCAGATATATTATATCCAGTTTTTACTTTTATTTCTTATAAAGCATAGAAACGAGAAGGATTCATATCTAATCGAGGAATCTTGAATTACAAGAAAACTAATGGCACAGAGACAGAATTTATAAAAAGATAAGCCTCACATTTTTCAGAATTAACTTAGGGAAAGCCTAATAGAGAACAAAATCTTTTGATTTTCTCTCAGTTTCCAAGATTTTCTGGGCAGCCAAACAAGGACTAAAGAAACGAAAGAAACATAAATTAACACCATTTCGATACACACAACAAATAAAAACTAACAATAGCCGAAGCAAAAAAGAAAATATAGCAATAACAAATTATCAACATTTCTGTTCGGCGGAAATGAAAAGCAAAGAGACATTTAACATGTGCAATCAGAAATCTTGATATTCCTTAGCTTTCGCACCCCATGATAAGTTTCTCGGCAGCCAAACGGAAGTGGAAAAAAGATTTACCTGCGTAGAACGAGCGGATGCAGCGAGCTTCGCGGCGAGAATCCTTGGAGCTGTGTGTTGAGAGAAATTACTCGTAATAAAATGGAGTGATGTGAGAGAATGATGACAGTTACGAAACAAGAGAGTGGATTATCAAAGAGCGAAACAGAAACGGAAAGTGGAGTAGGTTCCCGCTTAGTTTTTAAGTACCCTTGTGAGTTGAAGTTTCAAGCGACCGTGCAGTGGGGACCGCGTTGTAAATTCGGATTTTATAAGGGGTTTGCTCTCGAGCCCCTTAAGTTTTGGTAATATTAGGTCTGTTCCCTTTGTTTAGAGATATTGCTACATACCGTCCCTATATACAAAGTAACATTGAAACCTTAACCGTTAATTTTTTTTGTAAAATCTTATTTATTTTTTTTTCTAAAAAAATTATTTTAAAAAATTATCTTTTTTAATCAATTAACAATTAAAATTATCATTTTTATTATTAAAAATACTTTATATTAATTTTTATTCGATAAAAGAAATATTACTTAGGAAATAATAACCTTAATATTAGCAGACATATAGTAGTCCATCACTACCTTGTTCTCTTAACTCTCAATACTTGAATTCTTCAAACTTAAAAATTCACTGAATTTATCAGTTGCAGACTCGGGCAAGCAAATGCAGACCACCATATTACCAGTTGGATCAGTCTCTCCTTCTGGCAAGAGTACACAGACCTGTGGTGTTGGGGTCAGGTCTATTGGACCAGCATAAATTGGCCTTCCCCATCCAAAATCTGCTGATTCATAGATGGAAAACCTTGTCCATTGAGTAATTGTCAATTTTCCTCCAAATTCAAGCTTTCTTGGTCTCTCTACCTCAACAAAATCGACTGTAGATCTTAAGTACTCTTCTGAAACACCAAGCCTGGCTTCACGAACCAAACGGGTTGTGTATTTCAGCTGTCCATTGACAAGCTCATTGACGGAGCTCATTGCACAGGCGACACACACGACATTGCCATAAAACCCATCTTTCAATGGTGGGTTTTTCAGTTTCTGACGAGCATTGACAGAAAATGTAAGCCGAAGCTTGTAGTTTAATGGTTTTACATCAATTGCTCTCACCCAAGATCTCCAAATATGAGCAGCCATTGCATCAAAGCTAGTGCATGGAAAACTATCATCCGGTTGAGCTAGAGTTTTCAGATGAGCTTGGAACTCGCGGCCAATGCGATAACACTTTTGAACAGGTTTGGCTTGCCACAAAGTCATTGTTAAACTTGAACCTTCATCAATTCTCATATACTCAATATGTGGATGTTTTATGATCGGCGGGTGGCGAGGCCGGAAAAATTCCCTGTCCCAACAAGGCTGAGGATTTACAAACACTCTGCCTGCTTTTGCTGTGGCAGCCCATGCACTGAGGAACTGCATAGCACCAAAGCCATCACAGATACAATGGCAAAGTCTCAAGCCAAGGCTGAAACCACCACAACTAAAAATTGTCACTTGAGCTATAACTAATGGCATGTCCAGAATTTTATACGGCTCCTCATTGGGAAACTTGTAAATCAATGGCGCCCAAGCCGGGTTCGGCACAGCAAGATCTCCAAGCTCAGACAAAGCCATTTCAGAGCGTGCCTCAACCATGAGAGCGCCTTGTTCAGGGCCAAAAAACACTTCCAGCTTTCCATTGTGAGTTTCTCTGAGCCTCCCGGATAACGGGTAGTAAGGAACCAAAACATTGGAAAGAGCCCGACGCAATGTTTCCATTACAGGTCGGCTGGGGTCATCTGATCGATAGAAATAAATCGTTGGAGTAAAAACTCGAGCTCCGATAATGTCATCGAGATTTGAGAGATAAAGGCTGTCACCAGGAACAGCAGCTGTAGGGCCAGAAGGCATGACCCTAACTAACTGATGAATGGCAAAAGGGATTTTCAGGTGGTGGAAATTCAGCTCTTCAACCCACGAAGCCATTGAAAATCGATGAGAGATTCATCCCAGGTGGTGGATTTTGTAGGAGACTGAATTTTTTTAAACATGTAAAGATGATTTAGCTGAATCCCGGACAAGGACTCGATTCTGACGATTTGTTGGTGTTGAGCAGTTGACGATGATACTTTCCATGATCTACCGAAGAGACCTAGATTGTATCTATAATGCTGATACTTCGCCCTTGTCTGTATGGCACTTCCGTTTGATATTTCTAGTTTCTTCTTCGACGCCTAACTGCACAAATCAACCACTGGCAGAATAATTTAATTCAATTCTAAATACATCATTTGTAATTTTGTATCCTTAACATACATAAATACACATACATACACGTGTGTGTGTGTGTGTGTGTGTGTGTGAAATCCACATCGCCACGTGACAACACGAAAAGTTTATTCTAGTACTTGGGCAAGTCAATTCACCCTCGAATACACGGACACAACGCTCAATCCAACGGCCTAAGCTCTAGCTTTACTTGAACTCGGCCTGGCCCTATTCCTTGAACGTCAAATTTACTGTGACCGTGCTAACACATTTTACTACTCCGCTCCACGTAACACTGCAAATGCAATACAATCCGGCCGGAAGAAGAAACACCATAATATCTAAGAACCCATTTTTTCTCTGAAAACCAGTTGGAAGTCGCCTTTAGAGAACCAAATTCCAATGTTTATTTTGCATTTGATGGAATGAACGATAGAAAGTACATGTTCATATATGATGAGGCGCCAAAATGGAAAACTACAATTAAGCATCCTGCTGTCTCGGTTTACCGCACTGGCTGCTGATTGTAGTGATTTTTCTCTTTCTTCTTTGCAGCAGCAAGTCTTGCATTCCTTGCAGCAGCCTCAGAAGCAGCAGCCCGAGCAGCAGCATCCATCTCTTTACCCGACTTTTTCTTCTTTGTAGAAGCCACTTTTTTAAGCCGTTCTTTCACGACAACAGATGCATTCGCTGCTGATTCCTTTGGAGTCACTGCAGTTTCATCTGTCCCATCTCCGGCATTAGTGCTGTTAGACTGGTTCTGAGATAGTTCTTTTGCTTCCTTCAATTGTTTATCTTTCTTTTTTTTCTTTTTCGCACTTTTGCTCTCCCCAGCATTCTCCTTCTTTTCAACATCCCCATTATCTTCCCCTTTCTTCTCTGGCTCAACACCTGAAATAATAAAAATATTCCATGTACTTAAAGCTACCAAGTGACAAGTCAGAAGCAATTACCCAGAAGAAAGACCCCAGCAAAGTTTCAACTAGACGACAAATAATCTCCCTAAAATATTTAAATACTACTTTTATTCCCACCTAATGCTTCAACATTTATGAATAATACTGCTTGATGCGTTAAGAAAACCTATTAAAATGTTTGAGAAAAGATAGAGCTACAACAAGACACTCCATACCCCACTAGTGCTACAATCACGAAGATGGGTAAACAAAAAATTTGATTTTCGAAAGAGTAACACTAAAAAGATTTAACATTGAACAGAATTCACATAAATCACAAGAAACTTTATCAGACACAAGACAATGAACAAACAGACAAATGACATCAAAGAATGCGGAGTTCTGACACTTGGTTATCCATGGTTAAACAAATAAAAGCATTGAAATTCCAGAAATGTAATAAAATACTTCAAAAATGGAATAATCGATATATACATAATAGATACACTTAGTGCCACACGCACGCACACGCGCACGCACGCACACACAACATCAGCATTTTACATGATAAGGAACCCACTAACATGCAAATAGATAATAGTTGAATAATTGATGATACTTTACCAAGGGACCCATCTTGCCCATTGTCCTTCTTATTTAATCCCATTTCAGCAAGAAGAGCATCAAGTTCTTCAAGACCCTTTTTCTTCAATTCCTTCTTTGAAAGCTGCCTTTCTGCATCTTTCGGTACCAAAGGAATTTCAGGAGCCTTCTTCACTATCGGCCGCTCCACCTCCACTGGCGCCTCAATTTCGTTGTCAAGTTCTTCCTCAACATCATCATCAACTTCATCAAGACCTTCTTCCTCACTGTCACTTTCCTGTAATCCGAATGGAATAAATATAAGAATTATCAAATAAAACCAATATCCCAAATAACAATGCATTTCATGAGATTTAGAACAGTTGTATAAACATAATTTTACTATTAAATAGCCTAGATTTTTATCATTGCCAAGGTACGAATATCATACCATTTTTCCTACAAAAATAATTCCAGCACCATAAGTAACATTCTTAAAATTGTGATTCACCGAGAGATCAAGCTAAAATAAATCAGGAGATGGCTATCAAATTACAAACTGATATACACTGTTACTTGACAATACTATTGTTTTTGTTTGACAGCCAGAATAATTACTTGATATCACTATTCTCACTATTAGCAAAATTACAAAAATACAATTATGAATGCACTTAGACATAGCCAATGGCTAATAATGCTGCCACAGGTTAACAAAAATGGGTGGACCAATATAGTCAGGTTATTGGCATGATGGGATGGCTCATCATACTTCCATATGTAATGGTCCTAAGGACCACAGTATGAACAATGTGCATAGAATTCCAGAGGCTACCACCTAGATGAATGAAACAAATCCAAACGAGAAAATTAGTTTATATTTACACTTAATACAACATTGAAGAATCTGCAGCAAAGCAAGAAATTAGGCTATGGAGATCCACTATCACAATGGAAATCCATACTTTACATTAATGCAGAAACAATTGCTTGATTCGTTTAATCATGAAGCAGCAAAGCAACTATGAACAGCAGCCAGGTCTTATCTTTTATCACCTCCATCAAAGCATGTTGTAATGACACATCATATGGATAAATGACAACAAATTAAATGCCATTTACATACTGTGATACCATAATTAGACACCATGGATAGAAAAGACAAATACATAACTAAACATATTTGGATAACTAGCATAAAAAAGAGTGAAGACATATAAACCAAAACAAGTACTGTGTGATCCTCAACACAGAGCCCAAGTACATGTACAGCAATAATATTTTATATAACTAAAAAGATCAAAACAGGAGCAAAGCAAACAAAAATGTAATATTGAATCCCAATCAACTGACAAAAACCCTTAAATTCCATAATTCTTGGCAAACAGATTTTATCAATGCCATTCATTCATTAAACGTTTTGATCCCACAAGGAAAATCAACCATTAAAAAGAACTTTGTTTTAGAAAAATATCATTCAACAACTCCGCAAATCTTCATTGTATCACTCAAATTCTTTACATCAATGTTAAATATCTATGCCACATGCAATCTCTACAGAACACCCACAGCACCTTAAGGCTTGCAACATTCGTGGAATAATAGTAGAAAAGGAACTAAAAAATAAACAAAAACTATACCTACAGCATGCAAAATCACACAGTCATTAACAAAACCAAATACACAAAAGGAAATATAATGTTACATGCTAGATGGATGGGAAACGAAAAAACTAATCAAATTCATTCGCGCAAGATCATTTTTCTCATTGGAATATCCAGAGTCACTCAATCGCAATTTTAAATTGAAAAAGACGAAAGTAGGCATCAAAATAATAACAAAAAAGCATAATTAAAAGAAAATAAAACAAATTTCATTAAAAAAATTTGAAACCTCAACAGCAGGCTCCTGCGCCTCCTTTTTGTCGCCGGACTCCGCAGCGGCCCAAACCGATTGAGGTGGCGCATTTGTAGCGTAAAAATCGTCATCATCCTCATCGTCCACGTCGGCCCATGATTTAACATTCAGTGGCGTCGGAGCCCAGAAAACCTCCTTTTCCTTCTCCTTCTCGGCTGTTTTGGCTTTGCTCTTCGACGATCCTTGCTCTTTCTGCGTAGATTTTTTTTTCTTCTTCAAGCTTCCTAGCGCCGCAAATCCGTTCGTGCTGTTTATCACCAATGATTCGTCCTTCCTGCCTCCTACCATGCTTAATCCACTCGCGTAACCAAACACTCGGCTATATTGTTTGTTAATTGAATTTTAAGGATAAACAAACAAAACTAAGAAATCAGATTTTTAGAGTGCAGAGATTCGAATGAGAATTTAGGGTTTGAGATCCAATGACATCTAAATCACATAAAAAAAAGACGATAAAGTTGATATAAAAGGATCTGATTAGGGTTTGCGATTCTTAAAGTGCCCCCTGCTCAATACGTTTCTTTGGATTAGCAGTAACGAAACGATTAAAAGCCGAACAAGCCTTGAATGTATTATTATATCTGTTTCTCTCTTCCGTTCCGTTGTATTCCTTTCTGGGTTTCAACGTGGCCGTTATGGGCTTTTGGGGCGATGCACGTAGATGTAGGCACCCGCAAGGCTTCAAATTAGGTATTGTGATTAATTTCGGGATCGCGCAGAGTAAAGTTCCAGATAATGGTGGTGGTTTGAAAAAAAAAGATTTTGATGTGGCCAAGAGGGAGTCATTTTGTGTGGTCCCATTTAGGAGTGATGTTTTCGGGTGGACGGATGCATGTACGGAGCGGATAAGAGCAAAGATCATACGACACGTGGCAACAGGGAGTTGTTTTGGGTCCACTTATTGTGTACTTGCGTTGGCCCACTTATCATCAAGATTTTATCAACCTAATAAATATAAAAAATTTTATACTTAATTATATAGATTATATATATATATATATATATATATCTACAAGCTTCCCTTTTGTCCGTGTCATCACTAAGGGGCATTGGGCCAGGTCCATTCAGACATGAGATTAGCCTTTGAATATATTGAAAGAGGTCCATTCCGTGCCTTGTAAAGGGAATCAATACAAAGAATAATCGGACTTTGACGAGGAAACAGATAATCAAGACGAAGCAACAGCTCCGGCGTTGTCGAAAGTAGTTCCCACATGCTGAATGACAAAACCGTAAATCTTTCTTTTTAGCCCTTCAATTTTCGCTAATAGTGGCTCGTCCTTCTTCGAAATTTCACGGTCCAACCACTCATTCACTCGTTTCAATTGTGATAAAACTGCAGCAATAGAGCCACAACCTAGCGGTAAGGTGAAACTGCCACTCGTGGCAGACTCACCAAAAACCCTGAAGCCAGCATCCAGCAACTCCTCAACAAACTTTACAAACCACCTTTGCATCTCAGACTGTAAATTCATAGCAAGCTGCACTGTCTCTTTCATTCCCTCACCCTTGGTCCATGTCTCAACAGCAGAAATGGGTGCCGGTGATGAATTAGCCTTTGGTTGACTCTTGGCGGATGGATTGAGAGAGTGCCGTTTCGACAAACTTTTCTGCAGAGTTGATGTAGGCTCGTCGTTCTGGCTGGTTAAAAGAGATACAATCTCCAGATCTGTGGCCAATGCAGCTTCAACCCACAGAGAAACAGATTTAGACTGCTCTGCAGAGATATTGTCTTCAGGTGTGTCTAAATTATGACTGATGGCAACTGATTCAGCAATCCTAGTATATTTCACGACGTCATTGTAGATTAAGAAAAATCTATCAATGCTTGGTAAAGGATTCCCAGTCTTGGATGCTGACGAAAGTTCTGAAAACTTGCTGAAATAGATAGATGCTTGGTAAAGGATTCCCAGTCTCAGATCATTGCATAACATGAACATACCAAGTTGATTCTGCTTACATGTAATATCCTAGCCAAGACATTGCAGCAAAATGTTGGGCGATGGAGAGAAGAACTTACCTTAAGCTCCTTAGAATAGATTCGGTAGCAATGGCCTCCTCCAATGCTTCAGCTGCAGCTGTAGCAGCAAGAACTCTCCTCTGCATAGCCTCCTGCATAAATCAAAACGAATAAAAAGTAATTGGATCACTTAGATATTATCATTCTTATCCATAGATGACAATATCAATATGCTAGTTCTACTAGTGTAATTCCTTCCATACATGGAAGTGTTTTGCCACGTAAATCCAATTCTCTTCATACCTTCCCAAGCCTTGCAAGGTCAGCGGAGACTGCATCAAGTGGAACACTGCCATCAGTCCATTTCTTTTCATGAACTGTGATTCCTGGAGCTCCATAAGTTGGCTTCTCTTGGGCCAACCTGCTTTCAGGTGCACTGGGTTTTGTTTCCTTCCTAGTTGACGAATCATCGCTAATGGACTTGCGGCCACTCACATCACTCAAACGTCTTGCAATAGCAGCCTGGAAAACAGTGGAAGAATGCCAGAAATTTAACGTACTAATTAAACAAACACACGCTTAGCATCTTAATCTACCAGACAATTCAAGCAATTGTAAAGAAAGAAAGTTAACAATAAGAGCGTGAGATAAACAAAGTTTTACTTTGGCAAAGACAAATTTACCTGTGTCCGCAAAATGGCTTGCAGATCTGGCTTATTACTCTTTAAACCAACCTTTTCTTTCTGCTCCTCCGAACCCCCAACTCCAGGGGACTCATCCCAGCTCTTTCTACTACTCTTCCCCTCCGAAACCTTCGAAATCCCGGCCACAATCGTTGCCGTCTTTTTCTTCCCAGCGGAGTCTGCAACCATCGGCGATAGCTTCACTCCACTAGACAACCTCCTCCCTGGAGAAAGAGAGGCCCTCCGTGGATTAGGGGATGCCTGCCTTCTGGCGTTTGGCGACGGCTGCCTGTACCGAGATGGCACTATAATCGCTGGCTCCCTTACTGCTTTCCGGTTCTCATCTTTTGCCGCCGCCAGGCTCGGCACGATGCATTTTGAGGGCACCGGAGACGCTGACCTCCTCCCTTTCCCTGCGGAAGAGGGATCTCTTTCAACGACCGCCACATTCTTCTTTCCAGCGGATGCGGACCGTTTTGCCCCTGCCGGAGACGAGAATCTCTGCAGTGGCTTGTCTAAAACCGCCTTGGTTTCATCCAAATCTGGTATATCTAAATTATCTCTGGGAGCAAGAGCTTTTCTGGTTTTAGGGTTTTCAATTTTACAATCAATTTTTGGTTCGCGGTTTTCTTTCTTAGAAATTTCTTCGGATTTTTTGTTGGAGAGATAAACAGCAATTGGATCAACGGAATACTCTGAATCAGACACGGGTTGAATAACAAACTCTCGTTTAGAAGTCGAAATGCGCGCGATAAGCGGTTCCGGAGTGCCAAGGAACGCGTGACGACCTGCCATTGGACGGATGCCGCAGACACGAGGAACGGGGGAATCGAACTCGAAGCGTTCCACGTAAACGAACTGGCCAAGCTGGAGGCGGTTGGTGAGGATGAGTTCAGTGTCTCTCTCTGATAAGGACACGTAGGTGGAATTAAGAGAGTCAGAGAGCTGGACATAGAAGCCGTGATTTGGCCAGAGATCGGAACCTGCAAGACCAGGGACTATGCCGATGACTTGGAGGAGAGCGGAGCGGTGGTCCCCGGTGACGCGGGTGGCGGAGTTCATGGATTGCAATAGTTTTAGAAGGATTCCTGGCGTGGGTGAAGCCATTGTGGGTCTGTTTGTGTTTGCGTGGGAGTGTACTGTGAAGGTGAAACTAAGGACGAGAGGGCTGTGGGAGAGAGAGAAGAGTAAAGTAGTGGACGAGATTGGGCCGTTACTAGATTTGAAATTCAAATGCCCGCTTATTTTTCTTTCGTTTGAATCGACGTGGGTCCAAGCCAATGTAACGACTAGGAATAAACGAGTCAGATGCTCGAAACGATGCCGTTACGTTTTTAAGTAAACAAGTTCAGTCATTTAGAGACTGGGTAATGATTTTCAATTCCAATCATAACGTGCCAAGTGTCATACTGGATTTTGTTTTACTGTTTCTTTTTTTCAGACTTTGGTTTGGGGGTAGAAATTTGTGAATCAGCTTAATTAGCACCAAATCTGTATCAGGTGTGAGCCGACTGTCATGGGCTGACGCCCTCGATTCTTAAACTGTTGTCATAGTAATAGCGGGTGAAACTTAGGGATCAATATTTGTTTTGCACAGTTCATTATGCAACCGTTGATTAAAACACGGGGTTAACTATCTTATTCGAGTCACCTAAGCATCAAACTATGCTGTGAGTTTATAGCCCATTCGATCATTGATTAAAATTGATCAATAGCAAAAGCTCAAGCCACGGAAACCAGGCACATACACACAAGATGAGCGATTCAGATCATGCTCAATGTCCTATTATCATAGCTTGTCACTCTTTCTGGCATACAAAGCACGGTAAAAAAACCATTGCATTACAGGGCTGCCGAATAATTTACGAGAAACAATTGAAGGCCAAGGGATCAAAAGATGCAGATTGTTGACCTGTTTTTTATTATAAGGAGTGCAGGAAGGAGGGGAGAAAAAGAAGAAAAGGCTTTAACTCTATTCTTTATCTTGTATATTTTTCTGTATACATTTATGCCACAAAAAATAAGAAAATCATGAGGAAAACAATCAGCACAAAGAATATCTTGATCATCAGCCAACGGTTTGATGATATACTGTTAAGATACCTGACCAGTTGGCTCTGTGCACCTTCAACATTTGCCAGTGTGTCATCCATGTTCTCATCAATCCTGCAGGCAACAGTTGTAAACAAGGAACTTAAGATCGGATAAATAAATAGTGATAAACATAAAACAATTCCACATTACACTGTTCTATTATATTGACTGGTTTCCCAGCAAAGGTAGATTTAGCTCCTCCGGTAAAACGATGAGTACCTCTTTTAATGGAATAGTGAAAACATTAGGTGACACAGAAACTCTTTTCATTTAGGAAGGACCTAAATCTGCATCCACCGGGTTTAATCTGATGACTTTTTGACCAAAGAGCACTACAGTAGGGAGAAGGAGCCCTACATGCACCCTAGTAATTGATATCATTACTCAATCTGAATCAATAAGCATGGGTGAATAATATTGAACAAACCTGATTGCTATCTCTCCTTGCTGTGAAACCATGGTTGCTAGTTGTGTAAAGATATTGCCAAGCTCGTGAATAGTAGACTCCACATTATGAAGGGCTTCAGCTCTACTCTGCATGTAACTGTCTTGCTGTGGAACCAACTGTTGTTGTTGTTGGCCTTGCTGCTGCTGCTGCAACAGTGGCTGAGAATCACCATCTGCTTGCTTGCTGCAAAGGAGAAATGCCATGCCACATTATTAGGTGGAATGTGCGGCCAATGGCCATTTCCAATTTCATTCAAGATTGGACTAAAAATATGACCTAATGAGCTATGATTTTTACCTTGAAAATAATTGGGAGGAAGATGCTGAACCATTAGCCCAGGGAGGAGGTGAAGCTGTTGACACACCAGCAGCTGATCTGGTAGCAAGAGGGCGTTGGCGAACAAAAGGATTTGTCAACTCTTTTGAAGCATTAGAAGAAAACAGTTGCCTTCTACTCTCATGAACCTTCAAATTCTGCATTTGCAAGAAAAACTGGGACTTAGACATGCAAGAAAGTAGGCAAGTAACCAAAGCATATTGGTCCTTTCAAGCAAACTAAGTGTACAGTAATATTCAAATACCTCAGTCCGCATGGTAAGGACTTCTTTAAACTCCTTTGTCGTGCCCATCAAACGGTTCTTAAGGTTATCTACAACATTTGTTGAATGGCTTGTGGTGTCACTTGAAATATTTCCACTATCATTTTGGGAGTTGCAAAGAAGTTGGAGGTCCACAACAGCTGAATTTAGTGCAGTGATGTCTTGTTTTATCACTGTTGTCAGCTCCTGGATCTCCAGAGTTGGATCATCAAACACTGATGTTCTCTTCGCCACTGGTAAGACAGCACAAGAAATAAAAACATGTTAACACCAAAACCAGCACAGTTTTGAACTTCTAAGTCCAAACCAATCCAGCCATGTTATGACAGAGATTTTCCACAACATAAATGTTAAGCACAGAATGCCAACATTTTGGTGTTCTAATGTTGAATTTTACATAAATCCCCAACAGAACAAGTCATCATATCTAACCATACATCAAAGTTCTAAAACTTAGTATTAATGAATGATGATAACAATATTGCCAAGCCAACTCTAATACACATTAAACAAGAAGACAGGGCTCCGTTTGAAGCATTTTCCGTAATAAATAGATGTATACATTTAAAGAACTGTTAGTATGTTTTTCATACTTAGGCTTTGATTTGCTTTCTATGGAATTGAGGTGTTACAGCTTTGCAACTACAACTACTGTGGATGAAATCATTCGATGTCAAATATTAATGGAAAAGTAAGTCATTCTCACTAAAAATTGGTGTTAACCAAACGCTTTAGCTAATGTGCTTTAAAGTCGAAGCAGAATCAAACTAAACCCTAATCAATGTAGCTCCTGATGTCAAGATCACATAAAGAGTAGGTCTGACAATTATTTGTGCAATTGTTGCTACTACCACCGTCCTCTCATCACACAGCCACAACCATAAGCCACCACACCAGCAATTTGGATTACCATTTCCATTGCTGTAACATTCTACCCTCACTTTCACAGTCATAATGACAAACTTGCTACATAGATTACTCCATTAATATTAACCATATATCTACGGCTGCCCCATCTATCATCTTACACAACAACGCATCATTTTTAACAAACCATCACCAAGTCCCTACACTTTCCATTCACAAAAACTGTAAAAACAGACACAGTCGTATGATGCTATAATATCCCTGATTCCATCAAATTTATCTTTAAAATGCTGAAATTTCCTATCCATTCCATGGATGGCATGATATAAATATTAAAATTTAACCAGAATAACTTTAATTTAAATGCAATATTCACTGTTAATAATCACAACATAATTGCATAAAACATGTTATCCATATCAATGCATTTTTTCTTTTAATCAATATATATATATATAGATGACAATCAAACAGCTTTTTACTTACATTTGGCGAGCTTAGCCAGCTTCTGCGATGTCTGGTGGATCCCATACCCGATCTTTGAGGCCCTTTTGTTGAACTCCGATTGAATGGCCACCGTAGATTTGCTATCTTTGGGCTTCATCATGGTGCTACGACTGCCACTAGACGATGGCGCATTGTTAGGGAACGAAACAGTTTTCTTTAGCCTCTCTGCTATGCTTAAAAACTCTGGCGTTCGATCTCGATACGATGATTGCCCCGATTTCACCATCATCTCTCTAAATCGGAAATTATTAATTTGTCTAAAAAATAAAACGATTTGATATTACAAATTTAACTAATGTATACACCTTCCGGTAATGTACGTGCATGGATGCGCGATTGTCTATGCGTAATTGATGAAATTAAAGAGGGATCCAGCAGAATTGGGCGGGATGCGAAACCCTAACTCAGTGTTTGGATGCTGAAACGTTGGCTTTTGAGAGCGATTTGACAGATATGTTACGAAACGTAAATTCGGGTCGAAATGAGGGCAATCTTTTCGAATTTGTGGATGAGCTCTGTGAGCAGATCTGCCTTCCTTTAAAAATGTTAAGAGGAAAATTGTTCAAAATGATCCCATTTTGTACTTTATTTAGAAAATGATGCCATCGGTCTTTTCCTAACTAAATTGACCAAACAAATAATTTTTTACAAAAATATCTCATATCCAAAACTTCACAAAATTCGTATTAGTGTACGGTGCTCACTCTCTGGAATTAATTGAAAGTATTACTATTTAAATATTATTTTATTAATTAATTTAATAAAATAAATTATGATTATTTATTAAAAAATTAACCTTCAACGAAACAGAAGAGCAAAAACCACACATCCCACAACCCTTTTCAGCAAGTTATCCCAAATTCCTCATCGTGGCAGCGATGAATAAGCAAAAGCTATCATCACAGGGAACTGGCAGTCATTATCGGATGTATCTTCATCTGTAACCATGGCCAAACCTGAGAAATCACAGTTCCAGGATTGTTGGTTGTTGATTTGGTAGTACATGTTGAATGCATAAGATGCATTTCCCTGAGCATTTAGATGACTACAGGATGAGCCATAACCTAAATCAGTACAATCCGAGAGGCTACAGGCATAGTCTATGCTATCTGGCAGTTCCTCCAAATCGTAAGCGTGAGGATTTAGGACACAACATTTTCTGGGCATGTATTTTACGTCTTCAACTGGTACCAGACCCTGGTTCTCCTGCATTCCTGATAAATCTAATTCATACTTTGGCTTTCCATCGAACTCGAAACTCCCCCAATGTCTCTCGAAACTCCCTGGAGTAATGCTTTTAGCATTCTCATCAAGCAGGCTGAATAGATAGACATCAATAGTACCTTTCCTCGCTGGGGTTCCATTTCCACTCAAAGCATGTTTCAGCAATCCCTGATTAAATCTCTTTGCATTTTGGATATTGGCATTTTTATCACCATCAGTAGCCCACCCAACTTCGCCAACCATTATGGGCATGTCTGGGTATCCAGCTTTGGCTAATGACCAAACAAGGGTGTCAAAATTTGCATCAAAGACATTGGTGTAGAGCAAACTACCATCTCTAACGGGCTTGTTTGCTCCATGAAAGAAAGAAAAGCCTAGCGGAAAATAATCGTTGCCATAGAGACTAAGGATAGATGTTGACGGTAAAAGGCGCATCATTTCAATGAAGAAACTGAATTATTTGTATTGTAAGGTCTTTGACGTCAGCTCGGAAATCACCAGCAGATGGAACAGGGTTTGATTCCGGGGAGTTGTAGATATCAGCATTAAAAGGAACTGTTGCTTTGACCTTGGAACCGAGCTCAGCTTGATTGAGAGCTTCCTGGACATTTTTGAGGGCTGGTAGTGTGATGTAAAGATAAGGAACGGTTCATTGCCCACAGCTACATACCTGCAAATTCAATTGTCAAGAAATTACAAAGCGGTTAAGCACCAACGTTTTGCTGCATTGAGTGTTTAAAAGATTGTCTTAACTAATCTATTAAGAAAGGAATTAGTCATGGTCCTTGCTAAATTGAAACATGAGGTTTCCAAGATCTCTGCAGACACAATAGAAGCCCCGGGCCAAAATGCCGGCAGATCCAAGCGACACTATCAATCTTTTTAATGTGGTATTGGTTGCTATCACATTTTCACCTAAACTGTTCACAAGGTGAAAATTTAAGGATTGAAGCAGCAATTAGCTATCCATTAGAGTGGTTAGGATCTAGGCATCTAAGATAGAAAGGTAAAAATATTCCTTCATAGAAACAAGGAATCTACTTACCCAGACTCGGGGGAAAAGAGGTGCAAGAAAAGGACAGAAAACCAGGATTGGACTTTGGAAGAAAAACGACCTGTCTTAGAATTAAAAAAAAATAGCAAGGGACAGCAGAAACATTCCCAGAACTGCAAACCTTTAAAGGGAAGTTGAGAAATGAAGCAGAAATACCAGCAAACAGAAAATATAACATCAATCTATGACAAAGAAACATTTACTAAAATAACAGACATTACCCAAAGCCACCATAAATTTTAGTGCACTTTAAGGCAAGGAACCAAACGAAACAGAAAGAAAATGATTTTGAGGTAGACATTAATGGAAAGCAAGAAACAATGTAAACAGGGTGGTTAAAAAAAATCAAGAAACTGTGTTACTCAACTTGATCTTGACTCCACCAGAATAGGAGTAACTAGTTACATTAACATCAACCCAAGAAGCAGCAACCTTAGGATCTTGACTCATCCCTAGCAACATGTGATTGGGAATTGCCAGCATCACTTCAAGATCAGTCCCACAATAGCAGCTAATATTTTCTCATCAGCCTCAAAGAGCTTCAACTTCTTAATTCCATTTTCTCTCAACATTTGAACCACCTTGTCTGGTGGCAGCTGGTGTGTTGACATGGTGCCCCAGTTCACTCCAACACCAGTACCAGTTGAAACCAAAGATGACGACATAAAAAAGACTAGAAACAGAACCAAGAAATGGTTACAGTCTATGACACTTGTCCGTGCCATTTTCTTTTGATGAAAGAATCCTTAAAAGGGTATCTTTGAGTCTTTCTTGAATGCAGAAAGAAACAAGAAGCAAGGAATATGACAGAACAAGAATGATTGGTAATTCAGTGGGAAGCAAAAGAAAAGGAAGAGGGTAAGTATTAGTCACTTCTTGCAGTATATATTTGTGATGCTTGGCCTCTGAGAAACTTCATGGGTAAGGTGAGAAATTTGATAGTACAGAGAACAAAAGGCATGAAAAGGAAGAGAGATTCTTTCCTTAATTCTGTTATTCAGTTATGGTGCCACTGACATCCATGCTAATCTGCTCTCAATATGGTCAAGAACTTCACTTCACAGGCTTCCTCCACTGCCTTCAATTTAATCAAATCACATTTTACCTGACAAGATAACTCTTATGGCATGAGCACTAGGCTTCCAAAAGGACAAAATTAATTCATACACCTGCTGTCATGCAAAGCAACTTTTTTAAGCATAAATAATTACCTACCTCTTGTATCCATAAGCATATACCTTTTTTCTTATAAAAGATAATCAAGTTGTTCCTTCCTTTATCTCTGTCTTTACATGTTATGATTGAGATAAACCATAAGCATTTCAACCAACAATAGATAGTCACTTTAAGCAATGGCAACTTTCATGACCTTTTTATATTTTTGAACTAAATAGTTTGAAATTCTATTAGAGAGATTCCGACAAAAAAAATCCAAACCACCAAAAACTATTATAACTAAATTCAATTTGAATAATATAGTAAAATTACTGCCTTTAACTCCAAGAGTGTTGATGATTCGAGTCACTTTCCTATATGTTGGGGAACAGTAGTAGAGAGAATCCCCCAAATGAACTTGACATTTTCTTGATTGTCAAGGAAAAAATTGAGAACACAAGAAATTTGTTAGATACAGTTGTTAACGTTTCTGAAGTTGGGAGAGCATATAATAACTTTACCAACTTTGGCTTGGTTTGACGAACCATTGATTACGTTTAGACAGAAAATTGAAGAAGATCCCATAAATGCAAACTTTCCAGCCAGAATCTACGCGTTTCACTCTCATTCAGTCTCGCTTTCTCTGTTTGCAATCCTCTTTTGTTAAAGTTATGCCTTTATATCCAAAAATTAAATTAAAAAAAAATTGTTGCGTCTCTCATGGTGCATTCCAAGGAATCCATCCCCATAGGAAATGCTAGTAACTTCACAGGCTACTTTCCAAAGGACCAATAGAGACAAACTGCCAATGAATATTGAAAACAAAACACTGAACCCCATAAGAAACGCCATGCCGGTCTCAACTCTTAACCCTTTGTTTTGTCATAGCATTTTGAGTTTATTGCCAGTGCCCCGGAAACCAAAAGCAGTTGGAGTACCAGTCATCAGAACTATAAGGAATTTGCAATATTATGTGAACCATCGTGTACCCAAATGTAACAACTGATATTAATATTGCATGTAGATCATACGCTGTATATGTGATCTAATTAACATTGTCAAATGCATGCAATGTTGTAAAGCACTTCCAAAGCTGACAATATCTCTTATACAACATTGGCACTGGACATTGGAATACATGTGATTAATGAAAAAGACTGAACAAATTTGTGGTAAATGTATAACTTGAAAACCATAAAAAAGGGAAACTTCTTCAGATTCATGAAATTTTCAAATCAAGGCTTAGCTTTCAGTGCAATCTTCTTTAAACTTCCACTCTGCACGGTTGAAAAGGAAGCAGCCCCGCCATATTAAAGTTTGAGCATGACTGAATTAACTGCCTAACATGACAATGCCTGTTCTCTAGATTGCAGACCCACCAAAATGCAGTTCACACAGTGCTTATTACTTCACCACCCGATTGTACACTGAGTGATAACTTCATTGAAGCTTGCTTCTGGCAGCCTAAAGCTTAAGCAAAACATTGCCTGAACCACAAAGGAAAGCTCAAAAAGTGATGCATTTGTGTTGATTCCAAACTTTTATGCACCCACGAACTCACAAAGTACAATAAAATAATTCTTCAGAAAAAAAAATCCTGAAATTAAGAAAAAGATTTTATTCCTGAATTGAGGTAGCACTGCATACCTTGTTTGGAGCAACATTCCTAACCTTATGAAATATAGGGTCTTTTATGCAGGCATTCAAGGCGGACTCTGCCTCCTGCAAAAGAGTTCAAAAGGAAATTCAAATTATTCAAAAAAAGATGAACAGTTAAATAGAAAAGGTTCCTGAGCTTGCTAGAACACTACCATATACAGCTCATAGATAAGATAGTTGAGCTGGACAAAGGCAGAACAAGGCAATGTGCCAACCACTTGAAATATGCAGTTAAAAGTTTTTCAATTATGAAGAACGAAAAAAAAATAGAGAGCAAAACATAACAAGCTTAAGGAATTATTCACAATATCTATGGAGCAAGAAAAAAGGATACAAGGAAACAAATGAAATCAACAAAGGCATATGTCCCCCCAGACTTACAGAAATTATCAATTCTTGGGTTTCATTTGCCCGTATGAAGAAATAGCAATGAATCCAAGGTAGAGATCCCTTCCAATATTTCCTCTGGATAAGGCCCCTAAATGCATCTGAGAGACCCAACGAGAAAAAATATGTGTCAGTTTTTTAATCAAAAGAAGCAGCACAAAGAAAATGGAAAATATCTAGATGTGAAACAAGCAGTTCCTGTATACATACAAAAGAAATATTTTGCTTGCTTCAAAAGTTACATCAACGCATTTATTTCAGGACATAACTAGGAAAGTGATCAATTTTCCTGAATGCAAAAAATAAGATCAAAACACTCAACAACAATTTGGCCGCATGAAGGGTATGTTAAGATGCACAAGTAAGCCTAGAAGTTATAACACATGTTGGCAGTCAGTGTAAGTTGAAGTTCACAAGGGCTCCCACAAAGGTAAACACTCCACAAGAAAAACAGCAGAGAAAAAGAGTAGAAATTGTGCACTGGGTGTTTCAAAGCTGATAATTCACAAAATGTATGTGCAATAAGATGCCTAAGCAACCAAACAAAAAGGGATCATCACCTCAAGAAATACACAAATCATATCATCTGCAAGATATACATGCAAACCCATTCTCTTGATGACAATTTTTTTGTATGTGTCTGAGAAAGAGAGAGAGTGCAAGAAAGTGTACCTAGAAACTTTACAGCAGAAGCTGGAAGGTTCATTATTACATGATCAACATGCTCCCAAGTCTTAGCATTGGGCAACTCAGAGCCTCTCATCCTCTTATTTGTCTTTCCTTTCCTCCCACTAGCACTGTTGGCGTTTCCATTTTCTATAGAGGAAAATGAAATGAACAAGTTCAAATTTCTACCAGACAACAAGGAGATAAAGTGTATGCATTCATCAATCATAGTATTTAAGATGAGAACGTTGAAATATATAAAATACAATCACCACATACAGTCTAGTTAATGAGTCGATAACAGATGGTATAGCTTATCATACCTTCCCAGCAACCATCTGAATGTCTCTTAGACGCAGTCACAAATGCATCTGCATTCCTACAGCAATTTTGAACACCCTCCAGATTGCAGGTAAAATTACCAGGTACTTGTTTAACCTCAACTGCAGGAAGCCAGAGAACGAAGATAAACTTTAAGCCACAATTTACAGGAGAAGAGTACAGATCAAAACAAGATGTTACCATTAAGCCCTGCACTTTCTTTCCCTGTTTCTTCATTGGCCTCTATGCCAGAGTGCTCACAAGCTTTAAGAGTTGGAACATCAGATTCAGAGTTAATTTCACCAGCCGGTGCTGCCATCAATTTAGAAATAAATTCCCTAGCATCCATATTATATGCACGAATACTGTCATCAACCTTGTTGACTTTTGCATTAATCTTCAAATAATGAATGCTATCCGGATTTAAATCATTAGCAAACACAATGCATCCTTTCTGAGCTGCTGGAATAGCGAAAGGACCAATGCCAGCAAACATGTCACAAATTATCTCACCAGGTCGAAACTGGGATATAAGCCTTAGGTGTTCATGTTCCAATTTTGAATTCCAATAGACCAAACTGTAATCTAGCTTGAATGTTGCACCATATTGCTTCACTTCTGTAATCATATTCTGCTCTCCAGCTAAAATTTCAAACTCTGGCACTCGAAACTCATTTGTAATTGTTCCAACTTTATTAACAACAGTTTTGATTCTTGGATAATTTTTCTGTAAGGATAGAGGAGAAATTACAGTGGTTACTACCATTGGCACATGGGTAGCAGCAAAGAAATACACATAATATGAGATCACATTCAACAGCAAAGAGACTGCATAATAGAAAGATAACAAGTAAAATACTCCTTGACCTGTCTGGTAACAATGACCAACATATAAGACAAGAAAAGCACCATAACTTAAATTGATGATAGAAAAAAGAGTAAACATGAAAGAATAACAGATAAGCAGGCTTGGTTTAAGGCCAGAATCAAATGAACACTTACATCATAAATGACCTTGGCTATAACATCCTTGAAAGGAAGTAGTTCATCGTGTATGTTAAGATGTGCAATGTGACCTGCAAAAGTAGAATGAACTGTTATTTAGTAGTCAGTGGTAATGTTCCTCGTGTTGATAGCTGAAGATTTAATGCCCAGCATCTCATAAATAGTTTTCTGTGCCATGCAGTGAGTAATCAAAAATAGAAAAGTGACACGTTGTGTGTAAAACTTGTGCAAATTCAACAGAGAGATTCAAGCATAAGAGAAACATCAAAAGGAATGATTCATAGTTTGAATACTTAACTATGGTTTCAAAAGATGTAGGTACCTCCACACCAGGTGGAAGAATCTGCTTCAATACATGATCTACAATCAAGATGACCAATCAGAAAGTTATCCAAGAAAAAAGAAATTGATAAAGAACTTACCTATCACCATAACAAAATATGATGATAATTCTCAAATAATAAAATTACTACAGCTCAAGAATCAGAGCAAAGCACCGTGACCAAAAAAAATAGAACTACTAAGCGCAACATTTCAAATTTCCTTTGTTAACGCTCACGTTTACATAACAATTTAGCTGTCAAGAAGATATAATAGATAGTGATAACAGTTTCCAATGGATAACAGAACAGCATTGCAACTGACCTGCATCCCAATAGGAATATCCAAGTGTCATAGAATAGGGAACTAATTCAATCTTGCATAATTTATTGAGCTCTTCACATTTTTGCTCTGGAATATCAGACAAGTCTTTTCTACATCAACAAATTTCCATTAGTACAAAATAAGAAGCTCATTGATGCATAATGTTTTCAAATAAGAGTGCAGATGTCCATCTAATGGAGCTTGGGTTTGTCTATATTAAGCCAACAAAAAACCACCAAGTCAAATATGCAAGTTCAAGAAAAAATATTTTTAAAAAAAAACCATTTCAGCATTCCTACCAGAATTCCGAACCTCTTCAGACAAAATCACATAACGGTTTTCTTCACATTTGGGGTCCTCAATAATTGGTTTAACACGGGCCTTGTTGAGCAAATATCTGCAAATGCACAAAGGGTTTGTAGACTGATGACAGATTCAAAATACAACCATGAGGAACAAATTTTTTTCAAAAAATAATTATGAAAATTAATATATCATCAAATTATTCAGTCCTGTGCACGACATATCACTATCAACTCTCAGAAAAAGCAAAAATTCTCACAAAAAAAGAATACCATATGATTAGTCGTATAAGTTATGTGAATTCACCATTGAGCACACATTTTATTCTCATTCACATACATCTCTACAAATAGAAGAAACACTACAACCAGAAAAGAAAAATGAAGGTAAACACCACAATGAATCTGAAACATAAAGTTATATTTAAGCTATCCCTCCTAAGCAAATCCTTTGTCGTGTAAAAGAAACCCACATGGGGGCTGTGCTTACAAGTGTCTAAAACACCAACAAAATCAGAAACTTGTTTCAGCGTTACAATTGATAATAGCACAAGCTACAACAGTCAGTAACAAAAAATCAAAACCATTTTACTACTTAGCATTAACTTTAGTATTGATAGCCGAAGTGAGTTTCTACAAAAGCAACAACACATTGAAAATTTGATTAACGCACATCAGGCAATCTCTGAGTAATTGAAATAAGACTTAGTATACGTGACCGTACCCATTTAGTATCCGAGACGCAACCTTACAATGTTCGCGTGGGATTCTGAGAGCCCATAATTTCAGATTCACATCAAACTTGCTTTCGTCCAACATTGCGGACTTTGGGAGCATTAATTCACTGCCTAAAATAATAATTAACGTAGAGAAATTAACAAGCACATTAGAGTACACACGAATCTCAGAATAAACTTGTGAATGAAAATAGATTTTCAAGAAACCCAGAGGATAAGCAGCGAGCGGTACTAGGGTTTAAGCAGTGAGAAACGGGGTTTCAATTTGCCAAAATAGCTGTGTTAAGTGTTGACAAGTTGACGAATGAGGTATTTTAGTCAAACCCACAGCAGTCCCTGACTACACCCTTGTTCTCACAAACTATAATAAAGCACTGAGTTTTATTTCCAAAAGAACTCAACTCAATCTCTGACTACACCCCATTGAGCTCTTTTATTAGATAAAAGAACCCAAGAAATTTCTTGCTACAAGCCTTCATATCATGCTGACTTTTATTCAATGAACTCTGACTACATGTAATTAGGCTGACATTTTGTTGTGGAGTGGTACTAAATAACCCCAACTAAATTCTGACTACACACCAGCTCTGAGTAGTATACAATTTGATTCACCGGTATGGACGAAGAAGACATCCATCCAATCTGTATTCGCTCTCTCCCTCTATGGGTTTTTTCCCATCGACTTTAATACGAGTGTTGTTTTAGTATTGTCAAATAGTTATTGACCAATGGAAACTTACTCTTACGGGGGTCCCTTCTATGAAAACACAAAGAGAGGAGGAGGAATTAATTTGTTTCCTTCTATTGTATTGGATCATAAATGTACCAAGTACAAAATCATGGCGAAGAAAAACAGAAACAAGGACAACTCGGGGGATTATGATTTCCGTCTCATTCAAAACAGATGAGAATGAGCGAACCGTAATTTCGTATTTACACTAATTGGCCTTTCTAATCCAAAAACAGTGTTTTAACACTACCCTTGGATTGATTGAATCTCACTTTAGCAGTAAACCCAAAATTCAACGGCATGTTTCTGGGTTGGCTGCGACATATATTTTATTTCCGGAGAGCTCCGATTCCGCCACCTGTACGTACCCATCAATCTGATTCTGTCCATCAAACGGTAGCCGATTAATCCCTCATTTCGTGATCGTGCCAGCAGAGGAGCATAGAGACGCAGCGACGAAGGATGTAGAGGCGGGTTTTCTGTTGCTTCACCATCAACAAACATCGCTTTTTGATGCTGGAATCCTGGCGGTGGTTTTTACAGCAGCGAGATTTGGAGTTTAAAAAGACGTACGGAACGGCAGACATGGTAGAAATAATATAACTTGTTAACTACAGGAAGAAGATATACGAGAGAACACGGTTGGTTATCATCGTTATTGATAGTATAAATAGAACGGAAAGTGGTCCCATGTCTGCAGTTTGGTGTGAAACTTAAGACTGACGATTTTACATTTTTACCCTCATTTTAAATCATTTTTATTTTCCATTTTTTCACCATAATCAAACCATGATTCTTATTTTAGAAATTTTTTTTTACATATTTTTATTTTAAAAAATAAATTTATTGTATAATATTTTAGAATTGTTTAAAGATTTTATTGAGAATATAGCCTAATTTTTTAATAATATAAAATTTATAAATTACACGTTAAATTTATATATTAATTAAAAAAATAAAATAATTGATTAGTTATAATTTAAATATTAATCAACATTTATCAAAATTATAATTTATCGTACCTTTAAAGTTGTATGAAAACATTAGGTTTAAATATACCTTTATTAATTTAGTAAACTATCCACTTTAAAAAATTATTTATATATAGAGAGAGAAAACCTATTTTTAATCCAAACGAAGTATCTTGAATGATAACAAAAAATTCACAAACTTGTAATTATATTTAATGAAAATTTTAAATTTTAAATTAATTTTTTAATTTTTTGTATTTAAAAATTTAGTTATTTTTATTGAGTATTAATTTTAATTATAAAAAGTTTAACCGATCACTAAAAATGTCTAATTAAGTATTCAAATATTTACTTAATTGTATGAAAAATATGTTTTAATTAGTAAAATAAAATATTATCTTTTAAATTCTGGAACAACTTTAATTTTTAAAATAGTAGCAAATTGAAATTCATTAATTAAACATGCAAGGGCCATTTGGTCCTTTTGATAAAAAAGAGTAATCATGTTTGTCAAAAACCCATGTGGCTCAGTCAAAACTGAAAAGGACGGGAAGGAGAATCGAACCGTACAAGGACAAGTGTAGCGCACACCGGTTTCAACACCAAGCTTCGCGAAGCTGACGTGGTACAGTTGTCGTTATTTATTTAACCACGTTTTCCCTTGAGACTTCTCCGTGGCGGTGAGTCGGCTGGCTCAAGTTCAATTTATCTCCCCCGTCGCTTTCTCGCGAAAAAAAAATCCTTATAATACCTAAACTGCGACCAAGTGGCTAGCATTTTAATGTTGCTATCGTACCAACTGGACACGTGGTTTTGTTTGATTGGAGGCAAATTTACTTTTGCTGGCAAGCAAAAAGCATATCATTGGTATCAACAGCGAAGAAAGAATTGTATTCTGCTTCATATGCTGACGTGGACATCCGAAAAAGGTCATCGTATCGGGCCCAATCGAGTCAGAGATTGGAAGCCGTGCATTATCCATTCTTTTTTTCTAATTTTTTAAACTAGTTTCTAGAAATTTAAGATTGTCAACATAGTACAATGCATCTAACACCGTTCATCAACCGTTAACTGAGGTTTTTGCACCATTAAAAAGAATTTATTCCTGGGGCCGCCTATGTTTTCAGGTGGTAATATTTATCCAGAAGCTTCTCGGTGTATTCTCCAAATGCAAGAGTACCTTCTGACGGTATCACCTAAAGATAACACAGAAACAAAATCCGTTAGGTTACATGAAGTTACACTTTACATGGCGGAAAAGAAAGGGAGCATGTCAACACTATCCACGCAGGCTGTCAATGGCGGAAAAGAAAGTGGGCATGCAGATGAGAGTTGATCATGGCTAGACAAAAGGATAACTGATTTTTCTGTAGAATTGACTAAAATGCATGTCTTGAATTTAAGAAGCAAACTATTATATTTTCTTTCTAATAAATGGAGACGAAGCAATTATGGAAAACAGGGAAAAGAAGTGCGCAGATGAACCACTCAGTGTCCTCGTTATATTTCTACAAAATTTTCAGCAGACAAACACGCAGGAACATGTTATCACACAATGTCCAAAAATGGTGGCAAGCAAGGTGTAGGTATTGAGACACATACCTCTCTGTGAATACGTACGTCCTCTGGAAAATTAAGCTTTTCATCCCTGCAAGATGAAATTAACACCATCAACTCAGATGACAGCATAGCAGCTATCGACAAACTCTAGAAATTTTGAACATGTTAGAAATCTACTTTGTGAATAAACCTACCAATCTGGTTGCATAAATAGCGCAAATGTTGATCGGTCAACACCGGAAGCCTCCTCTTCTTTTGGTGCCTACCAGACCACAGACAAACAAAATATTATTAATGCAGAATATGGCAATAGAAACAGGTCCTAAGGTTTAGAACATCAAAGTTTTATGGGGTATATGCAAACTGAGGTTAAACATTGGAAAATTTAAATTATCTTCTTGATTCTTTATCTTTTTGAAATATGTTCTGACTGCATCCTGGAAGCTCCCGTCTTAATCCACTTTTTGCTACCATACACATTAGAGAACGGTTTCAAAGCCAAAATACCAGTCCATTGCAAAGAATCTAAGTTCAAAACCTTATAGAGGGAGGTATTACCATACGCTTTATTGCATCAATTCAAGTTAGAACGGAGCCCATGAGCGATATAAACATATCATTAACCCCCTTATGGGATAAATATTGATAAATCTCAGATACTACAGATTGAATTTGAGATCACAAACAAACAAAATTGGAATTATTTGAATCAGTTTTGTGATTACTACTTGCATGCCATATCATTTCTACCAAAATCTCCCAAAAATAAAAAATGAATTATAGAAAGTACCCTGACACAGTGAGGTGTTGCACAAAGAAACCCTCTTGACAGTATTTCAGTGGTCTCACCAATTTGGTACGCAATCTCATCTTCTCCGAAGACAACCTTATGTGCAAACAGAAAAGAAGTTATCAATGAAACAACATATATATATCCCTCTAAAGCATAGACTGATAAATTATTTAAGCTCTACAATATATAAAGAAGTTAGCAATCTGCTTATTAGAGAGCATTCACTAATCCTTTTATGCATCACTGAATTATCATGATCAAGAATGTATACTTTGACAATTTGACCAGTCCGAGTTCTAATATAAAGCCCTGCAACACCATCAGGGCAAGGTATTACTATACCATCTGTTGTAAAGATGCCACGGGTCAGACCTGCGAAAGAGTAGGAAAATTGTAAGGAGGACAACTATAATATTGATACTTTGACAAGTTTAAAATTGATATAATTTTTTTTTGACAAAATGTAACCTTTAAATCAACCTAGAGGCTTATCAAATCAATGAACAGAGTTCTGGGATGGAGTGGGTGAAGCTTTTCTTTAAATATATATGTATATATATATATATATATATATATATATCCACAAACGACATACTGTTGAGCTAGACAACTAGCTTAGGGCAAAAAAAGAATGATAGTATTAAGTGACCTGAAAAACCAACTACCTGTCAATGAGCCATGGTCTGTATGCCATCCACACCAAGATGACATTGAGCCATCATCTTGGATACCATTGCTGCAATTCATTGGAAACTTGTTAAATAGTTATTCAGAAAAAATAAAAAATACTTCGCCTAAATTATAGAATTTATTGGATACTATGGCTCTTCATTTTTCTTTTAGTAATTTAAATCAAAAAAGTATATTTAAACTACATACTAAGCATAAATCATAGCTATGACAAAATATATTTAGAATAAATCATAGCCATGTTGAAAAAAAAATAGTATGAATCCACATGACTCATGCTTGACAATCATGGCACTAACTAGGTCTAAACATCATCACTAGATCACCAGAAAGTTAAACACAGAAGAACTGTCCAATGACTAATACATGAAATGGAAGTACCCAGAAGATGATTGGTCATTCGTCAAATTTGTCCAAATAGAAAATGCAAAACAGAAAATCACTAATCTGGCACTTAACATGGTATCCACAAATTACCATTAACATCTTAATGTCGCTCAGATGATCATTATATGAAAATACCAAATCTTTCAGAATCTCGAAAGTTAAAAGTACAAACAACCAGGGTTGCCAGATATGTTAACCTTGCACATCATTGCCTTGGGATGGTAATGCCCATCAAGAAACTGACACTCAATCTATCCATAAGGACAGCCAGATCTTGTTACATTTTATACAAGCATATTTCTGGAACCTAAATATATTAAGTTCATAGATCCAAAGTTCTACTCTCTTGCCTCTGGTTTTATGAAGTGATAAAGCTTCCAGAAAAAACCTTATGCCTAAATTTTGTAGAATTTATTTATCACATAATTTAATCAAATCAGGCATCACCAAGATTAACAAAGTAGATCCTTCATGTAAATTTTTCATCTTACGTTTCAATGTAACCAGACAACTGCTCCAAATATTAACAAATATGAAAGATTGTGTTAACTTGATAAAGAACTGAGCTTTAGAATCACTGTGGGTATTCCCACAGCAATAAAAAATCAAGTTATGGGGAAAAATGATGGAACTACCTCTGTTGTGTTGGAAAATAATAAAGCAGACGGCCTTTGTGACACCGAGAGCGAAGAAGTATTTGTTCGAGGCCCCCATTCTCATGCATTATCATTCCTTTAGATACTACTGCTCAAGTGCTCAAAAAAATTATTGGAAAGGTTTATTTTGCCATATAAACATATATAAGATTTATATAAAGAGAGAAAATTTGAAATATTAACTTTTCAGTTATGAAGCATACATCTCCCATGATATAGTTAGTTGAAAATATCATGACTACTCAATGCAAATCCATTGAGAAATACTTCCCAAAATCCTTCGAATACTTATACAACATGCAAAATTTTTGCAGGACAAAATCCATTTGCCCATATAATCAGCTTTTACCATAACATACCTAAAACAGAGCCTAGAAATCTACATACAAGCCATAATATCATGCCCAAGCAATTTACCATATTGATCGCAATGAAATGCCAACATCAGCCCAACATCTACGATCAACTTTCCGAGACCTTTGAAAGCTAGACATAAATAATTAACCTTCAGTAAATACACAAAAATAGTTGAAACATGAAGAAAATTAAAAAAACCAACATAAAAGAGTAGAAGACAAGTATAGCATCAAACAAGAAATTTACCCCCTCTTAGAACTTCATTTGCATAAGTTGGCAGAGATTCATACCAGAAGATAAGATTATTATAGAAATATGATCGTACAAAAGAATAATAATGAAACTAATGTCTGCTAAAAATCAGTTAAAACTCATGTCAGTTTAAAACAAATGTGCTAATAGGGAATAGATGTTGACAGTAAGAAAAATAGTATAGACCACAAACAATGTAGTTATTTCCCAGCAGCACATGTACACAAACAGTCATAAACAGAGAGAAACTTGAAATTTGTTTACAATAACTGTTGAAACTATCTAAATGCCAGATCACAAGCAGAGAAACCAATAGACAAAACAGACAAACATCACAATTATTTCCACAAACAAGCATTTGACTCCACATTTTATGACTTCTTTTCACATCAAGATGCTTCTGTTGGCAGTTGTACAATGACCATCATAGTGTAAATAATACTTGTTGCTACTCATTCATAACATAGCTTGCAAAACTGCAGCTTTAGGACTTAAAAAACTTTCTGACAATGAACCCTAGAATTATTGCATAACTATTGTCAAACAAACGTATCAAAAGACAATTTGCGGCATGCAGAAGAAGTCACTACTTGAAGTCAACAAAATCTCACAGTAGTCATTTGTGAACATACCCATTTCAAGTTCTGGCAATGCACCATGAGGCCATATATTCGAACCACAATATGATGGATACCTAAAAGACAGAGAATGGGGGACAAATACGGCAACTAAGAAAGATCATATTTTGTATATCCAATATAAGTATGCTCAAACAAACATAGATGAATTAATGCACATATTTGAAGAGGAAAAACTTATCCTGGTTATTATCTTGTTGTCTGGCCATATGAAATCCAGTGCAACAACTGGACAATTGTATGTTACTTGACACAATTGAAATATTCTTAATATATTTTAATATCTTTTACCGTTGAACTAAAAAGGAATCTGTGGTAGGCACATCTAACAGTGGATTTGCATAGAATGAGCCCTTCAAAATATCTGCAAAAGCATGAAATCAAAAAGGCTAAGCCCCCACTCAGTGAAACTTGGCACATTATTCGTCTGTAAACTAACAACATGAAAAAAAAAGAAGAAAAATATCATAAATTATGGAAACACCAACACTTTCTAATAATATTTATCAACAAGAAACAGTCAACATCTGAGCTTATCCCACTAAAAGCAGGACAGAAGATACATAAATACAATTGCAATTACAACTGGCAGTCAGAATATTCTCATTTTATATTTCAAAATTCCTCAAAACTTTAAATGACTCCCCCCTTTCCATCTCCAAACCTAAGAACTCCCGCACTACTCTCTCACTTGCATGCTAAAGTATACCAGAGTGTCAATCCTGAAAAAGGTGCAGGCTCCTCATACCCCTTAATTTATTGATGCAATATCCATGTATCACAACAGATGAAAATTCGAGATCGAAATTCACTTGGCCAGTGTTAGAACATACTAATCATACTGGAAAACCCATATGTTAAATTTCCACAGAAACAATTGGATGTTGTTTATAATATGAAACCATACCAGGCTTCCCAGATTCAAGCTTCTCTTTCCCATGACTCCATCCAAAGTTGTACCTATGGTAGAAGGAAAATAAGAGTTGAACCAAATTAAGCGAAGAAAATGAGTAAAGTAAATATGAGAAAAGGAAAAGTGTTATACAATTAAAGATTCAGGAGTCAGTTGAGAACTAGACGCAGACCTACTGTGATGATCTTCAAGATCCTTCTTCACCTCTTCAGGCAGGTTAGCTATTCTGATAAAATAGAATCTAGTGAGCAACTTATATAAAAAATTTTACATCTACCAGCAAGTACAGGATGAATCTTATACCTAGGAGCGAGATGTAGAAGATTTTGACGCAATGTAGAAAATCCAGGAACCTATAACAATAAAATGTCAAATTCAGACAAGTAATACAAGCATATTGAAAGCTATAGAAAGCCTAATACCAAACCAGAGATAAACATTCTCCAAATTTACCACATAAAACCCCACGCAAGATTCGTCAAATATAGGGAATAAAAAAGATTCAGTAAGTTACATACACAACGTTAAATTGAAGCAGTGATTGTGTTATGGTAACGCTGGGGGAGGCAATCATCATTACACTATTAAAGGATGGAGACGGGACTTCATCAAACTTGCTTTTATCAATTATTCTACATATTCTTTGTTTTATAGAAGACTTTCCAACAGGTTTCATCATATTCCACAGTTTTACTAGTTACACCACACTTGGGCAATGAAAATGCAGTTTGTACCAAACCAATGGGCATCTCAGCTCCAAATAAGCACTAAAAGATCAAAAGTCCACAGAGAAAATTAATCAACACACTATTAATCTTCCAACCTTCTATTACAACTTTCACAGATGGCAATAACTGACCTGATATATCCACTCAGATTAGAATGTTAACTATGTGAGGTGCTTTTGTGGATAAACAAGGCATCAAAAGAACCGTATGCCAAACAAAACCACAAGCATATATATTGAATATCTCAACATGAAACATTCACTACATCCATTTGCTTATTTCTTGAAAACAGTGCATACATATCAAAATTCAAACATTGCTCTAATGGTAATCGCCTTAAATTTTAATTGTTCAGTTGCTACGGTTGCTTAGTGTGAAAACACCAGCTAATAGAGAGAAAAGCTTCAAAAACCATACAATAAGTACAAAACAATCGTCAAATGACAGTCCTCTCCTACAGATTCTCCGTTTCGAAACTGCAGAGCAGATTCAGTGCAAGTTATCGATGTTTTGAACAAAAGCAAGGTTAATTTGTTGCAAAAGAAATCTGCATAGCTCAAAACGGCTGATTTGCACCAAATCTACCTTTTTTCAAAGTGCCCTACGTCCACAACTGAGAATTTCTACGCCAAAAGACTGATAAAACAGAAAATTATAACTTAAACAAATAGTTGAGTATTGTGCTTGTAACAACACTTGTCAGCGAAACAGAAAATCGAAAATAAACAACAGGATAACTCAATCTCTGTGCAAAAAGAAACGACCAAAGTATAAGGGGCTAAAAAAAAGGACAATTCGATTGGGAAATATAATCCATACATCTGTAACTGATAGTATTCCAAGCCCGTTGGGTCCAAACCCTTCTTCAATCTTCGTCGACAAGTCAGCATTCTTTTCCTGTCTCAATCAATCAATAGAACAGCCGTCAACTTTCAAACTCGCGCATTTACGTTAACATACACAACGAGACTGAGAACGGAAGGCAAAAGAGGGACTTTACCTTGAGCTCCGAGTATGAAATCTTGACGGTGCTGAAAGTAGGGAAGAGGGTTTCGGACGAGCAGGACATCTTCTGACACGTAATCCGGCGGGAAGGAATACAGTTAGACGGTGACAGAGAGGGATAACCCGGCGGAATAATGAGAAGGAATTGCCTGCCCAGGTGAGTATTATGGACAAGTTGCCTTAAGATAATCGAACTCATACGTGGTTGCCAATCAAATGAAAGCGACCAGGAAAAGGAATCTCAGCAAATAGCGTAACCAGGTACGTGACTTCGTAATCTTATTGACCATCGTTCCCGCTATGCGCTCTGATTTCGCCCGCAACTATAATTTAAGAGCATGCTGATGGCGCGTTTGGTTGAAGTTGCAGGGAGAAAAATGGAAAAATAATTGTACGTTGAATTCATGTTGTTGAATTACCAAACGCACCCTGAGATAAATATATACTTAATTATATGTATTAAAAAATCAGACTAACAGTTTTTATAATTTATTTTATTAAAATAATTTATTAATTAAATAAATTAAAATTTTATATAATTAGAAAAAAAAATTCACACAACCCAACAGGAGTTGTTCGTTAGCGTCTCTCATTTCTGCAATGGCGTACAACGCTCACCTCTCCCAGTCAATGCGATTCTCCTTCGCATCTCTTTCCAGATGCAAAGCTTCTCATGCTTCCACCAAGACTTTGATAACCACATTTCCAGTACGTTTGATGAAATTAACTACATCTTCTCGCTCTGTATCTGCCGCTAGCATGAACTATAGTAACTCTACCTTCACTTGGGACGACGTCGATCGAGTTTCTCGACCGGAATATTCATCAGACGACTCTTCCGATCTCCATGGCTACTTCGAGAAAATCAAAATCTGCAATCGCGGTTCAGTAATTCCTTATCAAAGCAACTGCTTTTATATTTTATTTTCCTATACTTATTTATATTGTTATCCTTCATTGAAATTTTGGCAGGAAATGCATTCCGAGTTCCTTCCTTTTACTATCGAAGGAAAAGTTGTTGGTTATACACATTATTGGTACAGTTTTGTTCCTCCCAATATGTTTGTAGATAAGCAATAATGTGCTGCTGGATTAGGTTAATCCGGTCATTTAATTTTTAATTTTGAGCAGTTTCGCTAACCACTTAAGGAGATACGATGACGTATTTGTTTTCTCTCAAAACAACGGAGGCCGATTTGGCCGTCATGTAACGTTGAATTCAAAGCTGAAAACTGCTGAGCAGAGGACGAGAGTCGTTGGAGAAGTAGTTAAATGCTTGGGTGAAGAAGGGCTGATTCCAGGTATACGAAATGAGGTACTGCTGCCTTTGATGGCTAGATAGAAATCAAATCGATTCTTTTCTTGGTGGATGGTGATTTTAAATATATGCTTGTGATTATGCGATTTGTAAATGACATTTACTCTACTAATCTTTATTCATTTGGATTTTACTGTTTCTTTAATCAGTTGTACCCTGCAACATCATCCTTTGGTGCGCCTATCTTTTTCTCGCTTGAACGCGCTGCTGCTCCTTACTTTGGAATAAAGGTGCTTTCAAGTCTTTTGCTTGGCATTATGGAATTTGTATTTTTTGTGAAAAAGGAAAAACCAAAAAAAAATCAATTTTTGCATTGAAAATTAGTGCTGTCATTGCGTGGAAAGTTGGAGATATAAAATGATGATTATGAGACTTATGATTCTCTTTAGTAAGTTTGATTCCTTGATAAGTGATAAACCAAGCAAATAACTTTCGGGTTATAATGAACATTTATAAGCACATTATTCATATGTTACAGACCATTAAGATGGCTCAACTCAAGGTCAATCCTTATTCAAGAGGAAGGAGAAGTTTGGGTTTTAGATTGTTGGCTGTATATTCTATAACAGCTTTGATAGCTGTATTCTTTTGGTGGAAACAAAAATTCCCAGTCTTCGAGTAATAGTAGTTCTGAATTTTGTGAGATTCTGTGGACACTGGTACACCATTATGTTGTTCTATTTTTTTCAGTTATTATCTGTTTATCATTTAAAAGTGGAGTTAAATGTACATTTCCTGTTTATTTTGTTCTACTCAATTTGTGCAAGCCACTATCTTCATGAATCTTTTTCATAAGTGCTAGTTAATTCATAACTCATGTACCGGCAAGTATGGAGTGAGCCAAAGGTCTAAATCCCCCTATTTCCTGTTTGTGTCTCGATGATTATCTTTGTTTCAACTAGTAATCTTGAAATTTTTCCATTTTACTCTGTTCTATTGTGCACAATTGTAGACATAAAATTTTATTATTTTGCATTCTGGTCGAAGATAGAATGACAATTTCCAAACTTAATTTTTTTTTATATTGCTGATAGTTTTGATAAATGAACCTGGCTATGTACAATTACATTGCTGCTTAACATATCTTTCTATTATTTATGAATTACCTCTTTCAAGAATAGGCTTATGGCGTTCACATGAATGGCTATGTCAAAAAAGATGAGCAAAAATTTCTATGGATTGGAAAAAGAAGTCAAGTCAAACCTACATATCCAGGAATGCTTGATCATCTAGTTGCTGGAGGATTGGTTTGTAATAAGAATCTCATTTCCTTTCACTGGTTGGTAGTATTGGATTATCTTTTGACTTGTATTGTGTTGAATGTTGTTGCAAAAGCTCAAAAGTCGTCAGTTGATTCTTAGAAGTCTTTTTTTATGGTAGTTGAATAATGTCAACATTTACTGCATAAGCCAGGGCTCAGCTGGGTTCCTTTACACTTGAAATCACTCACATGGCTCGGGCCTTTGTCTGACATTAGAATAACATGCTTACAATAAAATAAATCAATGTTTTTTTCACTGCAGCAGAGGGCTCCAATATGTGTGCAATTGATTGGTATAGCAGGATTGACTTCCTGAAGTGCTACTAAGGCAGGAGGAGGGCATGCCATCATGCCAATTGCTTTGTGTTCTTACTGTAGCTTTATGCATCTCTTATAGGATAAGAAGGAAGATACAATAGACCATTATGATAACTGCTATTTCTGTGGTGCCATTAATGAAACATGTTAGCGTGAGCTTTGAGGTGGCAGGAGAAACTCTGAATAGGTTTCTGCTTAATCATTTTTTTAGTTGGTTGATATTGTCTGTATATTGGTTATATATATATATATATATATAAATTTTAAACTGGTTGGGTTAGCCCACTGAAGCATCTTGTATTTTGTTAGTCTGTAATATTCAAATGTTCCAGGAAAAGTCTTAAGTGAGCCCATGGGAACTTGAGCTCAGAGCTGAATATCTCATGGGATGAAAACCTTGTGCTAGTGGAAAATATTTGGTGTCTTCCTTCTTGTAATAATTGGAGGCCAAATCAATTGCTGCAGTTGGATAGAGTAGAGTTTATAACAATGGAAACCACTGTTTCATTTTGTTTAAAACCTGTTCTCTAATCCTTATGCTCAATCCCTCTTTCTTTTTTCTTTATTGGCTGGGGGGTGGGTGGTGGCCTTACTGAACTAACTCTTTATGTGATGGTAATTGCAGCCTCATGATATTGCTTGTGGGGAGAATCTTATGAAGGAATGTGATGAGGAAGCAGGAATACCTAGATCCATATCCAATGGGTAAGCTTTCCTCAGATCAACATGTTATAAAATTTATTCTATGTTTATGTTGGCTAAAATATCTGCCTTGCTGTTAAAGTTACCCATCTCAAGGTTCTGATAAAACCATACTCTCTTTTTCTGTTGTGCATGATTGATTATGCTAATGCATCAGATTTTTTTTACAGAGCATTACCAGTAGGTGCTGTTTCCTATATGGACATTGATGGGTTTAGATACAAACGAGATGTTCTGTTTTGTTATGATTTGAAACTACCCGAAGATTTTGTTCCTAAGAATCAAGGTAACTGCATTAAATCCTGTCCGCATGGAAGCCCATTTTTTTGTTAGTGTGAATAAGTTATGAATAGGAGCTCTCTTGATCTGCAAGTTTATAATAGCATTGCATCTCAGTGTTAAATATTTGTACATTTCAATCAAACATCTAAAGTTGCTGAAAGTTTGAGGAGAAAATTATATCTATTCATCGTAATAGCTTTACTAAATGTGTTGTAGATGGAGAGGTGGAGAGCTTCCAGTTGATTCCTGTGACACATGTAGCAAATATCATAAGGAGAACAGAGTTTTTCAAGCCAAATTGCTCAGTTGTCATAATTGATTTCTTGTTTCGACATGGGTATTAACATTTGTCCTTGACTGCTTTTTATATTTTTCTCCGAATTTCAGTAATCAGTTAAAAAGAGAGAAAAAAATGAAAGCATAATTAGTTAATCAGCCATAAGAAAAATACATAAATTCACAGAAAGAAAGCATAATCACTCTTTATTTTGACCTGCTAACTTGTGACATGAGACGGTGGTTTATTCTTCTCATATATAGTTGATTCTTCCGTCTCCTGGAAAAGAATGAAAAGTAAATGCTTGTGACTGGAATGCTGTTAAAAATTAGTGAAGGCATATATCTCCGAATTTTTCTCTAGTACCAATACCTCTGCGCCTTCCATTAGTTTTAGGAATCTCATCTAAGTCTTCGATTTTTTGCATGCTTTCATACATTTATGCTGACTAATGTCCTTGCAAGGAAAGGCACATTTCTTCAAATTTTTGCTCTACTGCTGACATTCATGTGTTTCCCACTAGTTTCAGGAATCTCATCCCTCTGTGATTTTTTTCATTTAATTTCATACATTTCTGCTGACTACTATTAGATAGACCTAAGGAATCCAATAAACTTCTTTACAGAAAGGAGATGTTCAAGTTCCACCTGTATCACTGGAAAGAAACTCAGTTATGCGTGCCAATTCTGTGACCGTTGAATCCTAATCTTTCTCCATAATGTTGTAGGTACATCTGTCCTGAATACCCTGGATATTTAGATCTTCTGAAGAGTTTGAGAAGTGGTGACTGCTCCTAATTTATACTTCTTGCCAAATTCTCGGGTCTAAACTTTTTGTTTGGTTGAATTATCTAATAATTCTGTCTTTGACAGCTTCATTTTATACTCATCATAAGAAAAATAAAAAGACATGATAACCCTATGATCTGTTTCCCGCCATTTGGGCGTAACAAAGCAACCACTTTATGCGTGAAAGTTTATGTATGGTGAATAACGGGGTCTAAGATGAACACAATGAACGCAAAGCACATTTACATACATACATATGTACATGTTTGCGTGTGTATTCCTTTACTGATGCATGCGCACGCACATATATTACTTCATTGACTTATTAAAGTATGCATGCATGCATACTTAAAAAAAAAGTAGATTTGAAAACAGTAAAGCTGGAAGCTGGCTTAATTGCACCAAAGTGGAGAGCATTTTTGTTAATGCATTAATTATCTTGCCCTAAAGAAGTAAATTTGTATCAATGGATATCTCCACTTGCGTATTTCACGATGGAAGCAGGACTCCATATTGAGATAAAGAGTTTCACACTCTCAGTCCCTCAGCTTCTGGGCCCAGTGGTTCAAATACAGCTTCAACTTCACTTTGATTTACTTCCTCCAAGCTTGATGGGTTCCACTTGGGATTCTGCAAAAACATGATCATCAACACTAATTGGGAAATTATGTGTCTCTAATAAGCAAATTGGGTATATGCATTGGCCTCAGAGACCTGAATAACAATCAGTGTCTATTGTGAACACAACTGTTACAAATGAGGACTGCAAAAGCATTCTAGTGATTACTACCATGTCTCCTGTGTAAACCAAATGATTAATTCTAGTTCCACTTATGAAATGTGCACTAATATGAAGCCAATTGTGAAAGAAAACAAATTTAAGACCAATGGTTTAATATTTTGAGGTACTTTATCAAGCTTTAAGAAGAAGAGAAGCTGAGTATAGAGATTGCTGGTATAAAGATTGTTGGCACAGTTGACTGATCTCCTTCTAAATTAATCAATGACTTGCAGTGCAGAAAATTAAGATATTGAGAAAACCTGATCCTTGTCCACCAAGACTGCTCGTACACCTTCAATAAAATCATTCCTTAGGGAAGATCTTAAAGCAACTTGATACTCAGTTTTCATCACCCCACTTAGCTGAATGCAACCAAGTGCAGAAGCGAAAACAATATGTTACTTTCAACTGTTTACTATTAGAGAAGGAAGTCACGAAGTAAAAACAAAAGAGATGAAAAATACTTAGGTAACTCCAACTTACCTTTGATAGTTCATTCTCAGTTTTTCCATATGCTGATGCAACTTTAGAGAAATACTTTTGTGTTAAGCAAAGAGAAAATGGAGCACCTTTCCCAAGACCTTGAAGAGCCTCATTAGCCCATTGTACCACTAAAGAAAAGACAACACAAAATTATCAGTGCAATTCAACATCTACAAATAACTTCCTCGAAGGGCACCAACGTTGCATGTTATCTCATTCTCCTTTCCATAGACAAAATTGCTTAATTAGCTTACCTGAAGCCTCGGAACTTGATTGATGCTTCTTTAGCTCTTCAATTGTCTCCTTCACCGACTTTTCTGCACTAAAGCATGAAACTATTTGAGGCAAAAGCAACTTCAGCTGGGCTTCACTCTCAGGGTCACTACCATATTTTGCCAAAAGTGCTCTGATATCCTGGTGCGGATCCTCGGAACTGTATTACAAATAATCATGCAACAGTTTAGTAAGAGGTAGGAAATCTCTATATATTACTACGGGATCAATATACCATTCCCCCAATTCACAGCAACAGATGTTTTGTTTAAAAAATATGAACAAATTCTATGCCTAAATCACAAACTATATGCATTACAAAACTCATTTTCATTGAACAGATGAGATTTAGGCATACATTAGTTAAATAAATAGTTCTAGGCCATGCCAAAATGAAGGAATAGGCTAAGTTTTAACTACATAGCAATAAGTAACTGGAATTTATCTTAATTATAAGCAGCACAGCCATATTGAAAGTCAATCATATCACAGCAGACAAGGTTAAATGGAGATTCATTTCCGCTGAAACAAAAGTTGGAATAAAAATTACACAGATAATAGAAGACATACAAGGTAATTGCCAAAAGGGCTTCCTTCAGTGAACCTAGATTCCCAGATGGAACATAATGTGTCCCAAGTCCAACAAAGAGTGCATCACAAGGGGTGGAAATCCTCTTTCCTGTCATTCCAAGATAAGCACCTGCAAGACAGGAATTTTAAGTGACTGAAAATTCAACTTTAGATCATCAACTAGAGTCCCCAAACAATCTGACAATCCATATACTGGAAAAAAGAAAAAGAAAGAAATCCAACACGAAATGAATGGTCTGAACAAATCCACACAGGCCTAGGTTTTACTGCATAAGACTCCCAAGACAAGAAATGACCTAAGGATTACATCAATATATATGTGAAAGAATCATATTCCTGAGGCATGTAAATTTACAAGAAAATAAGTCTCTAATTCAAAAAAAAATGACAAAAACCTTAAAGAGATCCATGGAAACCTTCAAATGCCAACCCCATTCTTGAAAGCCATTTTGTGAAGGGGGAGAAAGCAATTATGACTGATGCAACTTTATGGCAACCAGGATAAATGTTTGAAATCTTGAGATGTCATCATCAAAAAACAATTCTCTATATGTTCATAAAACACAAGACCACAAAAACAATTTACAGCAAAATTCTAGCAAAATGGTGAAAACTCATCATATGGTTAATAAAATATATCAAAAAAAGAAAGATTGAAGCAGCTAGCCCACAATCCCAAATCCAATCAAAATGACTATGAAACTATTGCAAATATGCAAATTGAACTTCTGGCAACAAGCAAATCTGCTTGTGCCACTTTAGATAGCAGAAACCATACCAACAGATCCTCCTCCTGGACTTTGTGCTGCTATATATGAAAATCCAACATCTGGGAACAAGCCAATTCCATTTTCTGGCATGGCTAGAACAGTTTTCTGAGAAGTATTTACAAAAATAAAATAAAAAAAAATTTGAGAGAGAAACTAGCACTGTTGTTATAGTTTAAAATGCGAAAATAAATTACTCTAGTATAATGAGTTAATACTGTCCATACCTCTGTTACAATTCTGTAACGACCATGACCAGATAGACCAACTCCAAAACCCATTGTTATGCCATCCATTAAGCTCATGTATGGCTTCTTGTACTCGGAAATTTTACATATTAGAGAATACTCTGAAGCGAAGACCTGACAGAAAGTGCAACACGATAAGGTATATTAAGTTAAGGGGACACTTCTTTTGAAAAAAGTTGATTAAATTGAAACTTAATAAACTTAATATGAATGAAACGCATATTGGAAAAAATAAACAAATCAGGAAAACTGGTTGACACAAGAACTGCCTAAAACAGGCCAATATCAAACTCCCAATAGATTTATGCATGCATACTCATATTTCATCTACTTCGATATTCAACCGTATCTTAATTATTAAGCAAAAACATTTCAATCACAGTGTAAAATTTGCAAAAAAATAAAAATCATAACACGACCCTCCCCCGAATAATACAGAAAATAAAACTCAACATTCATCTGAGAGCCCAAAAGCACGTTTGGAAGCAACACTATGTCACTCCAGTCTTGCATTATAACACGTCAACTACAGATGCTTTTTTTCTTATTCTAAATTTGAATATTTATGAGCTATGAATTATGAAATAAATATCTCTTAGAAGTATTTTCATGCCTTATTTTAGAAAAATATGCAGGGCTGGGACTTTAAGTGCTGACAATGATTGTGAGTGCAACAATAATTAGCTTTGGTGAGATTGATCACTGATGATGGTGTTATTAACAAAACATAAAAATAATGGAACCAAGCAAATATAAAAATATTTGTCTTGACTTTGTAGTTGAAGGAATTGATGGTTTATAGTCAGAAGGACACAACAAGACGCAGTCATAACAGACAATTGGTTTTTGGTTGTGATCTGCTTGACATCACGAGCTGCAGATAAACTAAGATCTAGGTTATCAATGAGACAAGCACCAAGTGAGTCAATTCATAACAAACATCAAATAGAATGAACAACAAAGCAACATTTAAAAAGGATGAAAAGAGGAAAAAAACACATGGTTAGCAGCAGCTCATTTAAAGCGAGCAATAAATAAATCAAGCAAATAAGGAACAAATGAACCCAGCAAACAAGGAATATCCGTAACACAAGACATGCATTATAAGGAAACCTTCTGCACAAGAGGTGTGTTTCTGTCTTTTTGAATTTCAGCAACAACCCCCTTGATGTCCATTCCTGCATTTGCCATGAATGGTCAACTTCAAAAACCTGCCCTAGTTCTGAATAGAAGATAACCTAGAAATATACATACTTATGCATGTGAACCAATTTACATATACAAGATAATTAAGCCCGGTGAAGCTTCGAATAGTCCTTCAATAAAAGATAGTTAGATAAACGACTCAAAGGAGCTTTCAAACATTTAAAAACAAAAAAGAAAACCTATTTTTCTTCAATTACCCGCACAAAAGGCACGAGGTGAGCAGCCCTCAATCACAACACATTTAACCCTTGGATCTAATTCCCAGTCTTCAAGAAAATTTTTGTATTTTATGTCCATATCTGTATCACCAATAGCCAACAAATTAATTAAAACATATCCAACAGCTAGAGAAAAGCATCATAGAATAATACAAGCTAATTGCGCATAAGTAAATAAAAACAGTGACAAATTAACTGTTGCACTGGCTAGTTAACAAGGTCCGATTTTGATAAATTTGTATAAAACCCCAAATACCTCCTCAAAAGCCATAGGCATCTTCTGCTCCATCGTGCAATAAACGTTAATTTTCTAGAGCCTATTTTGATAAATATCATAAACTAGAATGCAGCGTCCTATCAAAACTGGGTTCACACACAACAACTCATATAATAAAATAAGTTGTGAAATTCAACCAAAACTCTTCAATGCAAAATTGCCTGCCCATGAAAAGTAATGAAATTAATGTCACGCAATTTTTTCTCTTTCTTTGTAGTGATCTACATCATTTACTCTCTTCGTTCCACAACAGAATAATCAAAATCACCCAACTACCAGAGTGTCAAAAAAGAAAGAACAAAATCTAACTTCAGCTGTCACTTCAGCGCGAACGCGTGCTTAGGCAACTTCTAAGAGACAAATAGTCAACAGATAGTCCCTAGCTCTTAAAATATTTTTATAAGCAGGAATAAAGTAGTCTCATTAAATCCTAGAAAATTAAGACATACATATCGCAGAAAATAAATAATTATACTTAAATTACAGCATTCATAAGGATTAATTATACCCGATTATCGAAAAGTAACACATGCCGCAAAAAAATTCTGGAAAATAGAAACGAGGAAAATTGAATTGACCTAGATTCATGGCGTTGAGAGCTTTGGGGCGATCAAGAGTGATGACGGCGACTCCGTTTGGATGGACATGTCCTTTCACGAACTCTTCATTGGCAGCTGCAGCCATGATCGCAAATGTTCTCTGATTAAAATTTGACAGAGATGACAATCCGAGGAAACGACAACTGACTTGGGGCCGTTGAGAGTGAGGGAGTGCTGCTGGGTTAAAGAAAATGGCCGAGCATAATTTGCTCAGTAGTCGAGAAGCTGAGAGCGGAGTTCGCATATTTCATGGGGAAAATTGGAAAGAAGTCAGCAACTCCCAAGACTGAATGATCTTTGTTTGCTCTCAACTGGTTTGTCCTCAATGGCCCAAATTATCTACCCAGCCCAATACCCGAAGCCCATGGGCTTTGTATATATCCACCAACTTGCTCGAATTTTTCAATTTATTCCATATTCATATTTTCTTTCAAATAAATACTTAATTGTTTTGTAATTTAGCACTAAATTATTGGAAATTACAAAAATATTTACACTTGAGAATGATTGTCTGTAGAATAGTTTACCGTACTAGACATCTTCAAGTAAAATTTGCGTAATTATCCCATTTTTGAATCCTCAACGTGAGATGTGAAATTTTAGAATTCAATCAGTCCACGTGTGAGCATGTTCAGGGCCATCATTACCTAATCTTATGTTTGTAAACTAATATTAGAACCCAATCTGTCACATGTGTCAGCTTCCCAAGACCATCATTATCCAGCCTGTGTAAAAATGTATACCCTCCCAGTTATTCCAACATCTTAACACTTTCAATTCCAATTATCAAACTGAAAATACTACAAATCCCGGTTATTTAATTAAAATGGCAAGAAATTGATTACACACACCACGCTCTACAGGCCAATCTCTGTAATTCCTGTCGAAAAGTTATGAACACATAACCATGTCCCAATAAGCATATTTTGTGGCCTTACTTCTACAGCATAATTAAACAAAAGAGGATAATCTAGATATATATACATATATGTGTGTGTGTTATTGTTATTACTTAATTAATCAAAAACCTACCACTCCATTTATGATATCAAGAAGTTGAATGTGAGCAGTAAGCTGTGGGAAATGTCCATTGGTCTCTATGATCTCAACCGTTGAGTTACCCTTTATCTTCTTCTGCATGTAGTAGGCAACTGAGTTTGGCACAACAATGTCATTACTGGCCTGGACGATGGTGCATGGTGTCACGACCTTCTCCAGAATTTCTCTTTCGTCACTGTAAAATACAGTTTTGGCCAACGGAAAAGCAACTTCGGGTCTCATACTTTTCAAGCATTTTCCAAACTTCTCAACGGAGGGAGGATCTTTAGCGTCCACAACGAGAGATGCGAACATTGAAGACCAGTTGAGATAGTTGGTTTCTACGTTCGAGATTATCTCATCAATGTCTGAGGGTTTGAACCCACCTTCATAATCATCTGCATCGATGTACCTACATATTGAGTAGCCTGAGAAATTAATTAATAAAGAATTGTTTACGACAGACACTCCTTAATGGCGTTTGAAATTGAGGTACTGTGCCATTAAACTAGCTGTCTCTGACAAAAGCAAACCAAAATATAACTATTACAAATATATCTTTTAACAAAATAGAGAAGACAACACAAAGCACAGAGGTGATCCTAGGAGTATATGCGGCATAAGCGGTTGGTTAAACTCCAAAAGTTAACTCATTTTTCAATTTAAGCCTGGATTCTATAAGAGTCACTGTTCAAAAATTTGCTCATTGATCTTAAAAACTCGAGAGAAATTCAGGACTGTTCTGTATAGGTAGAATAGACCCAAATATTCATAACTTTTGGCCGGCTTCAATAGGACTTCAGTTCAGCTATAAAAGCAGTGGAGAAGTTAGTAATCATAAATAAGCTTAGGCTATAAGGAGCAAAAGTGGCAGTCCAAAGATAGTTTAGGACATGGCACAAAAAGGTTAACGAAACTGTGTTGTCTAAAAATCGAAGCTTGGGTACAGATTCTAGTCTCGTCGTGTGCCAGCGTTCTCAAATTACTGAGGACAGAAGACATGCCGATCGCGCGTGCCTTTACAACTTGCATCGTCCACACAATTCAAGAACAAGATAGAGAAAGCAGGCACTAGATCTTTAACCAGATCTCTTTTGTCCACATGTTTGATATCAAAACAAATACAAGGAACGAGAACATTAAGTCACAGTACTGAGTAGTCAAAGCAGTGATGTTAGGTACTAAACAACGTGAGAAATTAGCTTTAGCACCAAGTCCATGCTTTATCATGGACAAGTATTCAAGAACAAAAGCTGAAGTAAGAAAGAAAAATATGAATGATTGGAGAAAATTCTTTCCAATAAAGCCTAAGTTAGCACAGAATTTACAAGACATGTTCATACCTACATGTTCATACCTGAATGATCAACTTAGGTAAGAATCGTATTGTCCAGAGGAACAAAAATCTGATGATAATAGCATATAAGCGATCACCGTGGAGAAAAAACAAAATTTACATTTCTTTTAGTTTAATTTTTCTGTGGTTCTGGAGGGAAAAGTACGTACCTGGGAGAAGCTCCAACAAGTAAGAGTCTCTTAAAGAGTTCCGGTCTTTTAACCGAAGCCATGCATCCAATCATACCAGACATGGAGTGTCCGACGAACACGGTTGATTTCAAGTGATTCTCATCCAAAAGGGTAATCAAATCATTAGCAAAAGCATCATATGAAGAGTACTTCACAGGATCGTAAGGGTTTGGATCTTTTACTGCGGCCCCGGAGAAAAGCCAGTCGAAAACCATAACCTTGTAATGCTGAGCCAAAACTGGTGTGATTTTGTCCCAGATTGACTGGTCTGTGCCAAAACCATGAGCAAGAATCACAGTTTCGCAGCCCGAGCCCATGATTTTTGCGTTCAAGGCTTCTGTGAGATCTAGCTCTTGCCCTTTCTCTTTCTCTTGCTCTCTCTGTTGCATCACCATGATTTTTGCGTTCCCGGTTGCCGAGAGATCTTGTTCCTGCATCATATGATTACAGTATTAACGAGAGAGCTAGAGACAGGTGTCTAGTATGATTTGCTGTTGGTCTGGCCTCCATTATATAGGAAGAAGGTGAGGCCTGTCAGTAAATTACTAAACACAAAATGAGGAAATATAATTAAAAATAAATTAATTTAATAAAATTTTAATTGGACAGGCTGTTTTAGAATTTTTGAAATTGATAATTGCAAAAAAATAAAAATAAAAAGACATAAAACAATACAATAATTATACGTAAATATATTAGATAAATTTTATATTGTAATTTTATATTAAAAATAGTAATAATAATAACAATAATTATACGTAAAATAAATTATTTTTTAATAATTTTTTTTCAATTTATAAAAACATAAATAAAAAACAGTTTGATCATAGTTTTAAATATTTATTTTTATTTAAAATTAAATTTTAATAAGATCCCACAACGCGAGCAGCACGTGCTCCTAGACGACCGATAAAAACAGAAGAATAAGTGAAGAAGGGTCGACAAGATTTGCGTATTTTGAAACGAGTTAAACATGGTTACTTAGTGGAGTGGATCTCGGCGCCAAATATACCAGCAGATTATGAACAAGTCAACTTCTGAAAGTTTTGGATGAAATGAATGGTGATGGGAGGAGGAGTAGATCAACTTGATTGTGGGCAGTTGGGATCATTAGTGACTTGTGTTTCTGTCCTTTTGAGAAATGGTCATCATGAGACCCACAACACATCACTAGCCTATCCTAGCCTAGCTCTCTCCACAAGAATGATATTGGTAATCTTTGAACTAACAAAAGCATAAGCTGCAGTAGCCAAAATGGTCATTAAAGACCAACACACCTGATTAAAAGGAATTATTAATTTATAATATTTAACAGAGGTGGGAATAAATGAAAGGGGAAAAAGGACGAGGCAGGGAGGGATTTGAGGAGCGTGCCCTCTGGTGGGGACAGAAAAAGGAAGAGGAAGACAGCACAACCGTTAGAAATCCTTCGCGTGTTCAGACATAAAAGGGCCCATTTGTCTTGTTGTGTTCATGATTATTTATTTATTTAGAAAGATGGATAACTCCAAGCCCCACCTTTTCTGCCATTAATTGTAGGTGAGCCCCGCCGCGTTCTTCTCCTACACAATTTCTTTTAGATTTGCCTTCATGGATTATCCATTATTCATTCTTTAATGCATACCCTTTTTTTTTAACTAAACCTATTATTGTACAAGAAGAATGATCTTCAAAATTATAAAAAAAAATTAATATAAAATTTAAAAACTATTTTAAGTATTGAATACGTTACACGCCATGTCTGTTTTGAGGTTCCCACCGGTCCTGCGGTGGACGGTTACGTCGGCCAACAAGATTCAACGAGGCTTGCAAGCAATGGTTGCCACCAGTGCGTGTTCACTCTACGTCACACTTGAATGAACCGGACCAAAGTCTCGTTTGGTTTGTTGAAATGATTTGTGTGTTTACAGAGACGCTTCTCAGCCTTTGATCACGAAAATTCCACCATTTAAAACGAGATTCTTTAATAAAACCAAATAGTAGAATACACTAATCATTATTAAAAAGGTTTTAACGCAAAGACTCCGCGTCTGATCGACCACCGAAGAGATGATCAAGAACCCTAATCAACTGAATTATTGTAAACATTAGCAGACGTCAGATAAGGAATATTGTGAACAAATTATGCCGTTTGATGCTAATTGGGTAAAGACAAATCGAGCAGAGCAGTAGCCAATTGAATTGATTCTTAAAATATTTCTCTTGCAATCGGAGAGAGATGAATGGCCTCTTCCTATTAACAAATTTATACCAAAATAATGTCATCTCATGGGATAACGACACCATCAAAAGTGAATTTTGGCACATCTGTGTTTGTACTTATACTGTATTAATAATATTTAACATCTTTCTTAATTATAAAAAAAAATTGACAATTCTAACTGTTTTTTAATTTTTGTATAATTATAATAAATTAATCTTAAGTGGTACTAATTAATTTATTAATAAATAATAAATTAACGGCAAATAAAAATAATTTTAATAATTGAAAATTATATTAATAAATATAAATGATTCCAATTTTAAAAATTATTTTTAGATAAATTTTTAAAGAATTAATATTTAAACGGAAAATAAATAATAATATATAATTAATTTTGAATTTAAAATTTTAATCATTCATTTATATAAATTATCTCTGGACTACTTTGATATGTTATATGATAGTGTTAGTAAAAATTTGTCCCTTTAAATGGTTAACATAAGAAAGAGACATTCCCTCGACCGAATCCACCCAAAGACTCTGTTGACCGGCCACCTGAAACCATGCCACCATCGCCATACTTCATAGCTGGCTACATACCCTTGGCTCTTCTTCTTTGAACCAGTAACATTATTGTCTCTCTCGTTTTCTTAAGAACAAAACTATTGGGTCATTCTTTCAACCAATGATTCACGAGCAGACGATGACTGTCAAATAATGATCAAACTGACGTGGGAAGTGAAGGATAAGCAGTCTTAATTCTTAAAAGGGAATTGTGTTTATAACCTCGTTACTTTACTCGTATGATCATGTGGATTAGATTTCTTCAACCTGTATTGACGAGACACAATAACCACCATGATTACGACTCCACGTGATGCTGGTAGCATCATTGCAATTAAAATGCAAAAGTTTCATCTTTTTACATTAATTAGTTGGACAGAGACATGACAAGCACAGGCACTTGATCGATCAAGGGGTTACTGTACCATGCATGCTTGCCTTTCTATAACCTTACGATCGACTAGTTGCCATAACGATTCAATGAACCCTAACAATGTGAGATCAATAAATAAGTTAGTTTGAAAAGCCACTGCATTTAAATTACAACACTGGAACGGCCAAATTGTTGGTTTAAAGAATTTAAAGCTAAAAGGCCCGAACGAAGTTAGCCCTACCGCAACCAGTGGCCCCGATTTTGACAAGTTCTTCAGGCTGAGGCATCACTCAACGTCAATCTTGCGTAGAATTCATAAATCAGAAAATCTGCAACAGAAAAGACGATTCAAAATTTATATCTGTTTGTTCATTTATTTATTTTCGGCAGTTAAGAGGGCGGTTCCTAACGTTATAAATGTTGATAGGAAGGAGCAGACATTTTGACGAGGCAACGCAACTGTTCACACGACTGCGGTCTCAGTTCTGACTGCATTGCGTTTGCATGGAATACATGGATTGTACAAAGAGAAGAGGCTAGCCAGCTAGGTTTAGGTGATATCTTGATGATTTTGGACTGCACTGCCAAGCACCATTCCACTCAATGAAACTGATGGAATAGTGTAATTGCAACTCGGCGAAAAGCTATTAAATTATAATTATTAAAAAATATATTATGTATTAATTATTAATTAACACGTAAAAATAATATTTATTAAATATTTTAATTATTTTATTTTTAAAATTTAATAAAATTATAATAATTTCAAATATATACGAGAATATATTAATTAAAATTAAAATATTATAATTTTTAATTTATAAATATCTTGAAATAGAGTAATTAACTTTTATATAATAACAATAATTGATAAAATAAAATTATTTTAAAATATTTTTATTATTTTTTTAATTTCTAATATATCATCATACTCTGGTATTGATATTGGGTCCGAACACCCACCTGAATCCTCCCGTGCATATCCTAGTTCACAACATAGCAATCAATGGTAAGAACTGCCGCAGGCATGCTCAGAGTCGGGGCTTGAGTTCAGATTATGACAATTAAGGGGTCTGAATACGACGGCGGCCCTCGCCTGAGTTTAAATGCTTTAGATGCTAGACCCATACGGCAAGCAATCTAATGCTAGAGCAAATTAGTTCTTCCATTTTGTGACAACGTCGGCTAAACAACATTGTCCATGTTCGGTTGTCAGCAACGTGTACTCTGCATAATTTATAAATTTTATTGCTTAATAAACCGATGTTCTAAATCGAAAAGGCAAACTCAACTGAGGAGATTATCACCACCCCAACTCTAGTTACTTACAGATTTGTGTTAGTTCTTCGTTTAGTTTCTATCAACAAAGGGATAATGACAATCACTTGTTGCCGTCGAGCCTGTAGTAAATTGAAAAATATGAAACAAATCTCAACAGCATTTTGGAAGCATGATTGCCAATTACCATCCACACGCTGTGATGAGAACGCCATCATGCCCGTACAGGAGATGGTTGAGGGACATCGACCAACCGTTCCATTGTCTGCAACTGATCGTATGGTGCTATCTGTGACATTACATTGCCAAAAGAAAGAATCAATTATGACTAATAACTGAACAAGTTTGATCAAAAGAATCAATAATGACTAATAACAACTAAACAAGTTTGATCAAATTTTAGAAAGCACATTTGAAGGATGATTTTCCAAATGTAATCTATGTAGAATTTGTATTTGGAATGATGATTGCATTTATCAAACTCAAGGAATGTTAAATTGCTTTTTTTAAATTTCCTTTTTAAACAATAAGACAATCGTACACATTCATCATAGAAATTTCAACTTTGCACTACATAACACAAATGACAAATCACCTGGCTAAATCCGTCGGGCCATGTAATTGACACAGCATAGTTTCCCATAGGCCGAATTTCTTCGGGTTCAATATCTTCTGGAACGTCAGTGTACTGCAGCTTTTGCTCACCGGTCCATTCGTCCTGTTATGAATGCAGAACAGAGGGGGAAGCGAGGGCAGGATATGATCAAGTCAGGCACAAGTCAAGAGAAAAATTTCATTCATAACAATCACTACATTCAATTCTATCTTCTTATAAAGCACCATTTTGATTGCACATCGTCAGTCAAAGGGTCAGGTGAAGAGTTCTACTGTACTCTATCAATACTTTCACTTAGAGGTCTTAGAAGAACAAGCTTTCAACTTCAACCTCTACATTAAACCGGCTTTGTTGAGTGTGTGTAACAACCCAATTGTGGTCATTATCCGAATCTGAAGAAATTAAAGCCTTCAAAATTTTATTCTCTCTAATAAATAATTTGTATGTTTTAATAACAATTCTAAGAAAAGAGCATGTATTTAGTGATTTCCATAACTATTGTAAGAAAATTTTTTTGTTCTGAGTGGGTTCTGGTATTATTAGAATAGAAATTAATTCAGATGCCATTTTTATGTTAAAAAAAACTGATAAAAGAAATCCCCACATACCACACTTCGGGCAGAACGATCATTCCTTCTCACAGTTGCAGGATGCAGAAAGAATTCTTCATCTGAGTGTGGTACCTTAACCTTGATTGCCTTGATTGATTTATCATATGTAACAGCCGTTGATACTATAAGGTAAAAAGATAACGAAGCAAGATTTATATCCATCAAAATTAACTCGAAGATTTTGCATTAAAAATTTCACAAAATATATACGTTCTATCTCAATTTCAAAACTTATGCTTCCTACACAAGAAGTCAAATATTTTGGAGAACTTTTGAAAATTCTTTAAAAACAATAGCATGCATTGCAGGTCCAGAGATGATCCAAAAAAATGAATTTCAAAGTTCCTGATAATATGTGCATAAGGGCAGGTGCCTGTTTTTCTAGTACCTTGTTAGCTTATGCTAACATATTCATGAAACTATGGAGCGGAGATAGATACCTTGTTGGCGAATCTTGGCACACTGCTGGACAACGCAAACTCCAAGGTCCTGAAATGTTTTGGCAACTTCACCTTGAGGATCAGCCACCACTTCAGGCATTCCACTGTCTCCAGAAGCAGATAACTACCAAAATAAATGAAACAAGAATTTTAAGTTAAAATTCTTTCCTACTTACTAATAATTTTCCATGTTTTAGTGATTGACAAAAGGATAAACATCCTTGGCTTTAAACTTGTTTAGTTGTTTGGAATCTGAAACCAAATTACTTAATTTGCATAGAAGGACCTTGTGGGATACAGAGGCCAGAGTTTGAAGAGGAGTTATTGGTTGGAAATAGATGAATATAGGTGAAACTCCTGCATCGCTAAATTAGAATTCTTTGTGTGACAAGCGTACATTTTGTACATATGAAACTTGCAAATTACATACCATGAAGAAGAGAAACAATAATGAGGGAAGAGACGAAAGGTTTCAATGAATGACTCTGACCAACTCATAACTGAGTAGTTTTATTCACCAAGATAGGTTTCAAAGTATAAGCACTTGTATAAAAAGTTATAATAGAACGTACAGTTGATCTGATGGGAAGATCAAACAGATGAGGAATTCCAAACTGTTGAACAACCTGCAAATATATGGGTCGAATTATCAGAATATTTCTTTGCAAGCAGAGAGTATTACAATGTCAAAATTAGGACCATTAAGATACTTCTTATTTCTTGAAATCAAGACAAGTAACAGTTGGACAATTTGCACACCTGAGAACCAGAACCTCTACCAAATGGATAATAGCGTTTTCCATCAGCTTCAAAGTGGCACATATTCTCAATTACAGCTACACAAGGTACCTATATGAATGAACAGATAGCATGAATCCATTAATACGATAAATAATATTTCAATGAATATACATATTCAACAGATAGCAGTAATCCAGAAATAATAATGTTTTATTTCTGTTTAAATACTAATAATTTAACCCAGTGTACAAATTGATGAATCCTTTGAGTAGGAAAGAAAATTGTATGGCAGAAAATCACACCTTAAGCTTTGAAAACATGCGAACTCCTTTTGCAACATCAATGAAGGCGAGCTTTTGCGGTGTGGTCACAATAACAGCAGCTGTTAATGGAACAACCTGAAAATTCCATTTCATCTAACTCAAAATCTAAATGTAAAATGTTAACAAAGTTTTTGGCACTGAACACGCAAGAATCTATGCCAAATGAAATTTGGCAAATAACTACCCTAGCTACATGAGCATGATTCTGAAAAAGCATGTAAATAACAATTGACAAACAGAAGATCAAGCAAAAATAAAGAAACTGAAAATTTGATTAGTGGATACATATATGTTCAGGCATGTATAAACAAGAGCAAGGCATAACCTGACATAAAGTCAATTGGATGTCACCAGTTCCAGGAGGCATGTCAATAACAAGGTAATCCAGCTCTCCCCTGCATAACCAATAAATATTATTTAGCATAGAGGTCATAAAAAGCTCTTGAAGCCAACCGTTTGACTTTGATTGCACGGAAGCATATACAATGCATACTAAAAAAAATTGTGGGTCATTCCAAAACTCTAGTTCCAAAACATTACTCCTAATTTTTGTGTGCAAGTATTAGTTCATATTTAAAAGCACACATACCATTCAGTTGTTGTCAGAAGTTGGTTGATGACCCCAGAAACCATTGGACCTCGCATTATTGCACGACCTTGCCCAGCAAATCCAAAAGACACCAATTTGACTCCCAGGTATTCAGTTGGAATAATAGTTCTCTTCTCTGGATTCTGTAGGAAGTTTTTTTCACTGTCATAATAACATCATTTTGCTATATTGCACATACAAGTCTGTTTAAATTCTCAAGTTCTACCATCTCTAGTAGTCGGTTTTCTGGAGAGACCATTGTGGGTAAACTCGGACCATAGACATCAGCATCAAAGATTCCAACCCTAGCACCCATCCCAGCTAAAGTGTAAGCAAGATTTACAGCTACAGTTGATTTCCCCACACCTCCCTGCATGATTTTATACAAATAGCATTGATAGCAAAGTTGGAAAAAAGATATTGTAATAGAACATTGATTTATATATACTCGGAGAAAACAGCTGGGCCCTTTAAATCTGAACAACCTAATGTAGTATTTTCATATGAAGCATTTTCTACTAAATAATAAGTAAAAATGGTCACTGTAAAAGAAGAAAAATAAATTTCACAAGCAAAAACTTTTGAATGTCTTCACAGTAATAGGCTTACTCCAATTCAGGATTGCAACAATATGTGTAAAATAAGTTAAAATTAACAAATGTTCATGGATAATAATAGAAAAAATGCGACTTCATTGACCGTTCAAACGTGCTCTAGGTACAAAACTGAACCTTGAACAAGTAACCATTTGGAAAGCCACAATGTCCACCATGTTAGTACAGTAAGCATCACTGCAGATACACAGTAAGGATGAAAAATAAGAACATTTAACAGAATGTCTACCTTGCAACTTGCAACTGCAACAACACTCGAAATTTTCTGTAAACCTGATGGAAGTTGTTCAGAAAAAATAGGTCTGGCTGGTTGTGCTGACATAGTCACATTGACTTTGTTGACCCAAGGAAGTGAAGCCACCACCTCATTTGCCTGCTGCTCAAACTGACATGCAATCATATCTTGTTACGTTTATTAAATAATAAGTGGACTCACACAGTCAACATAATCAATCCAAGCTCAAAAACCATCAACTTTACAAATTGCTCGTGAGCCATTATAAATTTGTCTACCCCGTGTTCAGGAGAAATTATCCACAAGAAGGATTAGGAAATAGGAAAATCAAATGAATTTACCCATTTTAAGGTAACCCTACAATTTCTAAAAACTAAATAATGTTCAGCAAAATCATGTAACAAATAGTCTACCATTCCAAACATACGTCACTTCGTGATGAAAACAATGATGATTGTGTCATTTACCATGTCCTTGATTGGACATGCTGGAGTTGTGAGCTCTAATTGAAAGGAAACCTGACATATCAAAATGTTGAAGTAAGAACACTATCCTTGAAATTGATGTTATGGAATCTTTGACATGTATGCTCTATATGACCTCTCCCATAGCTTGATCAATGTGCAGGTCTTTCACAAAACCACATGAGACAATATCTGTTCCAAAGTCTGGATCAATAATTTGTGACAAGGCTTTCAGTACATCATTCTTAGCCATTCCAATTGATACTGCAGAACCACCAGCTAAAGATTAGGAGAAAAGGCAAGATGTATATAATGAAAAGGAAAAAAGTCATAACAAGCACAATTACAAATCCGATTCAAAGACGGATTAGGGGAAAGGTAAGATGTATATGATGTAAAGATTATAAGAAGCAAAATTCTTCATCACACAAATGTTATTATTGCACAGGACTTATAATAAAATGCAACTCATTGTGAATGTAGATGTCAGATACATAACAGCAGCTGAGGACTTCTGTATATAACAGAACAATGTATAAGGATGATACCAGAATCTAATTGCTACTGAAATTATAGTTTACTTTTGTAGAAAATACAAAAGAATATCCTTATTTATTTTGGATAAGATGATGAAAACTTAACTTCGCTCCCAATACCAAAATCGGGAGCTAACCATTATTGTTTTGACATCATAATTCCATCAACTATCGTCATCCAAACAAATTTCTTCTTAAACCAAAAAGCCACGTCTCTAGTTTAGGATATCTTTGTTACGACTGTGCTTGCACAGCAGTTAAAGTGTTATTTTTACTTGACCACTATATTAACCATCCACCCAATCTACACTGGACCACTGGTGATTCTAGTTCGTAGTACACCATCAAACCTAGACATAAACTTAAGTTGAGTAAAAAAGTAGCATTATATATGCACACAAAAAATTAGAATATATATTAAGAAAATTTCTGGGTTTTCTTAAATAAGATAAAAGACTACCTTCAACGGAAGCACCATTAGTTGAGGCACAGCTCAAACTGGACGGTTTTTGTGATACCCATCTAGCCTTTTCTAGTTTTGCTGGCTGCAAAGAGCAGCTGATAGCTGATAATTGAAGAAATTTCTTGGGTGAAAGTAAAGCTACAAAGGGACCAAATTTAAAGGGAAAGAAGAACGGGTAAAATGAGTATTGTGTTTATTCAATTCAATTAAGAACCAAGTAAAGAAGAAAAGCAGCGTAGGAAATTACCAGGTATTGATGGTGATTTACAGCTTTGGAATGAGAGATGAGACCAACATGGGGATTGAAGCAGTTGCATTTTAAGAGAGAGTCGAGTGTTGCAAGAACTGCCGAGTATGGAACGTTAATGGTCAAGAGCTACGCAAGCCTCATGTTTCAGCGTTATGGGGAGATAACAACCGTTCAAAATTTCAATCCACATAAGCTAAAACGATTTGTTTTGACGTTCCGCCCAGTGCCATCCCTTGCATTTGTACGTAATTGCTTCAAACGTTTTTGGGCAATTGGATTTATAATTTAAAAAATTCAAAAAGTAATTTGGAATATATAATTACGATACATTTCATCTATTTTTAATTATTATTTATATACTTAAAATTTTTTAAAAAAATTAATATTTTGAAGTAAAAAATACTTTTTTAAAAAAATTTATAATAATTTTTAAAAAATAAAAATAAATTTATTTTATTAAAATATAAAATTTAAATTTATTTTAAGAAATTCTCGTATATATTTAAAATTGAGATATTATAATTCCGAAAAACATGATCAAATGCAAATAAAAATTCCTGTCACTTATAGATGAATGAGATGTTTGAAGTACATTTAACATGCATTTTCTCATTCCAATATTTTAAATCTTTGAACCACTCGGAAAATTGAAATAATAACGCAAGAATAATAATTTTAACTATTATCAATAAAGATAAAATAATAAAATTTCTAAGAATTAATTGGGTTACTAATACATAATAGTCTCAGGGCTTGACCAAACTCTTTGTGCTTTTAAAATGTAGCAAAAGCACACAACAGATACCTTCAAAGTTAGACGAGTAATTTGAGTTCTGAATTCTAGTAGACGGCTTAACAGGTACATATCCCCCAGTGATCCCTTTATAGGATGCTTGTGCAAAGAACAGTTAAACAATTAGAGGTAATCTTTCCCCGAATTAGAGGTAACCTTTTCCTTTTCTCTCTCTCTCTCTCTGGTTTTGAGCAAGGAAAGAATAATCATGAGGCAAGTAGCAACACTGTCTCTATCTTAGAAGGCGAACCTGCCCTAATCTAATGCCACAGTTTACTACAGAATCCATTCCGGGGCCTCTTGCTGGATACCATATCTGAAAAGGTGTCAACCAATTGTCCTGCTAAGCTACTTGGATCGTCTATTAGAGTTTGAATGAAAGTATTGACCACCCTACGTTCTTGTTCTGTTGATCTTAAGCTAAACCATGTTAGCAATTTCAATCTAAAATCCTGATTAATGTGTCCCTCGCATTCCAGCCATCGAATTATCTTCACACAATATTCAAAATTCTCATCTAAGCAACCTGCTGAACCATTGGCAATGCGGAATGGTGAACCATTAATCAGAGTGCTATCACATTCATGTGCCTCTTCATTTGGATGTGCTGTTCTTTTCCTGCACAAATCTGCACGTGAATCAACAGCAGGCACTTCTCTAGCTGGCCCATGGTTCCAGGTTTGGGAGTCACCACTTCCATGTGATCTTGCTAAGCAGTTCTTCTCTACGTCATGGGAAGCAGCATCATCATCTGCTTCAACTGCCTGCTCAAAGGTGCATCCATTGTCTTCATCTCTCGAGGAATCAAATGGAGGAGTTAGTTCTTCATTCAAATCGGGCACTGAAACAACATTTAAGTCAAGCCCAAGTGAAACAGATGGCAACCTATCTTCTTCTGAAGTTTCAGGGTTGACCATTTTATTTGCTCCACAGCAATTTACTGTATTAGCACTGCAAAATCCTTCAAGGAAACCTTCTTGTTGAGCCCAGGCAAGGCGCAAGATCTTTCCAAGGTCTCGAACCTTGAATCCAGAAGAATCAACCCCCATCATGCCTCTGGGTTCCCTCTCAGCACGGGAACTGACTCCAATATTCGTATTTGCCCTCTTATGATTGAAGGCAACTGTTGAATTAGGATTCTTGTGAATTATCTCAACACTTTTGGTGAAACACTTGGCCTCAGAGTGACCATAGTCACCAGCATCTGTATAAGAAACAATCCGAAAACTGTACTCTGTGCAAGGCTGCAAATTGGATATCAAAATCCTTCTTTGTGTCCTTGGAAAGACACAAACAGGCTCTTTTGTGTGCGTCTCTTCTCTACTTTTGCAATACCAGAGCCTGTACCCCTTAATGTCATTACATGATGCAGTAGACAGTTCAATCAAAATAATTCCAACAGAGGAAGATGTCACTTCTTCAAATAGGAATCTGCAAGCCGCAGGAAGTGAATCATCTGCGAATGAAACAAAGAAATTAATTGCATGAATATAATTCATCTGTCATTTATAGGAATCAGCTGAAAGGAGATGATGAGCTAATATGTGTTCTACCTCTGCATTTTGGATTCAAATTAGAGACAGTTGCCAGCCATTCATCTGCTCTCTCAATAGCAAGAAAGCAAAGTTTCTGCACGTCACCAGCAACAGAGAGTCTGCTTACAATTCCACGTGCCATCTTCGCAGAAACCCCATTCACTGGACCCACCTCTGTTTCTAGTTTGGACTTCGCATCTTTTATGATATCATGAAGTTCTTTGAATCTTGAAGTTCCATCTAGGAGCCTATAGCTTAGGTAAATCCTATAGCACAGTACATCAACACGACGGGCATCCTTAGCTACAGTTAGTTGCTTCCTCCAACATCTGCCGGTATCAATCAAATAACACCCACAACATTCCCATCAGTTCAAGGTAGGAAAACCCCATACAGGAAAACAAGAAGTAATCCACAGATACTGCTCTCAATTTTATTTATGTTTTGGTTCCATCTTGGTGCAGGATCAGCAACAACTCTCCATGTCTAAATTTAACAGTAATTTAGTTCTCTCAGCCTATAAAGGTAATAACATATTTTATGATGCAAAGGCTTTGTCATGTCCAATCAAAACAGTCAGGCATTTTCCTCAATATGCAATGAAAAACCTCCCAATTAATAATATAACAAACAGCATGTTTTACAAAATAAACATCCAATGGAAAAATTCTATGTTGTCAATCATATCACTCAATATTAGCATGATATACGAGGCACCTGAATGGAGCTGGAATCATTACTGGGCGATGAAATGAGAACCCAAGTTATAAGAGAGGAACAGGGAGAGGCAAAAAACAACCCTGTCAAAGTGAGATAAAAAATTGTACCTTTAACTCATGAGATGCACTAATTACTTACCCAAGTATCCCGGAAACTTTACCGCAAGAAGCACAGCAATAACTGCCATCTAGCTGCATCAATTGCCCAAGATCAACAACCCCAACCTTTTCACGTTGAAGAGCACACTCAATATGACAAGATAGCCCACATGAGTCTTCCTGACCAGAATCAGAAGTACAAACCAACCAAAGGCTAGGGTCTTTATTGTCATCAAATAAATGACAGATACAACAAGAACACCTCCTGCAAAATGTGTCATCAATGGATAGAACAGCTCTACAAGCAGAATTTTTACAGATCCAGGAATTTGAAGATCCAAAATCTGGAGACGGCTCAGAAGCAGGTGGGAGTCGCATGGGGTTTTCTCCCTTTCGCTGTTGCTTCCTAGAAGGCTGATTATTGGGGCTAGAAGAAACTTTTTTTGAATCCAGCTTCTTAATCATCTTGTTATTAGTCTTTTGAAGTTCTGTCACTTTGCTTTTTGATGAAGCTGAGTTTTTCTTGTCCTTGTCAAAGCAACTTCGAAGAAGCTCCTTCTTTGGACCAGATTTCAGAAACTCCTGGAGGAGTTCTGGACTTCGTGAAGCATCATCTGAGTGCCCAATTTTCTCTGGGGTGCTCTGCACACTGGAAGAAAGGCTTTGAACACCAGAAACTGGAACAAAAACCAAATAATCTGAAAGGTGAGTGACTCTGTCAGAAAAAGGTACTTAAAGGAAACTTGAACTAAAACAAGCTCACCTTCAAGTCTACCTCAAATAGACACAAGTTGGAGAATCTAAACAAAAAACTAGTGTAGGATTAGATTTTGCAGTAGTAATAAATTAAAAAAGCTATTCCATCCTGCATAATTGATGAATTCTAAATCACTACGGCATGAAATATGATTTTTTTTAAAAACTTCTGTAGCTCAACCCATCTCCCTTCTTCCATCTTCTCATCTAACATTGCCTACACACCCATTCATGAAGGAATTGGCATTTGCAAATGGTAATAATCTAATTGGGAGCTCTAAATTCTCTTTGTATCAGCAACAGCCAGAGCTCATTTTTTAACACACATTTCTTAATCAGTTCACTCAAACAGATATCTGTTTGCCATCTTACTTAACCTTTACACAAGTTAAATATCAAACATACAAGGACGGAAATATATATTATGAATCATGCTTGGGGCTTTCTCAATACGCTTACAATCCCAGGGAAAGTTAGGGACAAACTAATGACATTAAATTGCCAGTTGTTCAAAGACAGTATCTAATACCAAATTTCAAAGTGATGTAAAAGGATGAAGTCACTAAATTTTACAGGATGAAGCAACTAAACTTTTAGCTGCTCCCTGACATTGGTTTCTCGAAGCACATATCAAGGGAAAAAGGAAATGAGGAAAGTGAATGTTGCAAGCCACTAAATTCGAACAAAGAGGAAGAAACAACAATATCAATTTCAATAAAGAGCAAAGTATGATATACAAGTAAATCTAAATGATATGCAAGGATGATGTTCAACATATTCAAAGTTGTTGAAAGCTATGAGAGTCACTGACCATAAGTTAACAAGAACAATCTTATTCTTGGTAATTTAACTCAATCATTTAATATAGCAAAGAAGTATAGCAAACATCATGTACAGGTCAACAAATACCTATTCTGATAATATACAAAACTAATATGAACTAAGATAGATCTTAAAACAGAACAAGCTGCCAGACAATCACCAGATCCAATAAAATATCACTGATTCACCAAACAGAAAAAACACACACGCATACACAAATTAATTGTTGGGAACGAATTTACATCATACAAGAAACACATGTTCTTGAAACCCTTAAGTTTAGACACACAAATGAAGAAAAATTAGAAGAAACCTCCTTGCATATAAAAGAGCATTGGATGAAAGCAATTGTCTTACATAGATATTACACAACTCGTCCACTATGATGAACAAGGTAACAGATTAATTGAAATGGGAAAGATAGTAACAAAAAGATCCTTCCTTAAAATGAAAATAATGAGAACACAAAAATGGCCCAGAACAATAGGCACTGCAGTGGCATCTACATGTTGGCTATAGTCAAGAATCTTGCCAGAGCAGCAAAGGTATGGTACTTGGGGCTTTTAAGGTTTAATGTTTTCAACTGAAATATAATTGCATTGGGTACTTACCACACCAAATGGACTAGAATCAGATTTTAATTCCCCAGACAATGGGTCTACCAGATTTGGATCACCAACAGATAAGTCTATTGGAAACAGGAAGATGGTTACCTAATTCCTTTAATAATAAGCTACAAAATTGGGATTAAAAAACAAACCTGTTGCCAATCTAGTTGCAATGATGTCAACTTTGGGAATAGTGACATGCCTTCCGCTTATACTTATAAAATTAAACATCATATTTGCCAAAGGGGAAACTCCTTCAACATGTAACTGCTTCAAGACAATGGGTGCTTGACAAATGCTTAGCTTAGTATGCCGGTTTGGCTAACTCTCCATACTTTACTTGGCAGCTTGTAGTCAAGGTTTGATACTCAAGACATGTCAAATATTCTATACTGTACATTATCAAAATCTCCTAAGAGGTTTAATGCTCTAAATTTGCATTACATTGTCGTTTACTTTTACCTGAAGTACATAGATTCTTTTCAGAAATATAAGAGCACACAAAGGTAGCAAGTGGAAGAAGAATCATTTCCCTTTCAAGAAGATTGTGGATATTGGTCTATAAACAAAAGAAGTCTCCTATATCATAAGAAACCAGGCAAGAATGCAACTGCTGATGACGTACTCAAGCCACAGATATTGAGATTTCTCTCAAAGGTACAGCCCACCATGGAGCCTTAACTATTGAACAATGGCATTAAAAGTGAAACTATAACATCATCAACAGCACATAATTGATTTTATTGTGTCTAATAGGAAAAACAATCATTTTAAGGAACAACAATAAATAATTATATAAAATGGCAAGAAAATATAAGGAACTCATCATTCTGCATTCATTATCATCCTAGGTTTCAATTATTTAACTTGTTAGTGATCAACCATCACATGTTTGGTAACTTTCTAGTGTAGCCTGGAGCTTGCAAACTCTCAGCCTAAGTTACCTTGATATGATGTATATAGTTAGCCATCAAATTAATTAGTGAATATAAAAACAAATCTCTGACAAAAGCAATGTGCAGATATGAGGATAGACACCTGAGTTAAATTTATAAGTAAAATCAATTTCATAATCAGTAATACCCATAACAGTTCAAAAAAGTTATCATGTTCCATAGGGGCTAGGATAGAGGCAAACAAAGTCTTACCCAAACAGGTGAGCATACGTTCATTTTCCTGATCGAACTTTATTTCACATATATATTTTCACAGTTGTCCACTAAGCTTTACAAATTAAAATAGTAACTGCTAAATTTTTAAACAAACCCATTTTTTGAGGCTCTCAAAAGAAGAATGAACTTGCTTGTAGTGCATTATAAATTTTAAGGCAACTGCCACATGCATATTCCAATGAAATTGATATTGCAAGAGCAGCTTCCATCAATGAGAAGAATGTTATAATTCATGCAGAAAAATCTAAACCACAGTTCACATAAACATAAGATTTGCATGACATGAAAGAAGGGAACAGAGAATTTTGTATCCGCCACAAGAAAAGAAGACATTGAATCATTCTTATTAGTATTACAATGTATTCGACAACCACACTAGACAAACTGGACCTCTAAAGTCATCTTTAGTAATAGTCAAAACATAGTACATCATCACTTACAACCACATGCCAATAATGCATGTTGTAATCAGCTGTGAGCACTACTCTAAAAATATAGGCTTTCTTCTTCTCTTTTTCTCTTCCAAACTATCAGCCCAGCAACACACTGTTCTATTATTTCTTTCTCTCATTGCATCGTGACTATACTATTTAAGCCACTTTTAGCTCATTCATTGCTTAAGAACCATCAAAAAAGTTCCTTAAAATATGGGAATGGAAAAGCTACAATTTAGAGTTTTACAACACCACCCTTTTTTATTTTTCCAGCTTTCATTTTATATATGAAGTTATTTCATTCATTTTATTACTATAATGAAAGAGCAACTAGGTGACTGGCTTAATGAAAACAGCCTTAGCGTCAAGCTTAATGCATTACTATATGCCTATAGTAGAACAGAAAAGCAAAAAAAATCAATAGCTATGAAAGGAGCAAATACTGGAAATATTAAGAGTGTACCTTTAGCATGGAACTTATCTTCCATATCCATTATATAAAACCAAAATACAATCAGTTAGCAAGCCTCCCTGCGACAGTTATCAGTATTAAAGCCTTAGCATACTCATACTATGGACAAAATAAAGATACAGTAATTGCAAAATTTTACACATAAACTACAACAAAACTAATAATTTACATTCCCTTTGAGCTGAACCCAATTTGACTAAGTTGAGCGAAAATTTTCATTTTTTGAATTAAACATGTAGGGAACTAAAAATCCATTTTCTTGTCCTCCATTTGCCCAACATTTGAACTGTTTTCTCCTTTGTGAATAAGGTAAATTTTCATTCTTTATCCTTTTTTATCTTTTTATTTCAGCTGCAATGCAGCTCATGAATGAAACAGAACAGGGCAAGAAGAACATAATTAGAATATAGAGCAGAAAAATTGACAATTGAAATATCAGAACAAAAACATAAGCACGCCTTCATAAGAACATAACTCCGTCTAACAAATATAACTACTTTTGCTTTCGAGACAGCCCATTGAGTATCATGCAAAACCAACATAATTAAAAATACGGAAAAAAAAATTCACTCGCCACGTTTTAGAACCCCATTGAAACTTTAAAAACAAAAACAAAATCCTCCCTTATGTCTAAACACCTTATTCTCTTTCCAAAAACAGAAAATATAAGCAAATAAATACATACAACGAACTTAACAAAACAAAACCCAAAGAACAACATGATGCATCTTTGCCAACAGCATTTGACAGGCCAATGTTCATACATTGTGTAAATTTAACAGTAAATATATCAAACACGTTACAGGAAAACAAAATAAACAACGTAGAAAATACAAATCATATGCCAAAAGCACATAAATTTGCGAAAGTAAGGCATGAAAAGTAACGTAAATTTAGAAACAAAAACGAACCGAGACAGAAACATAAACAAAAACGGATCTGAAAACAATAAAAAGAAATTTAAAAAAGACATGATTTTTATTTCTGAAAAACAGCTAAAACAGAAGCAAATCTAAGAGAAGAAATACCTGTAAATAATGGGGAGCAATATAGGGTTTTAACGAGACAAAACCCAGAGAATTTTGCTTCCACAAGTCACGAATCCAAAAGAGAAAAGAGAGAGAGAGAGAGAGAGAGAGAGGGAAACTTCGTCGTCGTTGTTCGTTGGTTTTTCTCCGAGAAGAAGCTAGTACGAGTTGTTCACGTTTTCAAGTTGGAGAGCGTGGAGGTACCGCGCGTTTGTGGCGATTGATGTTAATGCAGAAGCGGGGTTGGTTCTGCCGGAACAGAAAGAAGAGCGTGTAGCAATGTTCTGTTCTACGGTTGGTGCGTGAATGGCACGCGATAAGAAACTGGCTGGGGTGGTGATATTAATCCATTAGTTGATCATCATCGCATGGGAAGATGCAAATAATGATCTGATCTGTACCGTCTGATCGAAGCCCGTGATGTTGATGCAGGAATACAGTTTTGATGGCAACTGTTGACTAAAAGAACGTTTAATTGATTAATGTTAATCATGGGTGATTAATTAAAATAAATCAGGAAATTAATTAAAGATTAGAGTCGTGGGATTCGCATTCATTCAAGTAAAAGGAAAAGCACGGCAGAGCACAAGCCGGTATAAATTTGAAATGTCAAATTGAATACGTGTCAGTAGAATCTTCAAAGCAGTGGGTAAGAATCAGTAAACCAAAGTAGGTTGCCAATGCCACGTCAAACTGACAAACAAGGTTCGGTACTTTTCACCCTGACTTTTTATGCTTTTTTCAAACGGCCGTACACCAACACTCCATCTGTGGCGCTTCGTTGGTGGGTTTTCTGTAAATTCACAAGTACAACAATATTCTTCGATCTCACACTAATTTATTTTATTTTATTTATTTAATAATTTTATTACATTATTTATTTATTTATATTAACGTGTTAAAAAAAACTGTCTTAAAATCGTTTAATTAAATACAACCTTATCATAATTTATAAGTGGATGAAGATAATTCATTGATACTGCCGCGTGTGAGAAGTGCTTTTGTGTAATGCCTATCCATGGCTATAAACAGTGATCACATGGGTCAATTGGCTTGAGTAGAGGGGGTGGGTGAACTCTTTAACCAACTCTGATGAATGCCAAATGGTCCAGCCAGACCAAACCTAAGAAAGACAAAAACAGTAGTGAAAATCAAGGGGAAATGATGTTATGTTCAATTCAAACTATCCACTGCCATTTATGAGCTTTTGACAAACCTAAGGACGTTCATTTATGATTTCTGGAGGCGGGTCTTGTGTAGATTAATTCGGTGACAAACGCTGTGTGTCAGTGACAGGTTAGATTTTGGCTTAGGTTTAATATCGACATCGTATGTATAATAATGGAGCCAAATTCCACTATTGGTGGTTGAGGGACAGCGTAGGCTTAGGCTTAGGCTTAGGCTTACTTCATGATCTAACTATCTGTACCTGTAATAAAAAGTAAGATGCTAGTAAGAGCGGAGCAGGGTTGGGTGGGGAAGTACACCATGCCTCGTTCTCATTGGCTGACTGTACAGTTGGAGGGAATCCAGTCAACATTTTTTCTTAAGTAATAACAATAATAAATGTTAATTTAAAATAATTTTTTATATTATACAAATTCTAAGTTTTTTTAACGACGGAACAATAAATTTTTAAAAGAAAATTAGTATCATAATATTTTTTAACAATTTTTTTAATAAAAAAAAATTATGCATGATGGAATAACATCATTAGCAGTCGACAATCCACATTTCGAGTAAAATTATGCAGGACGGAATCAAAAAGCAAAGTAGAAATACCCAAATTACGAGTTAAATTATGCATGTTGTTGTAGACAAATGCCTCGATTTCAACACTAGTTAGGTATGTATTATGGTATGGAACATGGCATTTCTGTCGGGCTCAAGAAGAAAGTCTACTTTCAATATGCACAAATTGCAGTAAACTCTTTGATGACCTTTGAAAAGCAGAGACGGTAGGTCTCCTCAAGGGGGAATTCTGCTAGAAAAAGTTGCAGATAATTTGACGTGGCAATTGGCGAATGAAGGGATTCAACGCAAAAGCCACATGGTTTTACATTCTTTATGGGCTTAGGTAAGCTGGAGATAAGCCACGTCCAGAGTAGAGCTATTTTTTGTCCCATTATCGGATCCAATTTCTAAGCATAAATCATCTACCATCAGAATGGAGTCTCAGACACTGACTCATGTGATATGAGTAATGATTCTTACTTGGAGAAACAGGAAATAGCACTTGTCAACATTGTCCCCAAAAGCAAGAACAGGCTTCAACTTTAACCACTTACTCTGCACACTATTTGTCATTTGCAGTTTATTTGAAAGAACATAACATGGGTTTTCGTTTTTCTAATGTCCAAGATTATCAGATAAAATGGACAAAATCGATTGTTGGGTCTTACAAGTCTATTCAATGTCGAAAGGATAACCATAATAGCACAGCACAATGCAATATCCCATCCCATTTACATTTCACAAGCATTTCCTAGTTCCAACTAGCCCAGGAAATGGAACTTAAAATACCCCAAAATTTCACATTGTTGTGGGAGGAAAGGCCCCATTTGGCCATAGTCGACAAAAAATTTCATCGACAAGAGGGTTTGATTTGAAACGATAGAACAATATAATTAGAAATACCCCAAATTTTCAAATTTAAATTTCGAAGACACAATATTGTTGTTATTTATTATAGGTTCGTGGCCATTCTACTGGTCTATATCCTGTTCCTGTTGATGGGTTCGTCGTAAGGTCTCTCAAGTCTCAATTATGTGAGATTTTGAAGCCTGCCAGCATAATGCAGCTGGGAACCGACTATTATTGTTGGTGGGCAGTGGCCAGTGCGCAGTGGCCAGTGCCAGCCAGCCACCAACCCCGACTTTTTCACATTGAGCTTGTCACTCTTCCATGCATCGCGTAGTTGTAATCTTGAATGTGATTCTTTTGTCTACTAGAGAGGATGCACTCCTCGCTTTCTGCGGCTTGGACCCAGAAAGCCACAATCGGATTGATATTTCTTTCATGCAAAATAGATTCGCCTCAATTCACACCCCAAGCCAGGTGAAGCCTGAACTGAAAAATTATGCGTTTCCAATACACCGTATGTTAAATATAATCTTGTACATTTGGTATATCAGATTGGATTCAACATGGGATGGTGAAACAGATTGTGATCATACAACTTGTATTTATGTGTGGCTAAATCACATATCATATCCTGAATACAAAAGGAATATAAACAAATATCATATGGCATACACACCCATGTCTAATACATATCATGCTCTTACTGCTAAGGGAAAACTAAGATCATATCACCTGGCATACATGCATGCATGCATCCACAAGCTATAGTTATGTTTATTTATTCTTACGAGAAAAAATAATTCTTGGCAAATAAAATTAAGAGCAAGATTTGTGAAGGGTAATAATCATAATATAATATTAAAGCCTGGTGAGTACAGAACGAAGGAATGATAATAAGCACAAAGCATATACTGCATATAGCTAGCAAACAAGCACAAGGCTTAATTCCTGTACAGAGCAGAATTTGTTTTTTCTTTTTTCTCTACACAAGAGAACACGAGATGGAACGGGACATGTACAGGTATTATAATAATTGCTTGTAAATTATACAAATTAAATATATTTTTTTAAAAATTTGTGGGTCTTTGCGATGAGTAGGATGCAACCTGCAAGCGCAGAAAGAGCGAGATATTCTTTATCAGTAGCATGAAGAACTCCAAAGCTCAGCATTTTTGACCTTAGAGACACTCTGCAGCACTTCAAAAGGAATTATGTCTCCAATGACCATCACCATCTTGCTTTCCAGGTCTACTTTGTATGAGGTCACTCCTGATTTTAAGGCAAAAAAGAAAGAAAGTAAAAGAATTACCTCATCGATGAGAAATACATACAAATGTGAACATAAGAAATGCAGCAAAAGTGTGTCTCTGTCTGTGATTCTCTGTATAGTGTTCGACTCCGCGTGATTAGCCCGTCTCGTGCTCACCAAGAAGTGAACCGAAGGGCAAAAGACACAGGCTCATGACACGATCGTATACCACATATGATTATTTTTCAAAAAGGTGTCCTTTTGCAAATATCGTCAAATGAATTAGGCGATCCTTTTTCAAAGATCTTAGTAAGTATGAAGCATTGGAATGATGAAAAAAATGGCCATTAATTAACCAGAAAGGGCATACCTTCCAACTTTGATACATGTTTCTCAACTTTTCTTGCACATCCATAGCAGTGCATGGATACCCTTAGCACCACCATCTGCATGATTCAGCCAAAAAACATCAAATAAACTCTCATCATATTTGGAAGCATACCAAGCTATTAAGTCAACTCAGTGTTTTATTTTTCTCCATAATTAGGAGGAAAGGGAAAGAAAGCAGCAGTATTAAGAAAACGTTCACTTGCCTTAGGCTTTAACTGAAAGGCTAAGGTCTGTTTACCAGCAACAATATCCTTCAACTTCAATAACTTGCCTCCTTCACTCGTTATGAGTGGTTTCTTCTCAAATTTATCTGGACTTTCCAAAGTGTTGAGGCAGAAACAAGAGCACGAACCTGGTGATGAAAGATAAAAGCAGTCTAACATCTTGCCAAGACTGAGCTTCCCCATGTCAGCCAATTCTTCTTAGCCCACAAAAGCAAATCTAAAGATAGACAAAGCTGGCCCTCCTCACTTGAAAAACTACAACGTGTAGTTCATAAAACCAACTGAAACTGTCATGGGAAGAAACCAATTTCTATGGCAAACTAGTCTGTGTAATGCACTATAAAATAGGGAAGAGAAAGAGAGCTAAAGGTCAACTTTTATTGGGATAATCAAAAGCACACGCAGAACCCAATGAAGCTTATGAAGAAGCAAAGAAGAAAAGAACCATTTTTCTATGTAGATCAGGATCAGCTAGTCAACAATACTTGGCAAGGGAGACAGTAACTTGGAAAGGTGCTGCTAATTGTTAAACCAAGTGCCTCCTTAAATTCTCTATAAAATAAAGTTTAAAAAGAGAATTTCATATGAGACTTGGCAGTTGAGCTCATGAAAGAAACCCAAAACAAAATTGAAAGCCAGTGCAGAAGCCAACTTCATGTGACCAAGACGGAAAGAAAGCAAGAAAACGGGGTCACAGTCGCAAATGGAGTTTTGCAACTTGAAACTTTATGACATGTCGTGAACAAATAAAAGGAAGGCTGTATACTTATAGGTAGTACTGGATAAGCATCTTTAGTCCCTATGAACATTTATTTACAGTGATATTCATAGTGGATGACCATGACTATAAGTATATTTAAGGCCACCCCTTGTCTCTTTATAATACAATTAATGGCACGATATACGTTAAATTATACATATATGAAGCTACACTAGTGCTCTGGTACTCTTTACTGATAATGACTACTTAACTTTCTTCTTAACTTAAGATGCCTACTAGCCACAAGCTAGAGTCGTTAACGCATGATGTCTTTGTGCATGCACAGTTGGAATGAAAAATATAGTAAATGTGATAACAATAAAGAAGTCTTCCCAAACACTTCAAGCCTCGCTCGATTAGCAAAAATTTAGCCTCTGGAGGGGAGATTTGAAATTGAATGCAATGGATATAATAATAATAATTCGAAGAGACTGAGAAGGGTCGAAGCTTTGACAGATTTGTCTATGGTCTTAAGTATAATAGTGGAAATGGGACAGGAGGCATTGAATTATTGGAGGATTTTGGCTCAGTATAGTTCTTGAATGATTGGACGACTGCATAACTCTTATTTTTTTTATTATAATAATAATTAAATGAATGAATGATTCAACTCTCTACAGGCTGTTCCATGTGACAATGGTTCCTTTTAAATTGGGGATGGGTGCCGGTTTGCTTGTGGGGTTGGCGGCAACGGACGAAATCTGAAAAGGTTGGTAACAAAGGTCATGTGAGGCATGTGTATGTCACATGACATTTACGCCTGTGCTAGTGCTGCAACCAAACCTAGCTAGGTAGCATCTAAGCTAATGCGTCAGAGTGACACCCCAGCAAAAAAGAGAAGCAGTATATTCTATTTTGGACTGTTCATGGGAAGCAAAAACCTCTCTCTTCTCAGTTCATTCCGCCCGATTGTAGCAAAACGCAGCTTCGTACCTTGGGCAATATATTCAATACGACCACGTGAGGGTATTATCATTCGTACTGTACACACTCTAATTACAATACCGATAAGTGCTGAAAGTAGGTATGTGATTCATAATATATATTATTATAATGCACCGTCCAATTTTATTTTTCATTTAATATTTCACATCACCGTGGTAGTTTACTTAAAGCAAAATTTCAATGACAATGTGTGTATGTTTTTCAAATTTTGACTAAGGGTATATTAGTAACTTTAATATTTGTATTTCATTTTATTTAAATAGTTAATTAGAGGGATTAAACAGTGATCTTGTTAAAAGGGTGAAGGAATTTATAATTACGAAATTTCGTGGCAAGAGAAGGAATTGGGTGAGATGCCCAGCACATGGGTTGTCCGTGTTTGTTGAATGGTCCAATTGCTCTACAGTCTGCACAATCAATAAAAAAAACTGTGAATGAGTCATGCAATACAATAAGAAAACAGAGAAAGGAAGAACAGGTGAAGTTTGCCCTGCTGGACGTTCATTTTAATTGCTCGTCTCAGGACGGGGACATCGGAGTTGAAAATGAAGGCAATTTGCTTGCTTGGTTTTCTTTATTGTTTCTAGTTTTCCAAAAGAATCTCTAACACTGACCAATATGCCTGCACAGTCCGGGTTTATAGTAGATCAGTTGGAATTTAGACAAGTCATAGAACAGACAATGAGAGCACACGAGATCAGGCAAGCGTTAGAATATGCATTCTAATTTAGTATTAGGAAATAGAAGAGCCAATCACCATTCTGAAATGCAAGGAACAAGAGGGGTGGGTCACCGGCCCACTGACAATCTGCAAAAAGAATTGAACAAATTTTCAACTGATTTCATTAAGTTACTTTTCTTTCTGTGAAAACAAGATTTAAGAGACATACCATGCTTTTGTTACACGTATGTACATTCATCACACAGGTGCCGAACCCAATTCCTACTGGTCCTCAATCATCTTTACAACAATTTAGAAATTAAGCAATTCTATGCATAGAAAATCATTGTATAAATTAGCCAATACAAACTGACATGACATGATATTAAATGATAAAATATGTAATAAAAAAATCAATCCAATCATGTCATACCACTTAAGTTCCTTTAAGTTTGTACATGTGGCCTAAATCTTACATATTTTTGACTAATTGCAGAAGGTAAAGAATATATGTGAGAGAGGGAGCAAGTAACAGCATATGAAAATCAGTTCAGTCAGCAGCAGTATAGACCGATTCATTTTTCTTCTTTCTCCTTAAGTTTTTGTATCATCCTGAAAGCATCTGTACCTGTTATTTCACATCTACACCTCTGAAGCTGAAATGCTACTGAAAAAAATCAATAATGGTTCTGCTCAACTCAACTTTGATGATAGCAGGCCGTGGCAAAGTGCTGTTATGGTCAACAGATGTAGTTAGTTTCTGAAACCAGAAGGCAAATGAAAAATGGAATATTTGACTATTAGAAACTTGCCACCGGCTGCTTTAAGTGAATCAAATAATTTCAGAACTCAAATTCCAGTGACAAAAGTATTTAGCGTAAGTGCAAATTACTCAGTTATTTGAGATTGTCTTAATATTTGATTCAGAGAAGGTTATTGGATAAAGAGTCAGAAGGTAAAACTGGTCACTACATACAGAGTTCATTTGCCAAATAGAGGCAAGATCAAGACAGTCATTAAATCAAGAAGGTAACATAAAATCCAGATATAAATGCAAGAATCCAGATGGTGTTCCCCATTTTTCTGAAATTTTTTTGGTAAATGGCCAACCTACAACTATACAAGGCATACACTTCAAAAGCCTACTATCAAGATAGCCATCAAGAAATGTCAAGATACAATCACAAAATCAGACAAATGAAACCAATTGAAATAGAAGATCAAAATGAAATTCAATTGGTAATTATGGGCACAAAGGAGACTTTTGTTCATAACAGTTCCATCAGAACCACACATGAGAAGCCAAAACTTATGAAGATTCTAAAAGTGAATATCCTGAAGGTACAACAAAGGAATTGAGGAAAGCAATAAGCTAACCATAATCTTCATCCAAAATCAGATGCCACAAATGGGAACAGCAAAAAGCCAACAACAACAACTACTGTAGAATCCATAATATGCAAGACAGGTACAAAACATTGAAATTTCTTACCTAGTAAGTGATTTCCTATTACATAAACTACTGCAGAAATCATTGTTGCAAGAAGGGTACACAAAATTTAAGTTTCAGCGCCTATGAAGTAAGTGACAAGCTCAACCTATAAATAACTGGAATACACAAATGAAATGCACCAGTCATGACTGAACTGAAAAGATACACCAAAACTTGTAGCACTGTTCATCTATTCATTGCCATGAAACCTTTGCCACTGTGAAATTCAGGAAGCAAGCAAAGAGTACACCTGTGTCTTGAGCACAGGTAAGAAATGCTTCACCCATGCAGGTTGGAAACCAGGGGCAGATAGTCAGATATTATTGTTTTCTACATTTAACTTCTATGCACGGAGGTAATTATGCAACTTATACCACAACAATTTTTCTCGGTAGCATTTCTCACTGCCACAAAACCCTGCCACCAGGACTGATATCCAAACATCAGGGATATTGCAGGGTCCTTGGTGGAGACCAACTTGAGAAAAAATTAACTACAGGAACATGCATCAACTTCAAATTGTTTTTCTTGATGGTTGAACAAATAGAGGACATCTGAGTATCATTATTGAATTTCGTAAAGTCCACTTTGCTGGTTAGATTCTAAATGGTCTTAATTGGATTTTTCTTACCCCCTATGAAGTAAAATCTCCTCTTTGTTGCAATATTTACCATTCCACTGTCAGAGCCGGCTGCAGAGAAAGTTCCAGTCGGTGAATGGCAAAGAGATGTACAATTTATGCAACCTTCCTCGAATGCCTCATAAATGCAAGTTCTTGTTCTAAATTCCCTGTGGTAGAGCAATCTGACATGTCCAGAATTCAGCAATTCCTGCCCATCCTTGGTAAAGCTAAATTATGAACAGTTCCATTCATCTCCAGAAATCCAATCAGCTCCTTTGTTTCAAATGAATCCAACAAAGTTAGTAACTTCATTCCCCACAAATGCAACCTTACTAGAATCAGGGGAAACTCCAAAACCTCGGGGCTTTTCTCCTCCCTATCAACCCAGAGGCCTATTTATCAAACTTTACTTTCAATAAATCAAGATTGTAACAAATTTCTTTGTGCTATGATAACCTGAGAAACACCAGGTAAGATCTTTCTCGTACAGGGGCTCCTCAAGAAAAATGCTTTATATTTTGGAAATCAGTCTGTATCCAATCCAGTGACAAGAAGCAACAAAGCATACAGAAGGATCTGAACTGAATGTATTGCAATTCAGAGGGTCAGATTTTGCATATACAAGTCACGAGCATTCAAGAATGAAGCAACGACTCTGCATTGGTTTTCACAACAAGATCTTCAGTTGTTTCTAAGAATATCATCAACATATTCAACATCCAAATAACAAAAGCCACCACTACTAGATTTTCCCCATTTGAGTGATTCATCATCACAGTCACCATCCCTTGACTTTGATCAGGTTGGTCCTGTTCTTAGCTGGGTTTATAGTATAACAGGCTGAGCCCCAAGTCTTCAAACATATTTTGAACCAAAAATCAAACTCCAATCCTCTTCCTTCCTCAGCTTCCTCAACATGCTAACTTTAGCTATATCTATATTGGTATGTTCCACTTCCTCATCCAGGACAGGTTTCCTTTGCAAACTTCCACATATTCATTGCTTTCCTCTGACAAGTGTGCATCTTTTTCATAAACAGAGAGCATGCTATCTGCACAGTCTGCAAAGAAGAACTCTTCTGAACATTGTCTGGACCGTCTCCTCATTGTCCACACCAAATTTGACAGAGGCGTAAGTGAATGCAAACAGAAATTTCTCCAGCCTTCTCTTTTCCATTTCTGCCCCATTTCCATTTGCATTTCCTTCTCTCTTTCTCTTCTTTGCCTCTGACGTCTCCAAAGAAGACTCTCAACCATCTTCCAAATCTTTGTTCTCTTCCAGGATCAATGGCGCATCACCATCCTCCATCTTTTACTTGAATCTGTTTATAGAGTCGACATTTTGAGAAATAAAAGTATTAAATAAGGTCTCATTCAGAAAAAATCAAACAATATGTCAACAAACAATGAACAATAGTACCTACTTAAAATTTAATGACTCCAGAAAAATGTAACTAAAACATAATTTACTCTAGGAACATCTTTCTCATTGATTGATGGTGATAAGCAAAATTTTTAAAATAAAAATTTCAAAACTAAGAAATATTAAACCTAAGAAATTTCTTACGGCACCCTCTATTGCATATCCAAGAGACTCTGATATTATATGATGAATCATTGGCGATTAGCAAGCAGGATTAAAGTTGAGCACAATGGGAGACTATATAATGCCGACGCTCCAGTTAGATGATAGGGCTATGTTAGTGTGCATTTAGTTGCACCGTACATCTCCCCAACTCTTACGATTCCCAAGTTTTTAAACTGTAATTCTTAAGAGTAATTTGGAAACTGGAACAAACGAGCTGAACAAACAAACTGTAATTCCCAGATGAGTTGGATAGTGTAACAGAGCCCTACCCTAGATGATTTATATACAGCAGTACTAAAAAATTTTGCAAGCATTCACTTAACCTGATCCTCTTCATCCACAGAATCTAGCATTCAAAAATCATAACCTGATAACGAAAAGGCATTGCTTATGCCAAAAGTGACTAACGATGAACTAAGTCGCCCAATTAAACACACGTGCGAGCACACAAACACACAAATACAGAGAGTTTGTGAAGATTTGAAACAGGTTCAGGTATGCATCAATTCAAGAACCACGTAAATAAGAACACAAATTAAACGATTTCTTTTTGTTTTTTTTTCCAAAGAAAAACATACAGTTGATGGGTTGTAGCGGCAGATGCGGCGGCAACATAGTGGTTTCCGTGATGAAGACTTCGCGGATGGTGACTGTAAGAAACGTGCTTTCAAAATCCAGTTTCGTCATAATCATCCATTGTTCACACATTTTGCAATAGTATGCCGGATAGACCGACGAAAACACCACATTATTGCTGATAAAATTGCTCCATGACGGTGAAGGCGAGACTCGTCCGAGTTGCAGAGATGCCTCTGAAAACATATACCGAACGGACATGAAGGATCAAAACCGAGATTAGTTTATACGGCATTGTAAGGTTCCTATCGTTTGTTTGTCATTCAGGCCACTCCGCCAGCCGTTTGGCCTCGTCAAATTATATGGTTGGGGGATACAAATGGTAAAAAAAATTTCAGTTCGGGTGATTCCAATTCCTGCCCCGCGTGGCAAAGGCGCTAAAATTCGAATGAAGAAACGAACGCCACCATTCGTCAATAATCGTTTCTGGGTGGATCGGTTTTTCTTTTAGCGGTATGAAACTTTTAAATCCAAGCCGATTCGCCGTACTCCTGTTGTCCGTTAATTAACCCCTATCACATTCTCGCGACTTAGGTAATAAATCCAACATAACCGAATACATGGTGTTAAGATTGGAGCCACCCCTTTCCCCATTTTTGGACTTTGAATGTCCAATCAACTACCCAAAATTAGATCCACACATAATTCTTAAGGCACCAAAACCATGCATTTGTTGCACGTATCGCATAGGCAGAGGATCTAACGCCATTGTCCCCGCACAACTTAAGAATAGCAATCAAAATAGTCTAATACTGAGCTCTGAAGGGGACAAGTCATCAAAAGTTATCCATCATTCTAATGTAGAATTCGTAATCAGTATTGCACGTATCGCAGCAGCAAGCAGGGCCAAAAATGTTGAAGAACCAGAACATACAAGAGAAAGACGTGATCAAAGCATTTGAAAATCAGTTCAATCCGCAGCCGTACATACTGTTCATATCTTCATTACCATGCATTTTGCATCCTAAATGGATTCATGCCTATTTCTCACTGGTACAAAAGATAAACATGAAAAATGGACCATACCAAAAATCTCCCAACATTTTTTTTTATATCCAAAATCTCTTGACATATTTCAAAACCATGAATTACTGACATAATAAATCTACATATTAGAAAGAATTTACCACTTCAAAAGGTGAAATGCTCCTCAAAATCAAATCATTTTTCTTCTTAAAATCAACTATTATGTTAGTAGGCATGTGGTGGTGCATGGCTGCGACCAAAAAATAATGGAGAAGTTTATGAAACCAGAAAACACCTCAAAAGCTGTCCATCATGCTTGTTATGAGTTAGTACACATCAATATCACTTTTCAAGTGTGGATGGAGCATACAATCATGTCAGTGAGGCATGAACATTTTTGAATAAGCCATGTATTTTATTTGTACAAGTATTGGCTGAATTCAGCAACCTTATGAGAGGTGAAAATTTGTTCTGTTTTGTACCAGTGAAAATGAGACAGTTAAAAGAAATAACAGTAATCAATATTACTTATCTTCTGCTGTAAAATTAGCATACCTCAATCCTATCTCACATGGTGTAACTTGAATCCTGGCATGATGTGTAGCAATTGTTACTAAGGATGGAGATTGAGAAAGGAAGAGCATCTGGAAAAACAGAAATTAGAAGGACATGAAAATTTTCAACAACTAAGTAATACAGGAATACAATTGGGAGAACCACAAAATCACTGACTTGCTTACTCACAAACAATTGGATCTATTCGCTTGGCTGGTTAATGTTCGCACTTGAATATCTACATAAAGAACACACATTAACAGTTGACAAAATCAGTTGCCTATAGACTTATTAAAGTCCAGAAATACACAGAACAGAAAAAATGACCCAATCAATTTGAAGTATAGGCATTCTTGCTTCTCTTTTAATAAACTTTGTGAACTTAATCATGACCATCACAAAAGGAAAGAAAAAAAAATGTGTTCATAACCAGACTGATTGCTGATATACCTCTTTGGACATCATAAAGAATATGTCAAAACTGAAACAATATTTAACAAGAAAAATAGGGCATACTATCTGATTAACATATTTTAAAGACATTGTAAGCAGAAAGAATGCAAAGGAATGCAAACAGAAAATCCCGCAAAAAAAATAGTAGAAAACCCACCAATGCTATTAACCTAGTGACATGATGAGAGAAGCAGCGGTATAAACCCCATCAGCAATAACATAAGGAGTGGGAGAATGACATGCGGAACCTACAGTTTCAGCAACTGACAGGAAAGCCAGCAACCTGGAAGTATCACACCATCTCATAGGACACAGGTGTGTGTGTGTAAAAGAAATTAAAAAAAATAAGACTTGGATGTTAAGATCAATACAGCTTAATTCAAAATTATAAAAATTTATCCAATCATTTTAGGTAAATTTGGAAAGCCATTTTCTAGAAAGTAAAGCCGTATAGTCTCAGTATAGTCTCATTTACGAACTTGTAAGAACATCTATGGGCATTCATAATGTATATAAATTTAACATGATGGACACATAAAATTAATAATTGATGAGACTGGCCAGAAAAATGGGAAGAATTCAATTTCTTATAAGAGGAACATAGATGCAATTCCCCAGGTTTGTTTCACTAAAAAGCACAACCCCCCCAACCTTATAGATGTGCATTATTATTTGACCAAGAAGCAATGGACCTGCTGCAACTTAGTTGTTCAGTCTATTTTTTGTGGAATTTATCCCAAAATGGCTCTCTTTCTCTGTGCTCTAGCTGCAGAATATCAAGAGAACTATGGTGCTCCACCTTCTAATGGTAGAAAATTTAGAAATAAACCAAGGATAAATTTTACAAGTGCACCTCTATTTTTCATTAGTTTACAATAGTTAAGCTATTTACATTTAAATCAACAATAGAAGAACATTTGAAGGGTACTCAACCCAAGATTCATCTAATCAACCCCAGTGGATCAGATGTACATTGGATAATTGAAAGGTATAAGCAGCAGTCCCACAAGCCTTGTTGATGTAAAAATTTGTATAAGTAAGAAGACAAGGAACCACAAATGATAGCAACTATAGTTATACACCTGGAAAAAAGTGCTATGTGGCAGTAAAGTTCTGATCTCTCTGTGTCTCAGCAGAAAGAAGGGAACCTCTTCCACTTCCACAAAGAGTGCTGATTCCTTTTCCACCCGAATCAACTTCTGATTTACTCAATCTGGGTAGAGATCCCAGTGTTCCTAGCACATAAGAAATTGGTTATAAAGCTTCAGATAAAGCATGAACTTCACGTACAGAGCAGTGACTCAACTGCTGAGTCAAAATCCGTAAGGGATGTTGAATCATGCTTTCAACTAGCATCTGTTGAAAAATGGGTTTCCATACCATTGGATATACTGAACTGACTTGGTTACCGGTTGGGCTTAACTAGTGAGTAAACATGGTTGAGAAAGGTAAATCTCTCTGACCCATCATCTGAGGAGATGCTCATCCGAGGAGATGCTAGGCCAGCTTATGGAAGATTGCAAAGTCACATTGGTCAGATAATATTCATAGGTTGGATGGATCAGATTCTCAGAGTAAAGCTTGTCCCATCCAATGGGATTAGCTGTAATGTTCCCTTGAAGCAATGAATTGCAGTGTGGCACATAGATATTGTGATTTGGTAGTGCAGAAGTTGGACCATATGCAAATGCTTTTCCAGGTTGCACTTCTTTTTTCTGTTTCATGGAGTTATTAACCTTTGAAAGACTTAAAGAATTAAACATTTGTGAAGCAGAACTCATATGTGCTGCAAAGACATGCTTTTTAGTGGCAGTGAATCAGACTTTACATTTGACATTCGTAAGGACACTCTCACCAAATCAGAATTTGAAGTCTCTTCCACAAACTTCCAGAATCTGAAGGTCAGGAAAGAATGAGTATCAATGTCAAAAAGATTTTAATGAAAAAAGAATTGTGAAAAGAATAATAGAAATGAAATGTTTAACTAACTTCTTTGTTGATGATAGTCTTTCTGATTCAGTACTTGGAAGACTTTACTAGGGGCTTCAAATATCTACAAAATAAGCAAATAACAAATTCTAATCCAAAATAAATTCAATGAAAGCAAGATTATGAACATAATGTTTACACCTGCAATTTTAACTTACTGCTCATTTTCTGTTGAGAATACCCTTCTTGAACTAGTATTTGAAGTCTGACACTGGAGCTTCCTTCTTGAACTGGTATTTCAAGTCTGGCCCCGGATATTCTTAGATCTGAAAGGATGGAAAACAATACCAATCTCAAACTACTGTCCACTGGAAAGAGGGTGGCGTAGAAATATATATCACCAGATTGTTAGCTTACTGTCCCTTTTTTGTTGGCGAATTCACATTGCTGCTTCTCATAATAGGTTTGTATTTTATAGGCCCTCTACCTCTGACAACTTTAGCTGAGTTGTTTTGTTTGTTAATGTTATCATGGGTTTTATACCAGTTTGCTTCCATGTAACGCTGGCCTTTGCCTTGATTCTTGGAGTGTCCTCGATGATGATGTTCAGAAATCCTCCTGGCCTGATGATTAGTTCAAAGAAAATGTCATATTGACGCTTACATTATTTCAGTTTCTCTCAGGAGATTATGCAACAATCACTTTCTTCCCAACACCATGTTACAAAAGTATTGGGTAAATGGAAAAAGAATATTCGGCATGCAGACAGAATTTCAACAAAGGCATTACATCATATGTCCCACGCTTTCATCTTTTCAAACTTGTCATGGTTCCATTTTTGTTCAACTTTGAGTGATCTAAACCTTGCATCAAGAGTCCACCGGTGAGGACACAAATCTGTATCAAGCATATACCAAGCAAGCAAATTGAAGATTACAGGAAAAACATAGAAATGAAAAATGAACAAGCAGATTTAAACCATTAAAAAAAAAGGATAAGTTTAAAAAAAGATAAGAGAAAAGAATAACATCTGTCCCCTGTCTCTGAAATTACTTCCTGTCAATCGAATTAACAATGGATGAAAAATTCTAAAACTCTTAAAAGTTTTTTGACAATGTTGATGGCACCTGAACAAAATTAAATGCAAAATACGCAATTCGTGAAATATGAATAAGAGAATTGTAAGTAATGAGATTTATGTCTCAAAGGAATGGATATTAGCCACGGCCTCTAAAGCGATCATCGTGCATATAAAACGCACCGATTTTAGGATCTACGGGCCCCTCGCTCTTTCTTTTTTCTCTGCTTCACACCCTCTGCAGCCTATTTTTCACAATTTCTGTTTTCCCATTCATTTTCTTCAAAGTCATCATCTTCTTCTTGTTCTTTAAACACTTGCAGTAGCTCATTTCCAAGTTCTTCATGCTCATCTTCGTACAAGACCTCATCATCTTCGTCGTATCCACCAAGACCGTCCGATTCGTCTCCGTAACCAACATGAAACCTCTGATTACTCCGTACAAACCTTTCTCTTGTCTCTCCTTCACTTTTACAGTTATCATCATCGTCGTCGCTCGCATTCTTTCTTCGCGTCGCCAGTATAGACAACGATTCATCGGATTCGCTCTCGGACTCTGTTTCTTCTGCTTTCTGTCCTTCTCGCAAATTCACCATTGATGCTCGCTCTTTTTCCAAGCGAAAAAGATAACAAATAACAGTAACAATCCTAACGTTAACCGTTTGTTTCTTCTGTATCAACTGTATAAGAAGTATAACCTATGCCTAGAACTTTTTCACGAAGCTGTGCCATCAAGAAATCTGTGTAATTGTAAATGCACGCCAAGTGTAGTTAGGGTTTTGATTCAGTGTACTTTTTACTCTTCTCTCTATTCAGACGCTACGCCTAGCATGTACGATAGGCTGAAAATGGAGCTCGAAGTTTTCATTTGTATTCCGCGCTCGTAGCTGAAACTAACACGAGGAGCAACAGTCCCTGGCGGTTCGTCCGTTTCCGCTGCCAGCTAAGCACCCGCGAGAATTATAGCTCCCGATTTCTGAAGTAGGCCCCATTTGTAAAACTGTTGTACTCTTGTACGGCGTTTGTGTGCAATATAGGGCTAGTCCATCGGGTTGAGCCCGAAACGAGCCCACCAATATATCCCTGGATCCGTTTGTATACAGTTCCTCGCTAATTGTAGGATTAAAAAGTTACCTAGCAGTATGTAATATCAATAACAATATATATATATATATATATATTTTAAAAATTAATTAATTATGACAACCATAATAATTATAGAAACAACTCTTCCTCTGCTCTTACTTTAAAACAAATATTTATACCTTTTTGCTTTAACCGTAGCAGCTCTTTTTTGAATGTGCAAGCAAAAGTCACTTTAAATTTTTCCTTTTAAATGTCAAATGATATTATTGCCTAACTTTTATTGGTATTCTTTCCGTCGTTTTTTTAATTTTGTTCTTTTTCATTTTCTGAGATGACAAGTCGTTTCAAATAATGAGCAACCATGACTTGATCGCCAGGAAAGATTTGATGGAGTGCGCCCCTTCTCCCAGGACCAGACCTGTCGGTTTCTGTAAAATAAAAATTTACAACTACATTGTACAAATCAGGGCAAAGATAAAAATGGCTAAGTAATGCCTAACTTGACAAGCATTCATACGCTGACGAAACCTTGATCTCAAAATTTACTGTAATTACGTAATTTCATTAAAAGAAATAATCAGTAATTAGTCTTCAATCAGACGCCTTCTAGGACCGTGGACTGTCTTGGCCGTGGAGTGAATACGGTCAATGCAAGGACCCGCAACCTTTAACAGGACGCAGGACTCTCCCTCCTGTCCCCGAGCCCACAAAAGACGGTCAAAAAAATATCCCAACTCTTACCCGTTTATTTATTTTCAATAATATAACAGTAATTAATTAATAAATAATAAATAATTTCTCTCTCTTCGTTCCAAGGAGAAACAGGCTTTGTTTAAGCTCTTAGCTGTACAAAAACCGAACCACTCCTGTAGACACCAAACCTCGAAAGATCTGCAAATCTCTCCCCCTCTTCTTCTCTTTTGTGAATCTTCTAGATTTTTTTTATTTGAATAAAACGAGTTAAGTGGTGGATCTCTGTCGTGCTCAATCATCACCAGCTGAAGAGAAAGGCTGCCGTGTTAATTCAACGAGCTCTTTTCATTTTTCAGCTGCCGATTCAGGTCTGCTTTCTTGTATTTTCATCAGCCTTATTGTTTCACTTTTTGTTTGTCAACTTTGACGACTCTTGATTTATCAGATCCGGTGCTCTGGAATGTTCTGTTTCGATATTTGTGTTGTTCGATTTGTCCTCTGTTTGGTTTCCGCGAAAGTTTTGTGCAAGAGAGAAAACTTAGATGCCTTTTCGTTGATATTTTCTCAATTTTTCTTTTGGTTCCGAGTAATTTAGCCGAGATTTTGTAGCCGTGTGGCTTGGATGTAGTAGTAACAAAACATATCATTTTATGTTGTTTGATCAAGCTTTTGAGCAATCAAATGATGGACTAATCTATAATTTGTTTGGTGATTGCGGATTGGGTACACTTCCAGGGAACAAATTCAAGTAGACTGACTCTTGTTTGTCTGCCGTTTTAGGGGAAATTCAACTACATCGTTTGCAACATTGTCTTTGATTTATATATAGGAAGCGTGCATGGCTAGTCGAGTGAAGGAAGATGAGAAAAATGAGCGAATAATTCGGGGACTTCTCAAACTTCCAGAAAATCGAAGATGTATTAACTGTAATAGTCTGGTATGTCTTTTGTTGCCTTTCTTGCTTTTTGTTTGTATTGAATGCTATTAAGTGCAAGAGATACATTTGATGATTGCATTCCGGTTTCTCTTGTCATAATTATGGAGCTAGAAGGCGTGCAAAATATTGGTGAACTGTGATTGGTGCCAGATTTAAGTCTAGGTTCCATCAGTTAGGATTTGATAAGTGGTAGAGGGTATAAGTTAAATTAATCGGTAATTTGATATACTGCTAAATAAATTGCTTCAATAGTTACCATACAAAACTAGAAGGTGCCATCAATAAATGGAGTTATTTGCTGACAATGAAGCTAATGAAATGAATGAAGAAATTTTGTTCATTTCTCAACAGGGTTATGTATATGTATAGGAAAAACAGAGTCAATGGAATTATGCAATTGCATGTACTTCTTAAATTGGATTGTGAGAGAATTTGATGAATTAGTTATGTTCCTGAAATCATTGTGTTGGATGTGCCTTTCTTTTCCAATTCAGAGGCAGTATAATATTCATCTTCTCTTGCTCTCTAAAATTTGCTTCCTTGCAATTTTTGATGTGAAATGTTTGGATCTTGCAAAATAACTGTATTTTGGTTGTAATTCATTTATGAAGTTGATGAACTCTAGAGATCCAGTGAATGGTAAGAACATAGATTAAATAAGCAATGGCTGGCCTATAGGCTCCATGAATAACATTACTACAATCTCAGAATGCTAATTTCTGAAAATCTCCAGAAGCTACATTTCAAATGATTTTTTTCTCAAGGAACTTCCTAAATAATGCAGGAATAATTTAAATCCTTGCAATAGATTGGTTAAAATTTCTGGAGCTATATCTGAGCTTGGATTGCAAATATAAAATGACACATTCAATGTAGTAATACTATCACAGGATTTGTTTTGTGTATGCAACCATTCTTCCTAGCCAAAGAAGCAAACCATGTGATCGGTTATATTCCTGATTCCTGCTAACTTAGTTTCTGCTAAACAGGGACCACAATATGTTTGTACAAATTTTTGGACCTTTGTTTGCACCAACTGCAGTGGAATACAGTAAGTTCAGATATGTCTTTTCACATACTTTTTCTTCAAATCTCCTATTCTGCTGCCTTTTTCCTCCAAGATTTTAAGTTTGTCTCTTCACAAGTTTGCTTGAGTATACTTGTTATTCTCTGTGTGTTTCAATACAGAGAGAGATGCCAATAAGTTGTTTGCCCTGGCTTAACTAGTTTAAATATTTTCAGTCGGGAGTTCACACACCGAGTAAAATCCGTATCAATGGCTAAATTTACTTCACAAGAAGTTAGTGCTCTTCAAGAAGGTGGAAATCAGGTATATATACGTTCTTCTCCGGCTTTTTTAATTTGTAAATCTCCTCAGATATCTATGCGATGTTCTTCTCATTGTTATTGCTAAATCTTTTTTACTTTTTCATCCTGAACTCGTATCTGTAATGTATGTGCAGCGTGCAAAAGAAGTTTTGTTTAAAGATTGGGATCCACAGCGTCAATCTGCCCCTGACAGCAGGTTATTATTCATTTATATTATAAGTTCATTTGTGTTTATTAATGATTACCCCATCTCTGATTCAGAAATCTTATTGTCAGTAATGTTGAGAGGCTTCGAAATTTCATAAAGCATGTTTATGTCGATAGAAGATATGCTGGTGAAAGAAACTATGACAAGCCTCCAAGGGGGAAGATGGTAAGATGCCTCTGCCTCCCTTTTTGATTTCTGTTGAGATGTTAAAAGCGATTGTGTGGTATATACAGTAAAACGCAAAATGAATTTTGGCAAATTTAGTGTTATGTGGCTATGGACACTTGTCTCTGTTTTTCTTTTTAAATAATTGCATATCATGCAGGGTGACAAAGAAGACTTCTATGACAGGAGAATAGATACATATCAGGGAGGGTCTCGAAGCCCACCGTATGGAGATGCATATGAACGTCATTACAGTGAGCAGTCTAGTCCTGGCGGAAGAAATGATGATAAGAATTTCAGATATGGTTATGATGAAAGAAGAAGTCCCGGAAATGAGCAAGAAAGTCGACAATATGGTGATTACCGAAGGACTAGTCCTGGTCAGCCTGAGATTGTGAATGATTGGCGTAGAGATGATAGATTCGGAAATGGCCGAAAATTTGAAGATCGTAGAATATCTGATGGAGATTCAAAGCTGGAAGGCAGGTCACCTGAGCGACCAAGAGATGTGGAGACATCCAGCCCCCCCATGGTGCGCCCTGTCAGGGAAATTTTGGGGGACAATGTATTGCCTCTTCGTATAGGCGAACCTCCAAAAGCCAATGGTGACAGGGTTGCTGATGCCTCTGCACATACACAGGTGAGGTTTTAGTAAACTGAGCTGCATACTTGTTCATGTGTAAAAATGAGTTGCTCCAGAAATCCTACTTCTTTTTTCCTGTTCTTTACCTTGGTTGTATTGTGCTTGATGATCCAACCACTAAGTAGTTGGCTGTATGGCTATCAGAGATCCCACAAGTTATTATTTATTCCTATGGAACCATCAAGCTGGACTTTGTCTTTTTATTTTATTATTGAGCTGATTAACATGACAAAGTATAACTTTCTTCTATTTTAAGTCATTTAGTTTTCTCTCTAGCATTATGCTATCATGGAGCTTTTGTTAAGTCAGGGCTGGTTTTGTCACCTTTAGTAGCACAGTCAATTTTCTTTTCTTTTTCTTTTTTTGTCAATTCCCTGTGTGGTGGGTGCTTCATTAAAGAAAGGAGTTCTTTATTGTAACATGTTGACATTTTTTTTTACCGTAATGCATTAAAAAGGTTTCCTTATCTCCTTTTTCCACAAATATATTCAAATTGTTTTATTGAACTTCTATCTATTTTAAACAAGGAATACTTCTCAACCCTTCTAGCATACTTTTGTGGTAGTCTCTGCAAAATCACAACTTTAATAGCATTCATGTTTCAACCAATACGCATTGTGACATTTAATTAGTAATTTAACTTGATTCACACACACTTTTGCAATAATTATGAGTTCTTCCTTTCTGAGGTTATTTTCCAACTTTATGGTTAGATTGATCTGTGCAGATAAATAAAAGTGTTGTCACTCTGGATGTGCTTTATCTAATTAATTCCATGTGCCTCCCCACTCATTTGATTTCAGAACTTAATATGTTTTAACGTTTTTTCATTTACATGTCTAAAGATTCACATGTTCTGTCTTAAATTTTTTGTTCAAACATTGTGCACCTAGGGAGCTGCATGAACATTCATTTGAAGATTGTTTTTCTTTTATCTTCTGTTCCTTTTTCCTTTTTTATTTTCTTCTGTTTCAAATTTCTGGAAAAATGAAAGAAAGATGTGTGGCTTTACAGTATCATTATATCTAATTGCAGAGAACTGCGTCTTCTAGTACCTTGGGATCCACCAATGAGAACCCGGCAGAAGTAAAAGTGGTGAATACTGTGAGTTTAATTGACTTTGATGCTGAACCTGAACCTCCTGTTGCTGCAGCTACACAAGTACAACAGACAATTGCAGCTCAATCTGTTGTACAACCAGCAAGTTCTACTAATGACAACAATTGGGCCTCTTTTGACTTTGCCCCTGAGGTGAATGTCTCTCAAGCTTCTTCAAATTTGAATACTTTGGAATCTGTTTTCTCTCAAGTGTCAGTGCCAGCAGCATCAGGAATACCTAGTGGTGCAGGTGCTCCAGTAACTTCACCTTTGACCAATGTGAATGCATTGCCAGTTGGTATTTCACCTGTTTCCTCTATGGGACACACACTGATTTCACCTTTTGGCGTGGCTGCCCCTGCAGCTGCGCCAGTGAGTGGCTTTGTGACATTGCCCTCTGCAATTGTTTCGCCACCTACCCCAGGAGTGACACCCGTATTGCCAGTCAACTTTGGTAATTCCTTTAGCATGATGCATCAACAGCCTTCTTTATTTCCTACTGCTGTTGGACAGTCTTCTGCATCACAATTTACACCACCTGTTGATGGAGCTTCAAGTAATCAGGTGGCTTTATAACTTAGTCTACTCATATCTTACATGACATTTTTGTTATAGTTGAGTTTTTATTAAACTCATTGCCGCATGACCATTTTTAGCAGCCATGGAATATGTCTCTTGCTCAAAATGCACAAGGGCCTTTGAGTACACCAGCTGCACAGCCACCTCAATCAGTCCCGAAACCTGCTCTGGAGGTCACTTCTGGTGGTGTAGCACAACCTTCTCCTATGGAAGTAAAATCAACAGGAAGGAAAGCACTGCCTGAGGTGATGTTTATTCGAAGTTTTCACCTAAATATATTTGCTTTATCTATGCATTCTGTATTTACAGTAAATCCTGGTTTGCTTTCAGGATCTATTTGCAGCAACTTATTCATCCTTTCCAGCATCTGCTCCAGGGTGGCAAACTGGTCCACCTCATGGAATGGGGTTTGCTGTGCAATTTAATACTGCAGTGGTACCTTTACATTCCAAAGATAATTAAATGTATAATTGCTTGACAAGTGATACATAATTGTGTATATTTTTCTTTGCTTGCAGCCCATGCCTAATTTTGTTCAGTCAAAGTCGTTGACAAACCCTTTTGACCTCAACAGTGATTCACCCCCAGTTCAAGGCCAAACAGTATGTTGTTAGTTCATTTGAACTGATGCTGTTTATTTCTGTTGACGTAGTTCATTTGAACTGATGCTGTCATTGCTGTTGACTTTTTCCATTCTTATAGGAGTTGTGTTCTGTGATAAAATTATGAAGTGCCAAAGTTGAAAATGTCCCATTATTGTTTTGCACATTGGGAGGGGATTCAAGTACTGTTTTAGCAATCCAGCAACCAAAGAAACTAATGTTATTCTTAGATCTTTCTTGAAAGGTTCATTTCTTAAACGATTTTAAAAGGGTAATGTTAGTACTTCATGAATTTATTATCAAGAACCTGGTTTAAATTAACTTTCCAAACATTATTTATCACAACAACACTTGGCTATAGCAAATTCTATGAAGAGTGCTTATCTTGACATCTTTGCTATCCTTGATCTGTCAAATACAGGAGTATAGGTTAGATGAAATTGATACATGGCCACCCTCCACTCCCTTATTCATGATTTTCTCTTTTGTTGTGGGGTGATGCAGTTTCCTTCTATGGCGTCCTTTCAAGGAGCTTTACCAAGTGCATCAGCCCCTTCGGGCTTATTGCGCACTTCCAGTCTTGGTAATCCCTCACCAGCATGGATGCCACCCCATTCATCACCTTATCCATCAGGCATGCCTTCCCAATTGCCAACTTATGCGTCAGCTAGACCTTCCCAGATGCCAATTTATCCATCAACCATGCCACCAAGTAAAACCGTATTTATTTAGTGTGTTTTTCTCTGTTTCTTACTACAATGTCTATGCTGTATCTTATTGTGCCAAACTCTGCTGAAAAAATTGCAGGGCCATATATGGGGCCACAAGTACCCAATACCGTTCCACCTTCCAGGTAATTATATTTGGATATATTTTGATATGTCTGAAGATTTATTTGATACCCATAGTTTTGGATTGAATGTGTTAAAAAAGAGCAAGTAAATGAAGAAGTGGCTGGGCGGGCCTAGGTCTGAGGAAGTGTGCAACAAAAAGATGTACTGCTATAAGTTATCCCAGCTAAAGGAGATTTCTCTATTTTGTCTGAGATAAATTGTTTTGAATAATTTATTGGTAGATTACAATTACCAACATCAAACATATATTTAAACTTTTACCAAACCTTTGCAGGCATCAAATAGGGGGGTTAGGCAGTGAGGGTGCCACATTTGGCTTCATGAATCCGGATCAACAGTTGGCTGGTAGATTCTCTGCTCCTGCTACCCCACAGCCTTTCTCTTCTGCCGGACAAAATCCATTTGGATAAATTCAAAGAACAAATCACCTATAACTACGTCTTAGTTAAGCATCGCCTTGATGCTACCTGTTGAATTGCTGGTTGGAAAGTTTTGGTTCCTTTATTGTAGTTAGATGACCCAACTAAAAGGAAATTTGGCATGTTCAATCCCAAGCTATTGGCTAAATGTTCATATTGACCGTGGAAAGTTAGGTCGATGGCATCAAAGAGGCATGGAGGGAAAGGAAGAAAGAAAGAAGATAAGAGTGTTTAAAAGGGGTGCAGAAATCTCCATGCTCCATGGAGACACCCCTGGAGATTTAGTGTTTCTGTTTTAAATATGTTCTGTTGTATTTCTTCTTCATTTTTTTTCATAATGTGCCATTGGGTGATGTCTGTGCGCTGCCTTCTGCCCCTTGAAGTTATATCATTTCTTATTCTTCTTGTGTTGTATGATTTTGCCTTCTGTTCGTTTCTGTGGTGAGGTATTTGAGTCTCTGAAATGTTTGTCATAGTTGAGAACAGCTTGTATGCTAATATTATTGTAGATTGAGATGATTTTTCATATACTGTTGTTTCATTTTTGCCTTCATTCATTTGGTTGTCTGTGCTCACTTTTGCCTTTCAAAGGCAAATACATCTTTTTGGGTCTTGACTTGTTTTGGGTTGCTCTAGAACTCGAGCAGACTCTTGTTCTTGTTAATCTTTTGTCGCTTTAGAATAATTCTTTGGTTAAATAAAGAAAATAAATAAATATAGCAAGACCAAATTTTGACGCATCTTTTGTTTTATTTGTAGGTGATTTGACGATTTTGTGCATGACGTTTATATGTTATGTTGATTTTTATTTTGTTATATTTTTAATCTGTGAAACTTATAACGATATGTGATTTATTTAAAATATCAAAAGTAAAATATTATTTTTTAAAAAAATTTTGAAGTATGTTTTAACTTTATGATAATTTTGGTATTTTTATTTTATATGATAATAATAATGTGATTTGTTGGAGTTTATCTGTATATATTTGATGAAAGAAATAAATGTATTATTATTGAAAAAAAAACTATAGGTGCAGTGATTAGAGTTTATATGAATTAATTTAAGTATTAAGAAATGAATGAATATTATTAAAGGGTGTTCCAACCAACTGTTAAAACTTAGGGCATCTGTCATTTACGCAAATGCTAGCGGGATTGGTTAAAGAGCTAAAAGCCGCAAAATCAGTACTAGTTTTGTCCAAATTTCTTGGTGTCTTTTATTACCATTGTCATTTTTATTCCGATACTAATGAGTAAGAAAAATAAGGATGATAAGGGTTGAGAGAAATATTTCAAAATGATTTTATTTGAAAGATTATTTATGTAAATAATTAATTTTAAAATATTTTTATTGATATAATTAACTTTACTCTTTTTAAACAAATTTATCATAGCTGATCTAGAAACACAATTAATGACTATAGTTGTGCAGGTTAGCAGAGTTTTTAATTTTAAAACCTTTAAAAATTAATTAATTTTAAGAGTTGAGAGAAAAATCACTCTGCATGCTGCTGTAGCACAAATGACTTTTAAAAAAATAAAAATAAATATTTAATTTATAATTAATTGATAAGGATTATTAAAATAATAAAATAATTTAATTTAAAAATCAATTGAAAAAATTAAAGATTAAAATAATTTTATTTGAAAGCAATCGGAAGAAACATTAAACTAAAATTAAATTAAGATTTTAAATTTGATTTATATAAAATTATTTTATTTTTTACAATTAATTATACTTAATTTAAAAATTAAAATTTTTTTTAGTTATAAATTTTTAATAATTTTTTATATTTAAATTTAAAAAATTTTACAACACGTGCAGGTGGAAAAGAGATGTAATTTTCCACTTTTTACTTTTTAATTTTTTGTAATTTTGTGTGTATATATATAATAATAATAATAATAATAATTAATAAATAATATTATATATTTAGAATAAATATTTTTACATGCACAATATATTTTTAATTTTTTATAATTTTTATATAAAAAATAAATTTTAATAAATAATATTATATATTTAAAATAAAAAATATGCAAATATTGAGTTCAATCTCATAAATGACAAACAATAATTATAATAAATTTTGTCAAATAAATTAATAGTTATTTATATTCATCTATTATTAATTTTTGTTTTAAAAATAAATGATTATGTGAACATAAATATGTTTAAAATTAATCAAATTGATTAATTAAATAAAAATATATTAAGATTAACTATTTACAGAAACAATCTCTAAGAGAAGATTGTTTTAAAATTCTATTAGGAAGTTAACAGCCTTGTCCAAACTCGGAATAGAATAGCAGTTATCCTCCAACATCTAAAATGCAAAATTGCATTACATATCAAATTAAATCAACAGCTATCTGTAAGCCACGATTTGGTATCAAATATAACTTCAAGCCCCAATTTGCAATCACGAAACCTAGCAAAAATGGATATCCTTTCAGGGCCGGAGACCGTAAGGTTTTTGAGACGCTATATATTTCTTTAATTGCTTATTTACAAATAAATTGGCATTTCCCAAATACAAATACGAGTAATTCTTTTTTTCTTTTTTTCCCTTCCACTATATTCTACTTTAGCTGAGCCAGAGATGGAATATTTGCTTCGCATAGGACCATAAAAAATCTGATGAGCATATGTGTTCGTGTAATGCTGAGGCCTAGATCTTTTGAATCACGGGGCATGTGCAGACCCCATGTATGGAGCAATTGCAAAAGAGTTGGGAGATACAGGTTCAGCTGTTTGTCTGGTCTTCAAAAAGACTGGAGCCACCAGCATCCAGACTGCAAATATATAATCTTTCTCAGTTAGCAGAGTGACAATACTTTGTCCAATACTAACACTTACTGTACCCACAACCGTAAGTGGATTAATGATAAATTTTAGGTTCAATTAGCTGTTGTGAAATACTTACCGTACACACAGACTGCCAGCCATTCGTTCACTATCCTGACCCAAGTACTAGTCCAACCCACATCAATTGTCCACCTGCAGAGAAGAGAGCACAGTAACATATCACTCGCCATTCCAAGTAACTTTTCACCTATTTTGATAATAAGATGATGTCTTTGTGTTAAAAAACTGGTGACGTTGAAACAACTTCTCATTTGATAACACAGATTGGATTTTGTGACACTTAGGGTCACCCCGTGTCATTTGCGCATTACTAACTGAAGAGGTCAAATTCGATAGAATATGCAAAGTAGTGACAGGGAGATATTACTTTCTAATGGTGTTATGGGTATTCCAGCCAATCAGTAGCATTGCCAGGTACATTGCTCCAGTTGCAAAAACGAAATGGAAGAAGCCATAACCATAAGGAACATCATCTTCAGCCGGTGACTCATCCTTCCTGAACTGCAGTTGTTGTCAGACACAATTTTGTGGCAAATGACAAGAACAAATTGAAAAGTTTTCAGTGGACTGCTGCTCCGGGACATACCTGGAAACATTTGGAATCAATGCCTGTAGAAAACGTGGCGATGACCATTGCAAGTAGTGCAACAATAAAGCTCTGCCCACATATCACAGTTACCATTATAGCAGAGAAAATTTGTTAGTTTGAAACAAAAGATGTCAAAACTAAGGTGATTACGAAAAGCTGACTTGTGTTCAATGTTAGTGTATGAAAATACTTCCCCGAAATATTCTCAGAATTGTTTATTGAATTAAACATGGACATAATATTGAACCTTCTTTGTATATTTATGTAGAACAGAAGATGTTACTCATCAATTGAGTTTGAAAATCTTGGATTAGATATTTATTATTTGATGACATTTATAAATCTAGATATAGCAGAAACTTTTGAAAGAGCAAGCTGTCAGCTCCCTAGTTCAAAGAGCGGTTACTGGGGAAGTTCATTAATGCTACGAGGTTTTTGAAAGATAAAAATATTACTATGATGGTCAGCCAGTCCGTTCTGTTTGAAGCTTCTGCCTTCCTGTTGCAACTTTCCCCTGCTGGTTCACTGTAAGAACATAAATGGAACAGGGTTCATCAAAATAACTGTCAAGATGAAGCAATAGACAAACATCACTTGTTGATCCATCAAAAAAAGAGATCCCACAGTTTGTTTCAAACTAAAATCTGATCAATTAAGTGAAGAGAAAACTAATGATTCACTGATGAACATAAACATTCTGTTTGTGTAACTATTATATTTCATATAACAGATCCATGCATGAAAAATAATACATGGTATATTAAATTTTGTTGCACATCTCCTTAGATTAGCAAAGGCCAAAGGAAATGTACAGGAGTTTTTTGTTTTCCATAGTTTAGTTCACAAGCACTTTCTCATTGAACTTGGAAAGCTGATAACAATGGAGGATACTGTGTAACAAAAATCATTCAGTGCGATTAATTAGAACATGGAAAGCAAAATCTTCTAAACCATACCTGCGAATGGCACACCAGCAGATAAATACGGCATAAAGCCCCATCAGCCCTGGAGTCAAGAAACCAGCATCTATCTGTTTCAAGCAGAAATGAACCATGTAATTTCAAATTCATATTAAAACATGAATGAACTGAAGGAATGTGCTCACTAGAGCTTACTTTTGGGTGAAGAGAGATACTTGTCATCAGTTGCAGAAGCACCAAGGTCCATGTAATGAAAAAAATGTTAAGGAGGCAAGAAGGATCTGGTGTATACCAAATGTACATCATGATGATCCCCACTATGCATATGATATATGCAACAGTTGCAATTAGCATCACATGGATGTGACTGCAGAGCAGATTTTATTTTTGGTCAGCACTGATACCCAAGTAATCAAAGCCAGACAAGGTAATTGAAGTTTCTTCGTTGTAAAAAGAACACTACAAATGTTTAATTTATTACAAGATAAATTAATAACTAGCATCGACCTGCCTACTTAGAACTGTAATCCCGCTTAATAATGCAGCTTTATATCAACCTCATCAACAAGAATGAGCAAAGAGCATATGTAAAGAAATAAGCCATATGAGTTGAAAAGTATGACATATAGAAAAGCTTTATGACAAACTATAGAAAAGCTTTACTTGCCCAATATGCCAGAATACATCGGACAGACAATTGATTTTTTTGCTCTCTCTCTCTCTGTCTCTGTTATAAGTCAGAATACATCAGAAAGTTCTAATAATCAATTCTCATCCTGAACTTTACCACCATATAAATTTCGGGTGAGCTACATGATAACTTTCAGGGCTAGACCTTATTTTTTCACAACTATATCTACAAGTTACAATATGGAATTAGGCATAGACACTAGGTTTACTTTCAAATAGTCTGACTTAGGGATATGACCATTTTGATTTTGCAAATATGAGATCATTTCTTCTTTCAACACAGTGGGAAGACGGCTAATGCAAATAGCACAGTGTTTGGCACTTCAATCTCCCTATTGCATAAAAATTTACGTATTATTGTACTGTATGAATAGGTAGAAAAATTGAGAATGTAATGAAGCAAATCATATAGGATGTTGCATTGCCCAAGTCCTAAGGAGTTCAATGGATTTGATATTGCCAATGCGCTATCCACAAGCAGTTTCACCCAATCCAAATGAATATCAAACCCGATCAGGTCAGAATCCACTTTTTCCTATGCCGATAGATATTGGGTGAATATATGCAACACTCAAGACTACAAAGAATATAGTATATCAATGGTTTCTGGAAAATGGTTAAAAAAGACTAAAAGAGTTTAATGCAGTTTTGGTTCCACACGAAGAAAGTCTTACCATCTTTCTGCATTCTTTTCAGACTGACAACAATCGTTCAGCCAGTTTATAAAACTGATTACGCTTATTAGCTGAATTAGGAGAAAGACCCTGAAAAGCATTTGCAAAGTTCATTAAATATAAAGCTGTTAACAGTTTCGGTGCCTGAATTTAAGCGGGAAATATCTTGGGCTTTCTGATCAACCAAATCCAACAACATTGAATATATTTCTTAGACAGGAAAATATAACGAGAACGAATAATACCCAGCACCAAAATGCGCAACCTCCCCTGCCAAGTACATGAAAAGGAAAAATAAATTAAGAGCATGATCTACTTAATGAAGATCAAAAGTCAACTAGATTCTGTATGAAATAACATAAGATAGAAATAAAATGAATATGGACTTGTTATAATGGAACAGTACAAACCATAAAGTTGAATAAAGGAAGAAGGAATTAGAAATGAGATGATTGTCAAGGCAATCCACAAGACAATCTTTACAGACCACCATCCAGAATGCCACAAATCCCTGGAGTTTTGTAACTTAGAGGTGCCAGCCGTTGAAAGAAACATTATAAAGTAAAACACCTGATGTAGAGTTAAGGCATAATGCAATGTGTAACAAGAAAGGGCAGAGGAATGATGCTAGGATTCGGATAATGAATAAGAATAACAGTCTGCATGTATCAACATCGATATCAGACAGGTTAGTCAGACTGATACATATTTTATGCCATCTCTTAATCATTTGTTCTTTAATTAAAATTCTGGATTTTATTATGACATCTTTGCTTGATGAATCCTGCCCCACATATTAATTCTTTTTTATCAGCCAAAGCAAGGATCAATTTTCTCCTTGTATTTGGTATTTTAACGATGCTGCTTTTTGTCTAATCAAGAAACTCGGAAATGTATCATCTTACCAAAGACCGAGTTTCATGCTTGTGATTGAAAGGATACAAAGCATCCCAAGCTCACGCGAAGAACTCCTTCTGCACCCAAGCAGTTTTGCCCACCTTTGCAATTCTTTAGTCCTGCACCAGAATCACTCACCAAATATGAGTTAGCATTAAAACCGGTTGTATAATCAGCAAACTATATTGTAAATGCAGTGATGGATCGCTGATGCTGTCAAGCACCTTGCCAACTTTAACCAAAGTCCATAAACATAGGCACAAAAAGCTTTTTAATTCCTAAAATAAAGTGCCGATGCACTAGAGTTAAACAAACAAGCAATTCTTACTTTCAATTTCTGCCAAGGCTGCGCTGCTATAATCTCGAACTACCCATGCTAGTAGGTTTGCAAGTAAAAATATCAACCCATAAACATATCTGGCCATCCAAGGATTGGAACCATTGCGAAACTGGCTAAACCACGAGCCATCCTTAAATATAGCCCGCCTCTCGTTGCCGCTTCTTGTTCCGCTCTCCATTCCTCCTTCGACCCAGAACAACTCTTCATCACATAAGAGCATCAATGGAAAGAAACAACGAATTTCATTGTTTCATTGATTTTCACCTGCATTGCAGAAAATACATTCATGTTTATCATAAAATATCTGCATACTATTACCCAAGCGTGAAAACAGGAATCATGCAGTATAGAAGTTTGTAAACCACAAATAAAAAAAAACTGGACTCACGGCAAATTTAAGTTATTACAGCATTTCTTTGACTTGTTATGGGCTCATAAAATATATTGCAGTTTTGAAGTTTGCAAAATCCTCTCTAACAAAGCGGGCTATCACTAGGGAACTAGACAGGCTAAGCAGGCAAATTTAATGAGAACGAAACAATGCCCCAAGAGCAAGAACAGTCACAAAATCAATTACGTGCCATTAAGAAAAGTGGACGGCCTTGATCGAACCGGTGATCCATTAAACAAAATATTTTCCGTAAGTTGGACGATGAAAATAGGTTAGAAATTACGTACATAGCATAGACAGGTATCTTCTTCAAATTTGATAGATCTAATCACGGCCGTTAGATCGTCGTATGAATAATATATTACTCGGCTGGTGGTCAAATTTTAGGCGTGAATATTTTGGTTACAAATGTTCCTTTATTTGAGGATCACAACTCACGCACAAAAAAACAAGCGACACAAAACAAGAATTTGATGAACAGTTGAAAAGAATTCAAAAATGTCTAAGAATCGTTAAACTCCTAGGGATGCGTATAAGCATTAGATGAGTAAAGGGAATCTTTTCTTCGCCTGCAAGGCGTCTGCACTGAGGCTATAAAAACAATTTTTTAGACGATACTAACTCCAAGCTCCGACTAAGGATCATAGAATTATTTTATTCAAGATTTGCTCCGTAGTCTGTACAGAAAACGGAAAAAGGCACCGGACTGGAAGCAGCTAGAGAACCGAATTCTTTTCATAGGGATTTGTGATTTAAAATAAACAATTTTTGAAATTAGTCAGTGTAGAAGCAGAAGAATGAGTCAACAAAGAGAAAAGATAAATTTTCATATTTTTTAATAAATAAAAATACAAACTTACTGTTACTTGATTCTTTGCTTGCTCGCTGAGAAGAAGGACAAGTATTTCAAAATATGAAATTGTGGTTTAAGTTTTGCAAAAAAATCAATTAAGCTAGTTTGATTGCCTACAATTCATCCGAGCAGTGTAAGTTTCTAATCAAAAATCAAATGGTTTGTAATCTCTAGCAATATTTCGTGTACAACTTCTAGCAAAGAAACAGTAACGGAGATAAAATTAAAATGCATTATTGTTCAAGGCCAAGATTGATGATCCTCGCATTACAATCTAGCTCAAAGTGATCAAAAGAATCTTGAACCAGAAGCGCTCAACAGATTCAAAAAACGACACAACTTACAACGATTCAAGAGATCGATAATGTAGTTTGATTCAGAGTACCTGAAAATGCAATGCGGTTGGCAACGAAGCTGAAGATCGATCTACAAACAGAGGATGTAGTTGAATCGAGAAGCTACTCAACCTCACGCCCTCGTTCTCGATAGATTGATTTCCTGTTTTCCTTTCAAAATAGATGAGCAAAAGAGAGACAAATATATAGCTTTTGAAACTTTTCTTCTTGCCCTTTTACTTTTTTCCCGCCGTAAGCTTTCTGTTTTCGTTACATTCCGTATCCTTCAAGATATATCTTCACGTAAATTGGAATTATCTATTCCTCTATGTATGTATAATTTCCCATTAATCGTCATTAATAACTAATTTGATAATAGTGATTAAGAAATTATGACGTAGATCACGATTTAAAGAATTACGTGCATCGGACGGTTGAGGATTGAGTTTCAGAGTGCCGCTGTAAGAAGAAGTTTGATGGATGATTGTCTATTATTGTAGGTGTAGGTAACGGTATATTTCAATATATTTTAAAATTATTTATTGATGGTTTTTATATTTTATTTTAAGTTATTTAATATATAATTAATATTTGCTTTTTTTTTAAAGGATGTTATTAGTAATTATTGTGGTTGTTTTGGGTTTTTTTTTAAATTTTTTTAGTAATCAACGCGTGCAATGATTTCTTTCTTTCCTTCCGTTTCAGATTCTAATAATTTTCGGATATTAGCCTTGAATACAAAGCATGTTGAATCCTTTAATTTTCCAATCAATTACTAATTAAGCACGTCTGTAATCATGTGCTGAAATGCCATGATGGTTTACCACAGACACTTCTTTCGGTTAAAATGCTACAATGATGTGCAGTAATTACCCTTTTTCAGAATGCTGACGGGTATATCAGCAGCAGGAGAAGGTAAAAGCCAGAAGCCCCGTAATGTTCACTAATACGAATGCAATCACACTCTCTCATGGTAACAACACTTTTTGGCTTTTCTTTTGCATTTCAATTAGGCAAGAGGGTCGTATAATGTGGTAAAAGACACAGACAGACAAAACAAACCGAATCGGGAATCTTTCTTTTTGGCTTAGTTTTTTTGACCATGAACTTGGCTTTAAGCCTCGGCAATGCTGTTGCTACGTGTACGCAAGAGTGTCGTGGCTTGGATGATCATGTGGGTTGCAAATGCTTGCTACTTGTGCCAACTTTATAATGCCAAAGGGGTATTTGATGTTACTCCATTAGCGTCAATCGGGGAGCCGTTGCCCTTTAATCAAAAGGTGTATTGCACTTTATCGTGAAAGCCATTACTCATTATTATAATTATTATTGATAGTTGTTTGTTACCATTGCTATCAAATCATTAAAAAGGTAATAAAGATGGTGAAAACAGCGGCGTTTTACTCAACACCAAATCTAGCATTTGATCTCGGGACCTTTGTCAGCCCTTTCCATGCAAGAGAGAGTGTACTCAGATGGCAATAGAGTTTATTTAGTAATCATCATTGTCTGGTCAATTTCTGAGGCCCAACGGGGGATGTTCAGTGGTTGGGCACAAGCTTTGGTTGAACAATGATGCTGATAAAACTTCAAAGAAATGGTGGAATTTATTACACATGATGATGATGAGTGAACTTTAAGCCTTCCTAAGAAAGGGTTAAATCAAGATTAGCAGGTTCTCTTACTTAATTATTACATTTATATAAAAATAATTTTTTCAAACAAAAAATAACACAAATTTGTACAAGATGCGAGATGCCCATGAACTTGAGAAAAGTCCGAAGCGTGACACAAGGTGAGTGGCCCGAATGGCTTAATTTAATTTATCTAAGCTCTTACCTAGACCAATATACACAGTATTCTCATAAAAAACAATACCGGCACCATTGCCATTGATAAATAAACAAAAGTAGTGCAAAGAATTTATAGAAAAGTGGCCAGCCATCCCTTTTTCTCAGTTATGGTCTGATATTTCACTGGTTCCTAATACAATCCTCGTGATTAAATTACAAGCACATGAAATTAGGGAATTTGGCCGCCCATTCCATCCGGCTCTGCTTCTCCTACCCAGCTAATCGTGTTCCCAATAATAAATTATCTTTAATCTTGTTTCAAATGCGACATGATATTTGACTAGGCGTCTGGGTATTTGTTTGTCTTCTTTTCATACCGACAGATCGAAGGAAGAAGATGGTTTCAAATCGTGAGGATTTGGTGGAGAATTTCTTCCCATATTTTAATGCGTAACATATTTTTCTTTTCTCTTTCGTGTGTTGTGATGGGTCAAGATCAATGTAGCATCTCTTCGCTTTATGGTATTAATATATTGGACCTAATCACAGGCAGTCTATGGAGCTGTAATTAAATGAAGATTATGTCATACTTGGAGTAATGGAAACATGTCAACCTAACAACCTTAAGACAATTACATTACATTGATGATCTGAAAAGGCCCTAACATCCCATGTGACTATCATCCAAGTAGACCCACTTATGGTTTATATTAGAATATCATACGGTGGGATGTCTTTGCATCTTATCATTAAATGTCTTTTCCTTCCGAATTTTCATGTAAAAACCATAGGAGGTAAGTAGTAAATTGTATCTATAACAGTGTGATCTAAGCTTAAAACTGGCTAGATAATGCAAAATCTAATGGCATCCCCTACTGTCTCAGTGCTGGGAAAGTGACCAATCTTGCTTGCTACGTATGAGAAGCAGCACTGTTGTATTATGTGAACAGTAAGCTAACCATTAGCAAGCACTTAGTAGGACCGTTACTGTCTGTAAGAATTTACACATTGCTGTTTTACAAGTTCTGGAATCCCGGAAACTTTGGGGATTTGTCTTTCAAATATGGTTAGAAAACAATGATCCAACGAGAAAAGAGTAGTTTGAAAATGTAAATTAAAGAGCTGCGGAAGCCATTAATTAGACATTCAGAACGCATAATTGGTGCAAAAGCGAACGCTTAAAGAAGAAAATGAAATTTTTTGTAGGAAAAAAGCGACAGTTGTGGGGATGCACATGCTCCTATTGCTGCCAGAACAGATTAAGGAAGCAACTCTTTACCAATATTTGTAAAGAAAATTTGTTAGGAAAGGAAAAAAGAGCACCCACGAAAACCATATCGACTTGCCTCGTAATTGCCCACCACCTGTATGAAATAAATTCTCAGCCAGAAAGAGACTTGTAATTCACATGCAAAGTAGGCCCCTTAGAAGGACTAATAACTTTCCCGTGATGGTGGGTTTTTCAGTCGCCCTATTAAGAAATTATGAGCTTCATTTTACGGGCGACTATGGTGACATCCTAACAGATGTGATTTCGTTGTCAAAAACTGTGGCGATGTTGGTTGTTTTGATTATGGAAACGAAAATGGTGGTGGACCAAGTGCTATGGTGTTCACATGTATTTCTCTTGATGTTGTAGAACGGCAAACAATGATTTGTTCGTTGACCGTTCCCAATGCTGGAGGGTTAATTATAGAAGGTTCAAAAGTAAGCAACTTCACCACAACCTTGACAATATCACTCGAGACTATTGGACGTTATACTTGTGATGGAACCTAATTTGAAGATTCACAAAGGAAAGGAAATTACATGAAAGAAATCACTCGGAGTGGGAAACCTGACAGATTTTTGCAGGCTTTATGCTAGAAAAATGTACAATTAGAGAGACAACATAAATCAGTCAACTGGGTTAACTACACAATGCAGGCTTTAAGCATTTGATGAGCTTTGCAGCATCAATTTTCCACATTCCAATGGAAGAAGAGCGTGTAAGCGTGCAGTAAACAGTGTATGAATTCAAAAATCAAAAATTTCACAAACCACTGTTAGTGGGAGCACGCGATAGCAATCCCAAAATTATTAATCAAATCAAGAAATGGAATCCGCCACCGTTCACGGGGAACTTTGGATATGCCCACCGTTCCAAGATCCCGATTTAAACCTGCTGCCCCGGGGGAAATTTTGGGACTTGAAGAGACCAAAATAATGAAAAACAACCATAAACCATAGGGTACTAAGATCACAGCGAATAGAAATAACAATAATATAAAATTTTCCCGTACGTTGGAATTAGCTGTTCGATGTCAAACATGGAGAAACAAACGGATCACCAGGACAGAGGAGCCCGAAACACACTTCCATAAATGTGATACTGATACTTAATGGTATAAAAGTATCAAGCATAGATATATTCTTGCCCTTAACTTTGTGTAATACGATGAAATTTCAAGGATATGAACATGAATAACTGGAAACAGAATTGGGATGACAAATGACACATTTGCCGTTCAATGTCACAACCAAAAGAATCGCAAGGAATAACAGAATAGAAAGGAATGACATGAATTCTGAAATCAAATACAAGTGTTCATAATTATACTATAAAATTGAAAGAAAAAGAAACAAAAGTATGATAGTTAAAAGAAGAAATAATAACAATGAAAACCCATAAACCACCACCATCACTAGCATCAGCAGCAGCAGCAGCAGTACCACCAGGCACTGCTACGGCCATCTGTGAGCCGGGATGATAATGGTCACGAATTCATCCCTATACATACACGTTCTCTGCAACCTAAAATTCTTTCTGACATTTTTATTTCACAACTCAAATATCCATGACAATTCAAATAAATATGGAGATACTTCTCCTACCTCTCTCTTTTTCTCTATTCTTTTTCTTATACCTCTTCTCCAATTTTCTTTCTAAGAGAACATTGGCAGGACCATGAATTTAACTCAACAACAACTGCACAGACTGTTTAATTCCAATTCAATCTCTTTATTCTTCTTCCTCTACGAGCGACGAGAATTGCCCAAGAGATGAGGAAAATCGAAGCCGTAACTTGCTTGATATATAAAAGGTTAGAGGAGGAAAATTCTCAAAAGAATCAATAGAAGGGTGGTGGCGGAGGTGAAGCATATGAGACTCCAATCACTGGAGGCAATGGCCCCTCGTATACTGGAGCCGGAGGTGGTGGACTTCCATAAACAATTGGCGAAGGCGGAGATGGAGATGGTGGTGGGGGTGGATTTTCACACGGAATTGGTGGTGGGGGTGACGGTGACGTTGGTGGTGGTGGTGGTGGTGAATTGTAATGAACTGGAGGTGGCGGTGAATGGTGATGAATCGGTGGTGGTGGTGGCGGTGGCGAAGCATAAATTACCGGCGGCGGTGGTGGTGATGGGGATGGCGGAGGCTTGTAGTGAATTGGTGGGGATGGCGGCGGCGATGATGGCGGGGGTGGGGGTGAATATTCTACACATGGTGGTGGAGGAGGTGGAGGTGGTTCTATACAAGGTGGCGGGGATGGAGGTGGTGGTGAATGAACAGGTGGAGGTGGAGGTGGTGATAAGTAGGGATAAATAGGAGGTGGTGGTGAATGTGGTGGTGGAGGAGGTGAGTGATGCGGCGGGGGCGGGGGCGGTGGGCTATAAATGTAGGGATTTGGTGGTGGCGGAGAGAATAATGGAGGTGGTGGAGGTGAATTTGGCGGCGGCGGCGGAGAGCGTACACAATATGGTGGTGAAGGCATTGGCGGAGAATAAACTGGCGGAGGTGGGGGTGATGGTGAAGGAGGTGGAGGTGGGGGTGAGTAAACAGGTGAGGGCGGTGGCGGGGGTGAAGGAGGAGGAGGTGGTGGTGAAGAAGGTGGAGGTGGCGGTGGTGAGTAACCGGTGGAGGAGGAGAAGGTGGTGGCGAGTAAACCGGTGGAGGAGGCGAAGGTGGTGGTGGTGGTGAGTAAACCGGTGGAGGAGGCGAGGGTGGTAGAGGGGGCGAGGGTGGTGGAGGGGGTGGTGATTGTGGTATTACAACCGGTGGCGGAGGTGGTGGTGAAGAGGGCACCACGACAGGTGGCGAAGGCGGAGGTGGCGGCGGCAATGTAGGAACAAAAGGCTTACATTTAAATGAAGAACAATCCACTGGCTTGGACAAGAATGACTTGCATTGCGCTGCAGTCCGTTGTGCTGGCCTTGCTGGCAAGCAATTCCTCCTGTCGTCAAAAGATTGTAAACTCAAGCAAACTGGAGGCTCCCCAGTGAAGAAGTTGTAGGAGTAGGTGAAGTTCTGCAGGTTTGGTAATTGACAAATGCTTGCCGGAATTTTACCAGAGAGCATGTTATGAGCCACATTGAGCTGTTCCAAGGTCACCAATCCACCAAATGTGTCTGGCAACGGCCCCAACAGCTGGTTGAAGCTGACATCAAATACAGTCAAATTCTTGAGCATCCCTATCTCCGGTGGCAAGCAAGATCTTAACCCATTATTCATTAGGATAATTTCGTTTAACCTTGACATGTTACCAAGACTAGAAGGTACACAACCATGAAAATTGTTGTTGGCCAGGACTATTACTGAAACCGGTGAGTTACCCAAGTTGTCTGGAATTTCAAATCTGAAGCGATTGTGGTTGATAAAGATAGCATCTAAATCTTTATCAAAAAGTTCTCTAGGTACGGTACCTTCAAATTCGTTGAATCTAAGATCCAAGAACTTGAGTTGAGGTAGCTTGAGAACAACTTTCGGGAACTTACCAGCAAATCTGTTGTTGCTAAGATCCAGCTCGAACAGTAACTTGAGGTTCTGGAACTTGTGGGGAACAGTACCACAAAACCGATTGGAATTGATGTGAAACAATGCAAGATCAACAAGCAGGCCAAGCTCTTCAGGCAAGTACCCAGCAATATCACCATGGTTTAGATCAATGCCGGCGACAGTTTTGATTGTCTTGTTATCAGGGGCCGGAGCACAGAAAACCCCTGTGTAGTTGCAGACGTCAGATCCAACCCAATCACCAGTTAAATTGAAAGGATCAGATAGAATAGCTTCTTTCCAAGCCTGTAATGCGATGTAAGCATTTCTGATTCTGGGGTTTTCAAACACAAGAGAAGGGTCTATCGTTACATTCTCTCCTCTATCCCCAAACTCGTCTCTGTAATAGAGAAGTTGGCGGTGCTTGATGTAGTGTACTTCGGCATCAGTGAGAGCTCCATGGCTGGTAATGGTAGCAACCTGCTCAGCAGAGCTGTAGCACAACACTTCGCTGAAGAAGGCAGCAATGAGAAGTGAAAGATGAAAAGGAGAATGGAGGTTGAAGGGGGTCTTCTTCTTCATCTCACATGAGACATCTGATTTCCAAAATGCCACTTTCTTTTTTTAAGCTCTTCCTTTTTACCTCTGTCCAAGCCGAGATGGGATTGAAAATGGGAATTGCAGAAATGCTTTAGCCTTGAGATCTGAGGCAAACGCGGGCTTTGTTGGCTTCAGGAGAGAGAAAGGAAAGGCGGAGGGAGTGAGAGGAATAGTTCTTTCTAGGGATTTTGGAGATGTGTGCGAGGAAGGAAGAGAGTCTGTGTATCAGAAATAATGCATCGAGAGACAGCTAAATCACAGCTCAAAGCCCACCAGAGTCTCTCTTTCTCACCCGTTCTCTCTCCCTTTTATATATATATATATATATATATATATATATTCTTTTTATTATTTTAATTAATAATTACTCTTTCTTGCGAAGATAGACTTCGTTCTTTTGAATCCCACACCCTGTCAACTCAACAAATTGAAGTTAATTATTATTATTATTTAATAAATTAAATAAAAACATACAAATAATTGTGGTCTTCTACGAAGTTGTTAAAAAAAAAGAGTCGATGGCTGATTCGTTGCTCTTTTTCTTTTTTTATTTTTCGTATTCTTACTAGTAATTGGTTGATATCACGAAAGAGAGATTATGGATGATGATATGAATCACGAGATTTTTGTTAGAGAGGTGGGGGGTGCGGTGGTGGACCAAAGGAAGTGGACGAAGGCAGGAATCAACTTTTAAGCCGGGTGGTGGGGTTATTTTTGGTTGTTTAGGTGGTCTCTCTCTTGTCCAGATCAGACGAGCCTTTGAGAAAATGAACTGCCTGTAACGTTGCGTGAAATGACATCCCTGACCCTGGTCCTTTATCATGGAGGAAGGCAAGAGCCACTGTTTTTGGGCGTTATCTCAGCTCCACTTGCCATTTTCACTTTATAAGTGTACATTTGACCTCGTTCCGTTGCGTCACACTCAATTGTTGCCCTCGCTGTTTCTAGCTTTGTGTTTACTTGCTTACAAATTAAAGTAATTTAATTAATTAATTAATTATATTTTTTAAATATTATTATATTTGAGCTTTTTGGCGGGATTAAATTTTTCAATAAATTTGGGCAATAAATAACGAACAGATAAGACAGACGTTACATCTATAAATCTCTTCAAACAAACAGCATTTATGACCCGGTGAAAGATGAAAAGATGTTTCCATGCACACATGCATGCATGCATGTTGCACGCCGCATCATGGCCATGAACAAAACAAATGACAAGGGCCGTTTGGAGCGGGGGCTACGGTGGGGCCCGTTTGATGCATGCACATCAATGCGTCCAATATTAAAAAAAAACAAAAACAAGAAAAGTGATTCTGCGTTGGGACCCACGCGTCACGTCCTGTCCGGCTGGATTGTCGGCGCTACAAAGGGCCCTCTACCGCGAGTTGCACCGCGTAACGCGTCAACGCTCACCACGTCAGCTATTACAAGTTGCCATTTGACTAAACTGCCCCTTCAGGCTTAATGAACTGTGAACCACAATTAACGCGCTTTCTCGTTTCCTTTGTGATGGTTGGATGACGTCTCGAACTCGGAATGCATGTGCTGAACCGCGTTATATTAGTGGATAATCAGCAAACTTTATCGACAGTGACAATCGCATATTGTCATACGGCTGAAATTCCGACGCTTGGCCTTCGAAACAGCGGTCACTCGAATATCATTATCGGACAATAAAGAAAAACTAAATAAAAATTAGTAAGGCATGGCATGATAATAATATTTTTAATTTGTTTCAGTTTAGTTATCACTCTATAATTTTGACATTATAATCCTATTCTATTAATATAATTTTTATGTAATTTAAAATATAAAATAATTAATATTAAATTTAAAACATTAAAACGGACGTTGAGAATGGATTATAATCTAACCCTTGAGGCGGGACTTTTTTCCCAATGGCTCCAACCCAAACGAACCAGACAGCTTTCCTCCGTAAACAAGACTCCTCTTACGTTAAATGTTGACGGCTGCGTGCTTGCCGTTAGACCGCGTGGGACCCTTCAGCCACTTGGGAAAAAAGAGATAACAAGGCCCAACAAATGCCAGTCGGCAAAGCCAGCTGTAAAGCTGATTCATGACACGTGTAAGACATGAATTACATTTTGTCACAACCCACGTGGCCGCCGACGACTCGTTCTTGATCTCTGGCATCGAATTCCATGAACAAAACGAAAGTCCGAAGTAAAACTTGTAATTGGGTTCACAAAACTATTACATCAACTCCGTTTTTCCAAGCGAAGTACATATCAATACTTATCATGCGAAACAACTGTTGATGTTATTATTTCATAAATATTATATAATTAATTAACATAAATCCATAATATCAAATTAATTATTATATTAATTGCCCCTCAGTTTTGAATATTAAATCCCTAAAATTTGGCCAAAAAAAAATAAAAGCTTTGAAAGAGGGGCCAGTAATGACGAAATCCAAAGGTACACCAAAGTGGCAAGTAATCCCCAAAGAGAACATGAAAGTGAAAAGGGAAACGTAAACAGTGGGAAAGGGAAGATAATAATATTAATAATAATAATAATAAGACGGCGGACATTACGGATTCAAAATTACCATAATTCATGACTCGTCGGCAGCAGAGGTGGGTTTTTTTTTGGTAAATTCGGGGTGCCCACAATAGCTGGGGCCCATCATCCACGCGGGTCAATGAGGAAAAATCAACGGCTTCCCAAATGGACCCCACAATTTTTATTGGTTCATGGTAACGCTCTCTGCTGTAATGCGGTTACGCGTGTAGTCATTTGTTGATGTTAATTAATAGTCCAATACGAGACAGCGTGCACTCTCTCAGCGGCTTTTCCTCCTTCTTTCATGCGGATTTAACGTAGGGGCTGAAAATGAGGAATGTTTGAACAAAATTTTGTGACATTAATTGACTTTATATTATCATATTAAGATTAAAAAAAATAATATTATTTATAATTTTTTTTAGTAAATAAATTAATGTAATTAACGAGAATAAGATATAGAGTAATCATTTGGCAGAGGATGATGATAGGAAAGGGGTTACAAATTATTAATAAGGTTGGTATGATAAGAGTAAATCATGAAATGAAAGAAGGCCCTAGCATTAGTTATAGCAATAGTACTGTTGGCCCCCAAATACGACTGTGTTTTAGTGTATGCCATGTGGTCGTTTCTTATCTCTTTGAGATAAGATGGCCAATGCATTTTGCCATGGCTGTTTCTTCTTAGACTTTTACATTTATCGTCGGATTCCAAGTTGGCTTTTAGGCCATTTAGATGTTGACATTCCGAACTACGTCTTACCACAAAAAAACCAAATCCAAATCAAACACCTTATTAAAAATGATAACCACTATTCCCATTTCCAATATGCCTGAAACTAGAGGTAATATCCAATTCCGTTTGGGCAAGTTACACCAGGATCGGACAAATTCATAATGCGTCAGTGGCCCTTGGACGGGCTTTAAGAGTTTAGACAGTGAACTTTAACCTACCATTCACATAAAACTTGTTCAAGGTTTATAAAAACGACGACTTGTCTTTAAGCAGGTTATAAATAGAATGCTACTAGTCGCTTTAAGCAGGTTTGTTCTTTTATCTCATGTGAATTTCGTAGGAAGAGTCAGATATCTATATTTCCTTTGTACTAAATAAACCCTGAAACTGTCGGCAGGTGAGAACAAACAAAACTAGGGTTTGGTATCATTGAACCTAAGCATGCCACAGTTAGATTCAACATTAACGCGTATTTAGGGAACCTTGTGAAATAAAATGCTTATTGGGTGAGAGAATCTAAAATGATTGTGCATGATTGGCGCATTATTTAGCAATGAACTAAACATACTGAACGTGGGAAAAGGAGATGGACACTCTCATTCTAAACAACCGATTTGTGTAATGCTTAAAGAAGTTTCTGATGAATAATACTCGATTTATCCATTTGGTCCCTGATTCGCCCCTATGGCAATCTCATGACAGCCAGATTTAAGCATGGAATCTGTGTATGCTTTTCTCTTTTGTTATGGAGGTCCGTTTGCATCTTCAAGTTTCACTAGAATAACTTACTTTACAGGGAGGAATAAGACACTTTTGAGGTGTCCTTGTATAAAGATTGATATTGGTCATCCTGCAAACTCACGAGATGAACAATTCCATGTCAAGTTGAAATTTGAAATGGAAAAGGAAGGACTCACAGGAAAAGGAAGCTATGACGATGTATATGTTGGTCCTATCAATGAGAAAGGAGAAAGGTGTAGGTAAACATTTTCACCAAGGAAAAAGGAAAATGAGCTGTTTAAGGATGGATCCCACTCACTAAATTCTGGGACACCTAAAACATTATGGACCGTTCATTAAAATTGAGAATTCACTATACCAAGTAACATATCAGTGGGGTTAATGACTTAAGAGGGCTTCTCTGCTTACAAACTACCCACCAGAAGAATTGACCTCATACCAACCGAAATATAAATAGATATGTTCAGAGCATTTCATGATAACACAAGCAGAAATGGTGCTCCTACATGCAATTAATAACTTCCTCTAATATTTGGTAAACCCCTTACATTTTCCATGAAAATATCATCATATGATTGCATAGCGTCTAGGGAAAATGAAATATTTGGCACAAAGAACAGCCAACCAAATATAGAGTTTATAAAATGGAAGGTTGAGAAGAGGATTTTTATAAAAGAGCTAGTGTATGACAGTTTGAACAAGTTGTCTTGATGGGAGCTAGTGATGCGGCACAAGAATTGCCATCTAAGCCCAAGAAAAAAATCAGGCATATCATTTGCACTGCCTCCCCTCCCTTGCACATTAGAATATTAAAGTGCAGATGATGTGTATCTGAAGATAGGAAACCATGGTGTATGCCTGTATGGTAATCAAATCAAACCCAAATTCTGTACAAAGGAAAACAATTACAGCAGAAAAACATGCTGGTTTCGGTTCATACTAGAATCCAGTATCAACAAAAATAAAAGAAAAAGTTTCATGGCCAGGAAAAATTACTTGGAAAGACTGGTAAAACATACTTGAATAAGAATAAGATACCATCAAACCAATGGTTTCAAGGCAGAGGACAAGGCATATGCTGCTGACCACTACTTTCATTTGATATAACGGACTAACACAACTGCAACTGCACAATGGACAAGAACAGTTGTATCTTTCCACAATACCATTTCCTCACCACGCTATTGTCGTACTGTCATTTCTGCATAATGCGGCACGGCAATTCTTTTTTCCAACTGAAGAACATAGTGTGATGAAAAGCAAATCCATATCTCCCAGCATTTCGGAATCAAATTCATGTCCAGTAGCAGGCAAGTCCCTAAGAGAATGAAGAGCCCTACCTATTATGGCATGTGTGGAATGGCACAGCCATTACTATTGGTTAAGGTGTCTTGCAAAGACAATAAGAACCAATGTTGAAGTTCTTATAACAACTCTCATATGAGTATGGTAGTGATTACAATTAGGTAGATAACGGCAGACGATAAAACAGAATTCTTAACCTCTTATTTCTAGCGCCAAGTTCTAAACATATGTGTGTACTTTCAATCAGGTATAAAATCAATGTAATGCCATGTACATAAGGAAATAAGCAGGTCATGTTTCATGATAGAGAGGTAGAAGCAAAACCTACTTTCTGCTGAAACACAGCATATTGCTGAGGCTGGTCAATTGCCTTTCACCTTGGCTGCATTGACATACTGTCCTCATAATTGGGGGATTGTGGTGAATATCAGACTTTGTATCTATCATAAACTAGAGATGCAGTGCTAGCAGCTCAAGTTAAAATGTACTTCGTGGTGTTTCCATCGAAACTTGCAAGATTATTGGCAATGATGTTGTGAAAATATAACTAATTTGCTAAGATAAAGTGCCTAAGAAGCTGACACATAAAGAAAATGTTATTTGAAGTCATATCACATAAAAACAAAGGCAATTTAACAAGTCACGCCAAGTCAATGGCTAATCTTGTCCCAAAGCAAATCCAAGACGTGGAGCTCAGAGTTGGCAACCGATTGAGATTTTGCTTAATAAAAAACCATACAAGGGTGAATTGAAACAAGAAAACAAACAACAGAAGCCAACAAGCCAGAGAAGCCATTTATCCCAAATAAACTAGACGATAGAGATAGGCACACAGTTCAAACCATTGTCTCCGGGTTGGATGAAATTTCCTTCACCATTTATACCTCACCTTCACTTTTGTTTGAAGAATGCAATGCCGTAGAATCAGTCTTCCCAATAGCAGCCTCTTCATCGTCCCATTTTGTCTCTTTTCTTGTGCCTCCTAGATAAGCCTAAACATAGTCTTATCTTTAACTTCAAATATATTATACACAGTGACACACTCAAGTTAGATACAAAGTACAATATAATTCGGGAAACGTACATGAGTAAGATTAGCTCCAAATTTCCAGATATTTAATATTCTGGATTCCTTTTATTTAGGTACAGTGAAATAATACAAATTTCAATAAGTGATAGGGCAACTGCCAACTAAATTTTGTTTTCTGCATGGAATCCCAAGCGATATGAATCAACTCCTATGATATTGCCACAGAGCTACAATACGAAGAGCTTTCAGCTGTCACAACAGAAATTAGAAAATTATTCAGTGATTTCCTTCCCATAATCGACACAATAAGCTGCTATTTCAGAGGCCCACCTCAATGATATTTCTGCTGCACAGCTATTGTAAATGAAATGAAACCAACAGTAGGTTCTCATTGAATTGCTTCTCCACTACTTGAGCGATAAGTGCATCATATAAAACATACATAAATGAATATTGCAGAGCATGAGCTGTGAATCAAGTGTGTTTCACCCTGAAAGAACCTAGTATTAATAGCAGTGTGATAATTATACAGTTCAACTGTTTCATAATTGCAAATGATTTTGTCTTTAACCTGAGAACAGTCTCTTAAATCCAATCAAGTATAGAAGTTCCGAGTTCTTGAAGATGATCTTGTTTACAGCAATCCAAAAGGAAGAGCAAATCCACTAATTGAAAAAATACAAGGCTTGTTATCGGTAAGAATATTCAAAAGCTTGGATAATGAGCACTACTCCGTACCCATTTGAAACAATCGCATGGATCTCAAGATATAAATCTCCATTTTCACTGATGCTATCTCTTTGTTGATTTGAATGCTTATGAAGCTTTCACAAGGTCGGTGTTGGATGTCTCCGCATATTCTAAGTATTGGTCAGTGGGAGGATAAGCAATTCTAAGTTTTGGACTAAAAAATTGACAATTACTACATCCTGTCAACATCACAAAATCAAGAACCGTTTAAAAGGCACATTCATGCCAAGACGTCAGTGAAATATGACCCTGGTTTAGGTAATAACTCTATTGACATAATTTTAGGGTATTGACCAATGCCAAGACAAAATGATTATTTTTTCTGTTGTAACGCAAGTTATGCACTACAGTATTATCTTGGACAAACAGATTTCAGTACATGGCTGTATCAGATAACAGATTAAGACACATGCAGTTGCCGGATGACCGACTACCGAAAAGATGCAGAGAACTGGACTTCCTAGAAGCAGTCCTGCTCGTCAACCATCGAGCCAGAATTCAGAGGATATGTTTCTTCAAATCCTCTGTTTTCGTGACCAATTTCTGAAAAAAGTCATAATTTTCAAATCAGTCGTTTGGGTTCATTAATTTCATCAATAGATTTTGATGATTTCTGAAGTATACTCGCGTTTTTAACCATGCATATTCATCATTTGTGGGTGGATGACAATTACCAGTACTCGTGTGACAACAGAAATCTTAAGTTCCATCGTTGGATATGCTCTGATCCGCCAGTTGGATTCTGCCAATAACTCCAAGCAATGAGTTTCTTGCTGTCACTTCCCTGGCCTTTCTTTGAATTCTGCTAGTAATTCGCACATATCTTTCCAAGTATGTACAATTATTTGAGGTTTCTGCTTTCTAATGGAGCCTAATTAACCTAGCTGCAACATAGTGACCTCAAGCTGCCAGTATCTTGGCATAAATTATGCACAACTAACAGAGGTATCGACTAATACAATCAGATGATCCAACACTCAATAGCCTAACCAAAGAAAATGTCAAAACTCATGTGAAAAGTGACCGAAACCACATACATGATACTTTTTTCTCTGCAATTTTTACATCCTATGCGGAAATATCAACATCCCAGTTCGGCAGTTCGGCAGCGTTTCAGTTACCTGTATAACAAAAGTGGCTCTTCAAATTTAAACAAGGACTCAGACAGGTGATTCGAGCATTAAGCTTGTTTGTTAGGCTTGTAGGCATAGAAAACGAGTTCAATTTAGGCATCATTTTCATTGTTCAAGCATTTCATATATGATTTACTAACCAAGGCTTCTTAATACATAAAGTTCAATGAAGGAAGATTAACCGTCTTGAGGCAACTTCTCCAAGTTGCTTCGGTCTCGGAAGCCTTGTTGCAAGGCAAGATCGTGCAATCAAAGCGTTTTCAGTATCAAGTTACCAGTTAATGCAAATAGATGATGCTAAAACACAACAAAATCACCACACAAGAAATAGTAGCCATTCTAAGTCATCATAATTATGATGAAGCAAAATCATCTGTCCACCAAGAACTGAAGGCATTCATCTCGTTTCTAGAGCACAAATAAATACAGTGATGTTCCTCCTCTCCTCTCTTGCACATTGGCGACAGAGAAGATACAAGTTTGAGCATTTTTAAGAGAGAACAGAGAAGCAACCTGTTAGTGTGATTAAAATTCAGAATAGTTCGTATTGAAGATGAAAAAAGCTGTTGATAGTTGAGTTGATTGGCGTTAAAGAATATGAGCTGTCCTGCATTGAGTTGTTATTTTTCCTGTTAAGACGTAGAAATTCTGTTAAAATTTATTAGGAGCTGTTACAAGTAAACATTGTATTTAATTTTCAGTGATTTATAAAATACCAGATATTGTTAACAAAAAGGCAGAAGTTTTTGAACTGATGAAAAAGAGAATAAATCTCCTGTTTCTCTGAGTATTCTGTGCTTTTCTGAAGTTCTTTGCTCGAGTGTTCATCTGTCTTGCTTGTGTATATATTCTTGAGTTACTTTGGTGGTTTAGATCGAAAGAATCAACACAACCAATGAATTCCATTCTATTTAAACTGCCATCACATTTTTCTGCCAGCGCTAGCTGCATCAACCATTCAAGACTACATGCAGTGGTCTTGACAATTCCAGATCCATTTGGCATTCAAGAAGAGTCAGCAGCCATGGAAAATCTCACTTCGTGTACAAATAGAATATATCATCCACCCTTTTACCTTCATGTTTACCAAACCAAACGAATTAGTAAACAAGAATGATTTAATGGACACGATATCAAGTTCCTTCACTACCACTTAAATTCACAATGGATACAACCAAATGAACATGTGGGGACCATGTTCTAGCGTGTCTTTACGAAAGACCTTGTTTACAAGTACACGGTTTTGTTTTTGGCTGTGAAGGGATGTAATTCTGATTGATACCCAATTACAATTGAAGATGGCAAAAGAAATTCCAACCACACGTCTTGAACTTTTAAAAAAAACTGGTATGGTGATGTAGGTCGAGTACATCTGACCTGATTACTGTAATTTGAACAGAGGACAAACTTACTGTTTATGAACTCGCATGGGTTGCAGGTTGAATGAAACCTGCATAGACTTGATCCTTAACCCTTTATTCATTTGGAGTACTTCGGGTTTCAGTATTCGAATATGTGCATGGGTTTAGGAGCTTTTGAACACGTCGGGTTCATTAAAACCCGGCTTGGATTTGGATATTTACCATCTCTACTCATAATAGTAAATGGTTGATTACTCATTTTATCTTTAATTTAGGTGAATTATTTTTACTGAAAAGAACAAAGGAAAATGAAAAAGGAGGGGTGCTCCTTTTCAACCAACCAGGCAACGCTAATATTTTCTCCCTTAAAAGACCTAGATGCTATCATTGATTTTCTCATTAACCAAACACAAGCAAACTTCACTACTTTTACAACAAACACAAATTTTAAATGCGAATGGCAAGCCAAAGAAGTTGACCTGAGCGATGCAAGTCAACAGGCAACGCACAAGTAGTATTAATACATTAGTCATCGGCAGATTGGTCCGGAAAGTCGATACGATGGTTTTTCTCCTTCTGCAGTGAGAACATACATGCCTCGATTGCTTCCTCAATAGACAAGAAAACAGAATCCTTCCTGATGATGTCTATGAATTTTGACAGTATCATTTTGTCCATAACGTCGATCCTGGGATTTATTATTTTCATCTGTAAAAGAATAATGATATTAGATTTTCCATTTTTTTCGAAAAGTGAGTTAAGGATATTCGGTGTGATGTAATGTAACCTTAATAGCCTTTGCTTCCAGAATTCTGTTTATTTCTGTCAATGCTGCGATTCCTGTCATGTCAATAGCTGTAACTCCTGCACAAACATATACATATTAGCCAATTTGAATGAAGGACGGATTGAATTGGGTCGGATTGTATGAATAAATCTGATTAGAATGGAAGGAATCAAATCCAACCCGACAAATCAAGTAAAAGATGCTCAAAAGTATCCTGTGACAGGGTCTGTTCGTCTCGAATCCATCTCAAAATCCTGCACAAATTTATGTAGAAGGGTTTGGATATTGCTCTGGTCCAGAAGTTCATCTTTGTATTGGGAAAACAGAAATTCACGTGCGATATTTATCTACCTTTCTCTAAGGTAATTGCAATTTGCAAAGTAAATAGGTGAACCAAGTTGTAGAACTAGAACTCCTGGAGACCCTTTTGCACTAGGATACTGCTCTATGTCACGGAAAAGGTCTGAGTCTGGAATTCTTCCAAGCTTGCAAGTAGGTGGTCTAGCTACATGTAGAAGTGCCCTAAGTATAGCAAGCCCTACCTGAAATAGCAGAAGGTATTTTTCTGTAAGACACAATTTCAACGATTTGTAATGGTGCTACTTTTCCGAAGCAAATCCTTACTGATAGCATGATGCCAACATCCATGGATAAGAAGGCAACACCGAAGAAAGCAGCCATGCAAATGCAGAAATCCATCTTGTCAACTTTGAAGAGGTGAATAGCCTCTTCATATTTAATGAGTCCGAGCATTGCGGACATGATAATGGCTGATAAAGCAACAAGAGGTGTGTAACTGAAAAGTGGAGCCAAGAATAAGAGTACGAGCATCATGCAAATTGCCATTACTATGTTTGACATTGCAGTCTTACACCCTGCATTGAAATTCACAGCAGTCTTCGAAAATGGTCCTGAAATAAATTACAGATATTCACCATCATTATCTATTGATTTAATCAATTTTTCTTGCTTATAAAAAAGACGAATTACATACCGGTTGTTAAGTAGCACGAAGTGAAGGATCCAATAATATTCATCAGCCCAAAAGCTACCATCTCCTTGTTCCCATCAATTTGTTCATTTTTCATTATCGCAAAGCTCCTTCCTATTGCTATTCCTTCCTGGGAGGATTATATTATGCATTTTATTTTGGGACTTTTAGCACTAAATTAGAAAAATAAATGAAGTCTAAGACTAGTTTACTTACGGCCATAGCCACAAGGCCTGTAATGAGTCCAGCTTTCAGAGTATATGGCAGAAATTCCGAATGAAAACTCAAGTAATGAATGGAAGGAGGATTTATCCCTTTCTTCAAGTCACCCACCTGAAACATATATGTTCAAATAGGAACATAATGAGATATCGGGACAGAAATTTGCCTGTCTCTCTGCATATATATGTACGAGAATTGGAACATGATAAGAAGACAAAATGATTATAAAAGCACTTACAATGTGGATTCCATGTTTCTCTGCATGGACGAAATACGCAAACAGACAGCCAACTACAACAGTAGCCATGGGAGCCATGGCCGATACCAAAAATAGCTTTGGATTTCTCCTCCTCTGAAAATTTACAATTTGAAAATAAAGCAATCGAATGATTCACAAATATTCCATTCCAAAAACACTTTAATAATAGTGGACACACCATCACGCGTCAATGTCTTACTAAGCAACAATAATAAACTATGAACCATAAAGTTGACTCCGTTAAACAGTTTAAGAATTAAATAATTAATTGGGCGGTTGATTCTATCTTTGATGGCGAGAGAACTCACCAGATACCTAGTGAACTGGAGGAAAACGAGGAAGCATATGCCTACAACAGCGCTCTCCCACCTCCACTGCGAAAAAACAGAGTCATTTGATTTATTTTAACTTCTCAATAGTACTCATAAAACTTAATATAAGAGGTAGTTAATTGCTCAATGCATGCAAACGGTCATGATCTTGAATATATAAACCTCTTTTCTATTGCTGATGATTGCATGCAAGACGGAAACCACGTCAGTTTTTTGAGTAAAATGTTTTAATCCAAAGATGCCCTTCAATTGTTGCAGGCAGATTATGACAGCAGTCCCTCCCATGAAACCAGTGATCGTGGAATGCGATAAGAAATCTACCAAGATACCCAGCCTTCACAAAATCAAGCCAATATTAGTTAAAACCGAAAGAGAAAATTATGGACATGTGTGTGTGAGTAATGAAATAGTCTTAGATGAAACTGTTTTTGCGGAAGCGTTAAATAGAAAAAATAAATTAATAAATTTTAAAATATAACTCGCCTCAGAAGACCTAAAGCTGCCTGGAAAACGCCAGTGAAGAAGGTAGCAGTGAAAACCAGGTGAAGATACAATGTTGGATTATCTTTGGGTGATACTTTTACTCCAATTGTATCAGATATAAGCAGTGAGCATGCTGCTACTGTTCCTACTGCAAGATGCTTTGAGCTCCCGAAGATGGCATAAATAAGAGGTGGAACGAAGCTCGAATCTGCCAAATCATAAACATATATATATATCTTCATTACATTATATATAACCAATAGCAAATTAAGCACACGCTCTTGTTTGATTCATACAAGTCTTTATTCACATGAATCAAACTCTTTAAGAACGTCTAAACATATTTATGATGTTACATTAATCAATCCTAACCGGCACATTCGGTTTTAGAACTTCCAATATATTTATCATGGACGTGCATTTATTCTTTGAAGTTGTCTGCTCATCCAGATGGCAAAATTCTTGTAGTGGATGTCATTTTCACGGAAATCCACCTAACACCAAAATGGGTACAGGATAAAGCAACAAAGAAGAATAATTAAGCTTACAAAGGCCAATGACTGGAGGAACGTTGGCAAGTTTTGCATAGCTGATCCCTTGAGGGATGGCAAGACTGGTAATTGTGATGCCGGCGAGGACATCATATCGGAGTAATTTGAAATTGTATTTAGGCAGCCACTCAAGGATAGGAATCAGGTATTGAAAGGTTTTCTTGGTTCTACGGCTGGGCTTTTCATTTTCGAATTGCTGAAACGGATCATCCGAGAACAAGGTTTCTTTGAACTTAGATTTGAACTTCGTTGCAAAGCTTCTCGGGGCGGAGAAATTCACAGCGTGGTTTGAACTCGTCTCCGCCATGGTGAGAGAAATGGGAAAGAGGGAGAGATAATTCAGGTTTTATGGTTATGGAAGGCTTTCTCATTAAGCCCTTATATAGGAGAAAACTTAGTGGAACATGATCGAGCAATGACCAACACTGGATAAGAGCAATAATAATACGTACGTGTCACTGCCTTAAAAGAAAAAAATAATATTGACAGTATATGGTATGTCCAAATTGGATTCACCGTATACATACTTAAAATGCTACTGCCTACTACTGCTGTTCTTAAGCAGTCATGTTGAATGAAGCTTCATCGACTAAACGGCATTAGTTTCTGACAATTATGGCATCAGTCTGTCATGTCGTTTCTTTTCCAATGTCACAGAAGAAGGAAAGGTGTGTCTTGTGTGACAATGAATTGTTGATGATTGGGTAGGCGGCTAGTTTCTTATATTCGTGGGACCAAATTAGGGTTTTCTATTTGGCACCAAGGTTCTCTGTTAATAATATCTTCCCATCCTTTTATACAAATTTACGTATTTAAAATTTTATTAATATAATATATAATCTTTACTAATAAATATTAGTTTTTATAATTACCAAATTTATATTTTTAATAATAGATATTTTTTATATACGTATTTTCTTTTTCCAACAATAATTCAATACATACTCATATATTTATTTTGTAATTAACAAATTCTTAAGTAGTGTAATGTAACGTCCTTATTAAGCAATTGCTTGCTACTTTCATACATCAATCAACAAAACATGTGGTTATTCTGTCATCACAACATCTTTTTTAAGAGATGTAAGATTTTACTTAATTAGTATAAAATAATTTTTCTATACATTTATACAGGATTAACAAATTTTGACACAATTTATTAACTTGACAAGAATACAATATAAAATTTATAAATTTAAATTAATATAATATGATATAATTATTAAATAAATAATATGTCGTAACACGACTAATAATCAATGAAACATTAAAATCCAAAACTTATGCTGCATGATGTTTTGTAAAAATATGATCGCAAGATTTTAGGATTCTTGATTTGTAAGTTATATCCCATTTTTTATTTTCTAAAACATTAAAAAAAAATGAAAATGAAAACTCGTAATTAGCACATTTAATAAATAATTTACAAAACAGCACTCTACCACAATACTTGAAGAATGTGGGTTGGGTTGATAACTTCTTTGAATCCTGCCAATTCCTTGTCATCACTTTTTCAGCCATTCACATTAGGAGAGGAAGGAAAGAGGTGTTGCTTGGAGTTAGATTCTTGAGGTGAAGGTTTATCTAACCAAACCACCAAATATATTTAAAAATTCAAAACATTCTCAAAAGATAATTATTTTAAATACAACCACCACTTTGAAGGTGGTGAGATATTTTTATATTAGAAAATTTACTGTACATAGGCATTATAGTATTAAGATTAGATTAATTTTATTATTATAAAGCGATTATAATTTAGTACATGTGTAATTACAAAGCATACACTTCATTAATAATTAATCAATAAAGTACGTTAAATTTATTGAATAGATATTGACCAAAAGTGGTAAAGTATGATATAATATAAGAATGTGTGTTGGTTCTAACGAGTTATTATATATTTTAGATGAGATATAAAAATAATTATAATTTATTATAATATAGAATTATTCTCATTTAGATGTTATATAAATCAAAATCATAATTTTTTTTACGATTATCGTAAAATTTATTTATATATAAAATATATTATAAAATAATTTTATCGTATTATATAAATAGAGTCACAGCAAGTTTCAAGCACTTTACACTTTAATTTTCATAATTTTTTTGAAAGTTATATATAAAAATATTTATAATTTAATTTATAAAAAATATATTTTATTTTAATAGTTTCAACTTTAAAAGATAAATATTTTACTTCTCAATTTATTAATTTTATTTAAAATTTAGGTCTCTAACTTTGAGAAATAAACATTTTTGTCTCTATATTTATTATTTTTAAAATTGACCTTTAATTATAAATACCTTATCCCTTAACTTATAAAGTTTTATTGAAAATTGGCCTACTTATCTTTATTATTTGACTCAATATAATTTCATAAATTCCTAATTCTAACCCTCCCCCCGGATTCGATAGTTTTTATTTCAAGACATTAAACTATTATTATTCACATTGTCTTTATATTTGCAGTGGGTGCTTCAAATGCAATCATAGGGCTAATAATAATATTGGCGTGTCTCTCGATGAATTACTGATAAAGTAATAAAATAAAAAAAATTTAAATAATATAATTTTATCACGTTAATATAACTAAAAAAATGAAATCATTAATATTATTTATAATAAATGAAAAAAAAATTTTATAAATTTTTCGTACCATGTTAATTAAATAATAAATTTTATCTAATTTTTTTAAATTTATCGCTTGTAAATAATTTTTTATTTTATTAATTAAATAATTTTATTAAATTAGTAATATTAATATAATAATATTATATTATTTAAGAATTTCTCGTAAAATAATTTTCTCATTAAAACAAATTATAATAACCTTTTATGCCACAAGCTGCGGTCACTTAATTTTGAACTTTATCTTGACAAAAATCTGTGATTAATTGTCAATTAAACTTGTTAATTAAATGAATATAGTATTTATTAAACTTGAAAAGTCGATAGTCTGTTAGAGTAGTTAAGACTGAACGAAGACAATGTGGTACCCCACCATTGACACTCTACCTCGATGATTGAGTGGACGGGTCGGTCCGTCATAACCGGGTAATCTAGAGCAGTCTTCTTCCATACGAGACAAAACAAGACCCTTGATTCATCTCGACGTTTGGATAGAAAAAGGAAACTTCAATCCTGTAACTGAGATACAGGCAGGCAGAATCGACGGAAAACATCAGTTAAAATGGATACCAGCATGCAGACAGACAGATAGACGTGTAGACAATCAATGAAAGAGGAGCAACCTTAGCGTATAGATGTTTACTTCCTGAAAACCTCCAAAATAAAGAATTTCAATTCGTTAATTTATGTATAATCAGACGCCACAATCTAGACGTAACGTTATTTGCTTCTGCAAAACCTCCAAAATAATGAAAAGAGAATTCAGATCAGTGTGGCTCAGTGTTTCACCCCACCATATAAAACCTTCCTCGGTTATGTATGTGGGTATACGAGGAGGGTGTTTCCTATAATTCTCGGGTGATATTGATAGTTTCTGAAACACAATCAAAAGGAGAGAAATTAATTAATTATATGTTCAAGTTTGAAACGCAAGTGCATCCCACAACTTGGTGATGGAATTTGAATCGTAAACTACATTTTCAGCAGAGTCAATCATTGCTGGCCTGCAGCCAGCCTCCTCTGGAAATACTGTAACAGGAAAATAAAAATTCTGAGTGCTCGTGCACGTTTCATACCACCTCATTATCCACTGGAACTCAGGCTATGCCTTGTTGCTTCTCTGGGAATTCTTGGAAAATCAATGGATAATTAAACAAGTAGCAGCATGTCATTCATAAACAATAAATTTATATGCGGGAGAAAGTTTTAAATAGAATTGTCTTGTTAACTCAATCATATGTTAAGATTATTTAATTAATAAAAAAATATTTTTATTAATAAAAATTAAAATAAAATTTATTATTTAATTTTTTTAGTCATTTACTTAAATAGTATTCACTTGATTTTTTTAAAAATTTACTTAATAAAAATAATTATTTTTCTTCGTTCATTAAGCAATCCCATCTAAAACTTTCATTTAATGGCATAATTCTCGTACTTTTTAACATTATACAAGTATTAAATTTAAAAAATACAATAAAATTTTTTAATAGTCATGAGACAAATTAAATTTTAACCTTAATGCAAGTGAATTAATTATCTTTTATTACCAGTAAAAGTAAATTAATTAATTGTATAGAGATAAGATATGAATATTATGTCAAGAAAGTTAAACATATATTAAAAAGATAGAAATATATTGGTTTCAATAAAAATATATTCATATTAGCGAGTTATTACATATTTATAAATTTAAAGATGCGATAATAATTTTAAAGAATAAAGTATATTGATACTGTATAATTTTAAAAAATAACTTAATTCCATCTTTTTCTTTCTTTAATGTAACGTAGAGACAAATTATTTTAAATGAGATTTAGAAAAATTATAACTTATTATGATGAAAATTTTATTCTTATTTATAATTGACTCAAATTAGGTCCAAAATTTTTTATAACTACACTAAGGTTATTCTTGTGCAAAGTATTACTATAAAGAGGTGTTACTAGTATTACTAATTATCATGGTTAATTTACTCGACTAAATTAAACTTTTCTCGCTAAAAACTATGTTAAAATGTGCACAATATGTATAATTGTGTGTAAAAATGCTTTATAAAAGTATTTATTGTACTTCAATTTTTTGCAAAATGCTTTCTAAAATAAGAATTATAAAGCTTTTTTTTCTTTTTTATTTTTTTTTAAAAATAGTATTAGAAAAATGATTAAATATATATTAAGAGTACCAAAAAAAAAGGTAAAATGTATAAGGACTTGTACATTTTAACACTTTATTCATTAATGTTTATTAAAAATATTGAAAATTATTATAAAACACTTTCTAATTCAAATGTAATAATGTACTAATTTAAAAATAGCTTTTAATGCTAATTAAATCTAATAAACACTTACAAGAAGTTGTTATATTAAAGATGATGTTGAGACTTGGAATAAATAATCTCAAACTTACCACTTTTTCATTAAAGTTATTTTGAAACAAAATCGGGTGTATCTAAAACAAGTATTGATCGCACTGGAGTTTAGGAAGATATCAACAATTAGTATATTTTTTTTATCATTTTAAATAAATATTATAATTTATTTTAATTAAACAATATGAAATAAATATATAACAAATTTATTTGTTCAAAATTGTTAACAATGATGTTTAGAGTACATTTGGTAATGTTTTTAAAATATTTTCTTTTGAAAACTATATTGATTATATTTTAAAATTTTTAATTTTTAAGAATAAAAATTATGTTTGGTAATGTTTGTCAAAAATAATTTTTTGAAAATGAAATATAAAAGGAATGTAATTTGTATTATTTTTGGAAATAAAGAAAGTAGTTATTTTGAGAAAAAAGCGGTAATCATTTTAAAATTTTATCTATATTTTTATTTTTGAAAATTAAAAATCAAAATTTTTATAAAAAAAAACATATTCAAACAATATCTTATTATATCCTTCAAAATGACTTGTCCTCTTAATACCAAAATGATTGTGATAATATAATTATATTCACTCATTATTACGATGATCTCAAAATATACTCTAATATGCATATGTTACAATGACTTGGCTTGCTAATAATCATATAGTTGTAAGTAATACAATTTAATAAGTATTATTTATTTTAAATCTATGTCATGTATCACAAATTTAATATTTGATACGACAAAATAGATCATGTAACGCCCCTCAAATAAGACTATTCAAGGCTCCAACATCAAGCAACGCGCATATTAATTAGTGGTGACTTGATTTGGTCTTATTAGAAGCACGATTCTAACTTTTAACTAACTTTAATGTCAAAAATGACTTTTTTTTTATTTCTTTGATACCGCATATGTTAATTAAATTATATTGATCACTCCTAACTAGTATGCTTGAGGGCGATTTAAACACATGTATTTTAATATGCAAAAGGATCACAATCATATATAATTGTTACATTTTTGTGGGAGGGATTCTATCCAATGTTTCATCATTGCAATTTACTTTTCTTTGATGTCAATCAAAGGAATATTAAATAAACTATAAGGAAGTTTTTGATTTAAGAGTTGGATATATGTACGCGTGTATGCGGGTGTGTTTATTTTTTGGTTTCATTATTTTGATGGATAATTTACAGATACTTTCCTAAAAAATTTGTTAAAATAACCAAGAAATAAAGTTATAAGTAACAATTATAGATACCTCTCATGAACATTCTAATTAAAAATATAAAATTACTTTTAATTTTTTAAAAATATTATTTTATTTATTTTATTTTTAATATAAATTAACCTATTAAAAATTAAATTTATAAGAATTATTAATGAAAATATTATAATAATAAATAATTTTAAAATATAACTTTTTCTATTAAAACAAAATCAAATTTTGTTAATAAAAAAATAAATAAATTTATTAATTATTTATTTTTGTCTCAAAAAAATATTTTTGAACAAACACATTTTTATTTTGTATTTTCAAAAATATATTTTACAATAAATTATTAAAAATATTTTTGATATAAAATTAAATAACTAGTCAACTTTGTTTTGTTTTGTTTGCATTAATAAAATATTTTGTTAAAAGTAAAATTTATACTTTCAAATTTTTGATTAATATAAATATTTTCATTAATAATTATTATTCATTCAATTTTTTAATAAATTAATTTTTTATATAAAAATAAAAATAAAAGAATACAAAATAAAAAATTATATTATTATTAAACAATCAAAGATAATTTTATATTTTTAAATAGAAATTATTATATTCCTAAGAAAGTATAAGTGATTTTTATATACAACTCCGTCAACTTGTTATTTTAACAAATTTTGAAAAAAAAATCCTTTAATTATTTTTATTTTTGTTTAAATAAGAGGTATCAATTAATCCAAAGTATTTCTTTTCTCGGAGTCCGTAGGCTGTAGCTTCCTCGGCCAATTTCACCAAAATCCTCTTAGCTACAGACAAAAATGAATTGGCTTCTCCATTAATAGAGTTAGATCACAGAATTAATAAGGAAGAAAAGCTAAGCTTTCTTTTCATCCACAGGATGCCCGGATTTGGTGGCGAACTGTTACAACAATTTCTCTATCCACCACAGAGATTTTGTTTTTGAAGTCAATCCAATGTCTCCTGATCATCACGCCCACTTTAGAAATTTCTTTTTCTCACCTTTTTAAACATATTCATTGCTACTTCCACCGCACAAATTTACCATGAGAAATTCAAACAGAGAGGGCTTGAATTGCACCAGTTGATGCCGCTAATTCCTCGTGTATTTTATGTTCTCTAAGTGGAATTACACGTAGTCTCCATTACCTTCGTCGATCATGTACATCTATAGATGCACGCTGACATTCAGAGATTTGCCGGCGTTTTCACCAACTACCACTTTTCTATTCATACATGGCTGCAATGATCATTCCATTCTTTGACTCTTTTTAGCATGCATTATATTACTTGGGACATCTAAATAGCTTTGAAAATACTTTCCAAACGCAGCCTCTTGCAGTATGTACCCGGCCTTTGGAGGGTTTTAAGACATTGACCTTTTGTAGCTGGGAAAGTCAAAAATTTCGTGCAACATGTGGGATGTAATGAGAGGATTAGATGAGGTTGAGAACATTCAAAGATTTTGGGAGACTCTCCTTGTTTTACTATTTTTCTAGGAATCAATTGTATTGTGCATGCGTGCGCACTTCACCTATTGGTTGGAAGATGTAGGGAAAAAGGCATGTTGTTGCAGCATGGAGCATTGGCTTTGTAAGGGAATGGAATCCCTTAGTGCCAAGGTGTATTCTTCTTTCAACCATCTTATGCGCATATGGATAGAAATGGTAGATACCAGAGAGATTCATAGTAGTTGTACAATCTTTTACCAATCGTTTTGAATTATGAACTGCAAGATACGATGATTGGGAACTTACAAGAATTCCAATATTTCATCAACTGGGCTTACGTTTACCTCCACGCATGTGTGAGGCAGCATTTGAATATTTTGTTTCGATTTGACCTGCTAGATGGATAGAAATTAACAGGAAACTTATAGCTAAATGCGTCAAGAAGGAAACGTAATTATGGGATTAATGGCAAGTTGATGAAGAACGTCTATGAAATCTAAAAGCTTAGATGAGGATTCGAATTACCTACGTATACATGAATATGAGGATCAGTCAGTTTCTTACAACGTTTATCACAACAAACGTGGAACTGTCTCAGCATTTGCTTTAGATGACTGAAAAAGCAAATAATACAGTTCTCCCCACCCTGCAATAATAATCAAATTTACCATTATTTTCTTTCTGAAATTCAGCGTAAGTGGAGGCACGGCAATGCCGAAATCATCGGGCAAATAGGGTAACCTCTCTCAGGTTTTCTTCTCTGCCACAAGCTCCAAGGTCAACGGCATTTTTGTTCTGTTCACAGGAAAGAGGCTGGCTGAGTCCAGAGCCGATAGGAAAACTAAAAGCATCTTCAAGTTATTGCATCAAACATGGCCGGCCACTCTCTTGGTCCTGTCCCTGAGATCCCAAAACCATGAGACTCGGAGAAAATGGCCATTATATTCATGCAAAAGGTGTCACTTCACTGTGTTTATAATAATGACTAAGGGTGATAAAATTGAATTTGAATCATCTGCCCTTTGTTTATCTTTGAGAATTGAGTTCTTGCATCTTGTAACAGTGAAAGAAAATCGAAAAAAGAATACTATTTTTCTTTGAATTTTAAAAAGAGAATATGGATAATTATCAAAACAATGTGTTTTAGTATCTGTTCATAATTATTAAAACTTGAAAGCAAATATTAATCATCAAATAAAAATAATTAAATTAAGAAACCACCACAGCGTAGTATACCTTACAAGATGTTGCTTCGG